>VWZZ01003979.1:152188-165768 GCA_013399095.1 Psophia crepitans
AGGACTTGGGGCTACTGGTTTGATGAAAAGCTCAGCATGAGCCAGCAGTGTGTGCTAGCAGCCCAAAAAGCCAACCGTGTCCTGGGCTGCATCAAAACCAGCATGACCAGCTGGTCTTGGGCTCAAGGGAGGTGATTCTGTCCCTCTATTCTGCTCTGGAGTAGTGCGTCCAGCTCTGGGTTCCCCAGTACAAGAAAGACACTGAGCTGTTGAAGCGAGTCCAGAGGAGAGTCACAAAGATGATCAGAGATATGGAGCATCTCTCCTATGAAGACAAGCTGAGAGAGCTGGGCTTGCTCAGCTCAGAAGAGAAGGCTCCAGGGAGACCTAATTGTGTCCTTCCAGTACCTAAAGGGGCCTACAGGAAAAATGGAGAGGGGCTCTTTTATCAGGAAGTGTGATGGGACAAGGGGTAATGGCTTTAAACTAAAAGAAAGGACATGTAGATTAGATATTAGGAAGAGATTCTTTCCTGTGAGGATGGTGAGGCACTGGAACAGGTTCCTGAGAGAAGCTGTGGATGCCCCATCCCTGGAAGTGTTCAAGGCCAGGTCGGATGGGGCTTTGGTCAGCCTGGTCTAGTGTAGGGTGTCCCTGCCCATGGTGGGGGGTTTGGAACTAGATGATCTTTGAGGTCCCTTCCAACCCAAAACATTCCATGATTCTATGATTTGTGTTTCACAGTTGACTGACTTTAAAAAAATATATGCAAGAGAAGATTAGTGTTGGGTTGTTCTTCTGGTCTCTCCATCGCCCCAGCTGAAGGTACCAACACATAGCCAAGTCTCCTGGCTTTTCTCCGGCCTGAAGGCAGGATATGAGATATAGGAGTTGTGGTGAGTCCTAAGTCATTTGCCTGACTCATCCATACCTTTCTGCCCAGTGGCCAAACAAATGACTCTAGCACCACATCTGGAGCTTTGTATCTCCAAGACCTCCACCCTCTCCCGGACTGGTATTTTGCAGAGACATGTGGTAAAACTCTCTGTGTTCTGAACAGACCTCAGTACTGAAGGTGTCAGAAGGAACACATACTTACGTCAGACTGGTTGGGAGTGTAATTTGGAGGATCAGACCAGAAGAAATACATATATATATATATTCTTTTGTAAGTAATATTTCCTCATATTTCTTTAATATAGGAGATAATATAGAATCTATTAGACGAAACCACCCATCCTTAACTCTGTGCTTGTTTCATCTTTGCTTCTTTCCTTTTTCTCCCCTGTCCGGCCTCACAAGTGTCTTGATCTTCCAGTGTCTACCCTGTTATGTAGGGGAGGGCCCCAGAAGGCACTCAAGTACCTGGTTTCCACAATCCTCAATTCTTAGCTCATTCCCCAGCTCCCTCCAAGACAGGTTTGCTATAAACCTAACCCATCCACCTAAGCTATGTGAATGTGAGCCAGCCAGCGATACTTGGCCTTGGAGCTTTCTTTTCTTTAGAGGCATGTGCATAGCCAGTACATTTAAATTTTCCCCTAGCAAAATCTTATCAAGGAAGACATTGCTAAACTTATTATCTAATGTTACCAGATGCATGATGTGTCTTACTCAGCAGTAGTGATCATTTCCCTGGTAAGCTGGATGCTAGCAAACATGGCTCTGTTTGGTCTTTTGTAGCAAGGCATGGTGAAACGCATTCTGATCTAGAATGATGTCACTATTGATGTGTCAGAAGGAAAATACAATCACATTTAAAAGCTGTGGCATGCCTTTAGTAGTTTTTACAGAATGCATCCATTGAATACTGACAAGCACTTTGAGTTCTTACGCGCTCAGTCTGCACAGTCTATCATCTTTGCTTTTAGGCTGTGAGTGCAGGATGCTACCAGAAAATGTCACCTGAGACCAAGGTTCCTTGGTTCTAATTCCCAGCTCTTCCAGTGACTCTGTTTTCTTGAGTGGCTCTGGGAAAGTTACTTCTGCTCATGACATACTTCCAGAAATGAAAATTTGAATTTGACTCATAGAGTAATGTCGGGATAAACTGATGATTATACATTGTGGATGTATTGATGCTTATACGTTGTTGTGGACATAGGGAGGGTACCATGCACTTGTGAAGCATACCAGGAGGCACAGAAATAGCAATAAAACCCTTACAATGCATCCCAAGCAATGAAATATTCCCTTCAAATTGCTGTCTAAACGCAGTTTTCCCAGAATTAATTCTGTCTTTAGATCAGTATTTGATTTCTGGTGATGATACAAAACTGGAAGAAGTGGTTGATATACCACTACATGGCTTCAGAGGGACCTGGACAGGATGGAGAATCTCAGGAAATCTAGCGAAGCGAAGTGCTGAGTCCTGCACCTGGGGAGAAAATACCTCCAGCATTAGCACAGGCTGCTGGAGAGCAGCTTTGCAGAGAAGGCAACAGGCAAAAACTGAAATAATGGAAATTCAATTTAAACACGAGAAAACACTTTTTACTGTGAGAGTAGTCAACCACTGGAATAGGTTTTCCAGAGAGGTTGTGTAGTCTGCAAACTCGGAGATGCTCAAACTTGCCTTGACAAAGCTCGGAGCAACCTCCTGTAGCAGACCCTGCTGTGAGCAAGGGTTGGGACAGGACAATCTCCAGAAGTACTTTCCAGTCTCAACCATCCCAAGATTCTGTGATTTACATTTTTGCAAGAAACAGAAATCTACATATTTCTAGTTAGCTCAATTTATAGAAAGGGTACAGGATATAGCACTTCTTTCAGTTATTGCAAAATAAGTGTCTGATAACAAATGTCAAATAGGTCAACACACATCATAGACATTTCATAGTCTTCCTTGAATCTTGCAAAAAACTTTAGAAATTTTATATAAATACAGATTTACATTTTTAATGAAATAGGCCAAAACATCACCAAGATTTTGCCTACACTTTCCTAAGCGGGAAGATAATCCAGATTTTCTACGTGTGCTATTATAACTGTACCTAACTTAGTCCTTGGCAAACATTTGTATTTTGCGCAATATCTTCTGTGGCACAAGAAAAAACAAGAGACAACATAGAGAGACTTACCTCCTCTTGGAAAAACCTTCCTCCTTTATCTTGTTTGAGTTTGGATTGCAGCGAAAAGGATGCTTGAACCTGTAGTTGTGGTCATGCAGGCATCAGTAGGTGTTTTGCTCAGCCAGTTAACATTTCACTGCATACTGGTATCAAACAGCAAGTGCTGTGAGTCAGAAAGTCACTGAGTTTATCATTTCCCTCACTGCTTTTCAACTTCCTTAAATTTCCTAATTTGCAGATGTTAATGATTTCACATGAACTGATCACGCAACTAACTCTTCCTTCCTGTTATGTTGGGTGAACCAAGCATTAATAATAACAATATGTCAACTCATTGTACAAAAAAATACTCAATAGTCATAATACATGACTATGCTCGTATGAATACCTCTCCTACAAATAAAAACATTTTCATAAATAACTTATACTAGAAGTAACAGCAGTGTTCTGTGACAAATGCATGTTTAAAGGGCTTACAATACGACCACTTAGTTCTGTCAGGACCTTACTGTCTGTATACACCTCTTACGACCTCTGCACCAGCCCAGCTTCTCCTTTGGGGAAGATCAATCCTTAGCATGCATTTGCAGACAGCCAAGAAAATTGTCTTGTGCATTTGTAGGCAAAGTAGCAAGGAAAGTATCAGATTCAAATTTCTGAACTTTTGCTCTGTGTTTGGTTCACCTTAGGCTGCAATATCATGTGTTAGGTGCAAAAGGGTCTGAATCTTTGAATTAAAAGAAAATATCCAAAGCATTTGCTGAATTCAGTAATGTCACACTCACAAAAGGCTTTGCAGTCATACAGCTATGAGAGTCTAAGCCACAATGTTTGCTTTGACTTCCAGCAGCTTTAAATGTGCCTGTGGGTCACGCTGTTAGCCACTTCCTAGTTTGTTTTACATGCAGATATATCATCTTCATATAATAGATTCTTTTTATTTCTTGCTGTTCTCAAACACTTGCAGCAGGAGTGATTTGAATTATACCCTACCTTTCACTTCCAACACAGGCACAATAGCAGGAAGGTAAAAAATTCCCCAGGCTTCTTAGGAACAAGGCAGGGTCCTTAGTCTGTTAGAGAAAGAACTATTCTTAACTCTTCTTTCCTTGAGCCTTTTTTTTTTTTTTGGCTAGTGCATGTGCTGAGATCCACCAATAGCAAATTTCTTCAGTCATTTCAAATTTTACATTCTTTTCTTATCAGTCCACACTTCTTAGTCTTGCCCACTGTCGTGGTTCAGCCCCAGGCAGCAGCTGAGCACCCTGCAGCCCCTCGCTCACTCCCCCGCATTGGGAAGGGGGAGAGAATCAGAAGAGTGAAAGTGAGAAAACTCGTGGGTTCGGATGCAAACAGTTTAATGAGTAAAGCAAAAGCCGCGTGCACAAGCAAAGCAAGCCAAGGAATTCGTTCCCCACTGCCCACGGCAGCAGGGGTTCAGCCATCCCCAGGGCAGCAGGGCTCAATCACGCGTAATGGTGACTTGGGAAGACAAACGCCATCACTCCGAACGCCGCTGCCTCCCCTTCCTCTTCCTCCCAAGCCCCTTATAAACCGAGCATGACGCCATATGGTATGGAATGTCCCTTTGGTCAGTTGGGGCCAGCTGCCCTGTCTGTCCCCTCCCAACTCCCCGCACACCCCCAGCCATCCCGCCGGCGGGGTGGTGCGAGAAGCAGCAAAGGCCTTGGCTCTGTGTGAGCATCGCTCAGCAACAGCAAAAACATCTCTGCACTATCAGCGCTGCTTCCAGCACAGACCCAAACCACAGCCCCATACTGGCTGCTGTGAAGAAAATTAACTCTCTCTCAGCTGAAACCAGGACACCCACCTTTACCCAGTGATTCCCACCAGAAGGGCAGGTTAATTATATTTTCCACTTTGAAACCTTGAGGTTATAGATGACAAAAACTATAGGTAAGTTAAATGAGTAATACTGAAGGCAGAACACCTGTGAACCAGTGGCTCAGCTGCAGAATCTGGTCTCTAGAACCACACACCTAGCACTGACTCAGTCCTTGCCAGCTTTTTCGATACCTTGGGAAGAGGATTGGCATGTTTCAAGTCTTCTACTCATTAAAGGATTTAATTTGCTTATTTTATGTAGCCTAAAAAGAACACAGTTAGTACATGTGTCAGTGTGGTCTGAAATTGCCTATCCATCAAATACGGTCTACTTGGGTACCACCAGCCACTTCAGTGATCACTACCACCTTGCATAACTTTTCTATAGCATCATCCTCCCATTCCACACATATTTGTGATGCAAAGTGTGTGTCAGTATGCCTGATTAATTTTGATGAAGGGATCTGAAACCTGGTGTGGTGACAATTTTGGTCAGGCTCCGGGTAACCTGAGGGTGATCATACAGTGTCATCTGACCAGTACCTTCTGACTGCCCAAACAGTGGCTGAATTAGTTTTAACTGATCCACTTTAAACTCCAATCTGGACTAATTCATCAGGGCTCTGTGTGCACTAGCTGTCACAGTCACTCTTCCCCTTTTTTGGGGTTTGGCAGCCTGTGCTCCCTCACTGAGTGGTGTGGATGGGCCCTGGCTGGGGAAGGCACTGTCCTGCTGGCTCCATGGCTGCCCTCAGGTCCTGGTCAAACCCAGGACTCTGACTCTCCTGGGAACCAGCTTCCTTCAGGACATATGAAATCTTTTGTATTCCCCTTCAATAGGTCCCATGTTTTCCTGGGAAGTAATCTCAACCGCTTGTGAACTGTCACAGTCTTCAGCCTGGTGTTTATGATAAGCCAGCAATGATTTTGGTTTGGTTCAATATGTTGTTCTGTGTTTTAGTCTAGTTCAGCATTGGCAAAGTGAGTGGCTGAGACTCCCCCAAGAGTAGTCAGGGGTGGGCAGAGTCATCTCTGGTTCTCCCAAGACAGCCCCTTCCAGCACCAGAGCTCTTGGTCCACAGGTGTAGGGTGGTCTGCTGGGATCTCTTGCAGGTGGTGTTCCGTGCTGTTGATGTGGATGTTGCTAGCCAATTCATGAATATCTTGTTGTAAATGAAAGACACAGAAATCACTCTACATGGTCTGAAAAATCTGTTGATAGTAATATCTTAGTTTAGCATTAACATTTGCAGCATTGTGAGGAGCTCTAAGGAAAACACCAGGCTAATAAAAGCTTCAGAAAAGTTACCAACTCTTCATAAGAAAGGAGAGATGGAACAATTGTGTTCATGTCCTTCAGGAAGTTGCCAAATGTATGAAGCTGGTTTTTAACAGACTTACAAGGGCTGCTGTAATGCACAGAGTTCTAGGAAATACATAGAACAATTTTTCAAAACACTGTTTTTGGAAGAGCTATTTTAAAATACTGTTATCTTTTTTTTTTTTTTTTTACCTGTTCCTCTTCTGGACAATGTAAATTCAAGAGAGTGGTGGATGATTTCAGGGTTCCTTTTGGACTATTCCTTCAGTGTTTCTGGGTTCCTCTGGATGGCAGCCCTTGTCTTGAACAAATCATCTGGTCACCCCAATTTGGTGTCACCTGCAAACGTGATGACAATGCACTCTATCACCTCCTCCAGGCTATTGATATGGATGTTAAACCAGATAGGTCCCTGCAGTACCCTACTTGTCACAGTCATTTACCCTTGGTAAAATTGTACTGACTGTTCCCTGTGACTTTCTTCTCCTTAATGTGCCTGGAAATGTGCTCCAGGAGGACTCATGCCATGAGTTTCCCAGCTTGATATGCCTGCCACTGGGTTGAACCTTTGGCCTTCTCAATATGTGTAATACTTTTCCTGAATAAGTTGATGTATGTTATCCCTTTCCAGGAGAAAACAGGAAACAAATGAGGAGTTTGTTTAGCATCTATTTAAGAAGACCATAATGTCACCTTCTGAATGTCTCACTATTGTTTTTAGTATAATTTTCTATTCCTTTCGCTACAGAGAGGCAATGAATAGTTCATAGCTCATGCCTAGGTTTTGGTGGATTAGAGCCAAACTGTGCTTCACTCTGGCAATTTTGGAAAGATATTGTGAAAGGTTATATAAACTAATGGAATCTAGTACAACCCCATCACTCTTAGGAGGTGACTGAGCATTTCAGCTCTGGCCACTGCTGTGTACTAAGAGAAATACAAAGATGGTTTGCATGTGCGTCCAGCATGAACTCCACCTCATTGAGAAATTGGCCTTGTTGTTCTGATCTGCTGCAGAAAGCTTCCCAGGCGAGTCTTTGACCAAAAGGCAATCATTAACTTTGCCAAAGGCAGTAGGTGTGCCAAGAGCTGTTTGTGTCCAGCTACAGTAGAAGTTGATTGCCCCTGGCTACACTGGTAACTGGAAGACTCCCCAGCACTGGAACATGCCCAGGAACAACTGTTCCCAGCATTGATTTGGCCCGGATTTGCAAGCAATGTCCTGAACAACTCCTGGACATAGTCCAGAGGTTAGCTCAGGTCAGGGCTAATTTCTAAAGACAGTTTGCATGTGTTTACCTTATTTAGAGGTTTAATAAAATGTACCTGGGCTCTTACATGGCAATTGGCCTCAGTGCAGGAAAGCAGTCCTAGGAGTAGCTAGTCTAATAATCAAATGTCCAGTATCATTATAAAACTAGTCTAAATAATCAAATAGCTATGTTCAAATATACAGAAATCTGAGCCTTCGAATCTCAAAGTGAAAAGCAGTTCTACACCAAAGCATAAACCTGATGTGTCAGTGATTCCTCACCCAATTATGAAAAGCATTGTGAGAGCCCCAAAATATTAATTTCAGAGAACAAAAGATATATGAGTTATGAAAATTAGTGGGGTTACTCAGAGGATAAACTTCTTTTTCTTGTGAATGAAAGTGCTCAAAGGCTAATTCCATTAAGGCATTTATTACTTTGTAACTGAGCATTTTCTCTTTAAGTCTTAAGACCACCTTAGAAATCATGGTGAGTTTCCAGCATTACATCTCCACATAGGAACAAGTGGATGGTTCACTGGCCAACCATCCAAACTGGGGATTCAGACGATAAGACTCTTTTAGTGTAACTCCAGATCAAGGCTGAGCCATGTATGGAATTATACTTCAACTGAAGGTGAAAGTTTTGTCTGTGCTCTGCTATTACCTGCTTGAATTCTGACTTCCTTGCTGGAATATGCTTCTTTCCCAAAGAAAGGAGCGCAGAAATAAAATTACACTGGTAAAATAGAGTTTGTTGCTGTGCTCCTGGTCTCTGTTAAGGGTATCAGGAGACACCCCAGGAGGTGAGGTATTTGCCTCTTGCCTTCTGTGCTGACCTCAGGGTCTCTCCTGACTACTTAGCTCTTACAAGGGTCTACATTGTCTGCCCGTTGCTACACTTCGTAAGGGATGCAGAAATTCGATTGTTACCAAGTGCTGATTGTACTGTTATTCTGTGGAAATGTTATCTAATATTCTTTGCTTCTACAAAACCTTCACATGCGGCACCACTATGGCAATGTGCGATAAAGATATGGGTATGCCCACTCTGGTATCTTCCCACGCAGTTAAATCAAACATGGAAATGCACTCTTTAGGTCCCATTCATGATACAAAGAGATCAAATAGTATGGGGTTTCTTAACTCTTAGAAAGAAAAATCAACTTGATTCTGGCTTAACAAAGTAAAAGGGTGAGGGAGGCTGTATGAAATAAGAAGGCATTTGTCAAAAAGTTGGAGCCCTATCCATAGAAGGAAAACAGGAAAGCGTGTCAATCCTGACAGGATAAATATAAGAGCACAGTAAGTCAGGCCAAAAAAAGGGTTTTCTAATGGAACAACCTGTAAAAGGAATAAAAAAAAGTCTAATAAGAAACAATTTAAAAAAAAAAAGGAATCTTATTAGAAACGATGGAGCAAATAGATGATTAAGGTATAATAAAAGATTTATTAAAGCAGGTAAGGTGGCAGCAGACAGTATTAGTAAGTATTTGGTACTACAGATGCCCTCCAGGATGTTGTCATGCTGGGACTTTTCTTCAAGAAGAATGGGAGGGAAGATCACACTCAAAATGAGGTGCCAGCCGAAGGGGTTAGAGGAAAAAAATCAGCATCACATTGTTAGACCAGGAGAAAAGTCTAAGCTGCCCTGAGACAACAAGAGGATTCTCACATGGATAAATAGCTAAAAGTAGTTTGGGATAACAGAAACCAAAGGTGACTGTGAAGAAGTTCAATAATCTGATAATCGTGAGAGACTGAATGATAAATTGGCAGATGAAATGCCAATGTCATGTGCAATGTACAAAAATGTAAAGTTGCACACACGATGAAGAAAACTCCTAACATGCTGACGTGCTCGATTGGCTGGCTGGACATTTTACTCTGATATGGTATGGCCTTTATGCCCCTGTATATTGCTGTTGCTATATCATAAATTTCCAAAGATTTTTCTGTCTGGTCTAAAAATGCTTGACTTGGGAGGCTGCATCATATGAGCATGACAGAACTCCACCTGTCCTCTGGAACAGGGAAGATATCACCAGCAAGACAGAATCTCTTCTGAAACCACTTACGCTGATAAATTGCATGAGCAGTTCAGTACAAGGACGCAGCAAAGCAAGCGTGTAAAGTAACACACCAATCTAGCATTGGAAAGAGTAACCACTTGTGAGTTAATGAAAGTGTTAGCAGAACCTGACCTAGTGTTACTAGGAAGACAGGAGAACGTTAAGGGCTGAAATGATAACAGCTTTCTAAAGCTTACTTAGAGAACCTGGCTGCAATGGTAACTAATATTTAGCAGCAAAACCTCTCAAGCCTGCCACATTTAGATACTGCAGCTCTAAGCAGAGAAAACAGGGAATAGGGCTTTTACAGTACTCTACACACAAGCACTAAAGCAGGGCCTCTCCTGCAGAACACAATCTCAAATTTGATATATGACAAAGTAAACCTTAGGTCTCCCAGGGTTCTGGGAAAATGGTCTATCAGAGCCTACATCAAAAAGCAATATCTCAGAAGATATCCCTATTCACAGCTCATTAGAAAAGGTTTCCTATGTCTATCACTTATCTGAAAAGGCTGTTGCTAGTCCTTTCAAAAGTTCTCCATCCACACAAATGAATTTATGGCAAGGTAAGGCCATGTCAGACATCCATGACCAACAACAGAAATAGAAATAATTTTCTGAAAACCTTTGATGGAGCTTATATGTTTTCCAGGGGTGAACCTGTAAGAACAGAGACTCGATATACACTTCCCACAGAAAATGAAAGTGGAAAAAACAGTTGGTCCAAATCTAATGTACCCATCCTCCAAGATGAACCATTGCTCTGTGTGCAAGGGTCTGATCTTTCTCAAATAGAAATGTTAAGTCTGTGCTTGTCTCAAAGTCTCAGCATGAATCATAGAATCATAGAATCACTAGGGTTGGAAAGGACCTTCGAGATCATCAAGTCCAACCGTCAACCTAACACCACCATGCCTACTAGACCATGTCCTGGAGTGCCACATCTACATATTTTTTTAATGTCTCCAGGGACGGTGATTCAACCACCTCTCTGGGCAGTCTGTTCCAACACCTCACTACTCTTTCTGTGAAGAAATTTTTCCTAATATCCAACCTAAACCTGCCCTGATGCAACTTGAGGCCATTCCCTCTAGTCCTGTCACTTGCTACTTGGGAGAAGAAACCAACACCCTCCTCACTACAACCTCCTTTCAGGTAGTTGTAGAGAGCGATCAGGTCTCCCCTCAGCCTCCTCTTCTCCAGGCTAAACAGCCCCAGTTCCCTCAGCCACTCCTCATAAGATTTCTTTTCCAGTTCCTTCACCAGTTTTGTTGTCCTTCTCTGGACACGCTCCACCAGCTCAATGTCCTTCTTGTATTGAGGGGCCCAAAACTGGACACAGCACTCGAGGTGCGGCCTCACCAGAGCCGAGTACAGGGGGACAATCACTTCCCTGCTTCTGCTGGCCACACCATTCCTGATGCAGGCCAGGATGCCATTGGCTTTCTTGGCCACCTGGGCACACTGCTGGCTCATGTTCAGGTGGCTGTCAACCAGAAACCCCAGGTCCTTCTCTGCCAGGCAGCTCTCCAGCCACTCTGCCCCAAGTCTGTAGCACTGCCTGGGGTTATCATGACCCAAGTGCAGGACCCGGCACTTGGCCTTGTTAAAGCTCATACAGTTGGCCTCGGCCCATCGATCCAACCTGTCCAGATCTCTCTGGAAAGCCTTCCTACCCTCGAGCAGACTGACACTGCCTCCCAGTTTGGTGTCATCTGCAAACTTACTGAGGGAGCACTCTATCCCCTCGTCCAGGTCGTCGATGAAGATGTTGAACAGCGCCGGCCCCTGGGGAATGCCGCTAGTGACTGGCTGCCAACTAGATTTAATACCATTCACCACAACTCTCTGGGCCCGTCCTTCCAACCAGTTTTTAACTCAGCGAAGAGTGTGCCGGTCCAAGCCATGAGCTGCCAGCTTCCCTAGGACAATGCTGTGCGATACAGTGTCAAAAGCTTTACCTATCTGAGGTCCAGATAGGTAGATGACATCCACAGCCTCTCCCTCATCTACTAGGCGGATCACCTGATCATAGAAGCAGATCAGGTTGGTCAAGCAGGACCTGCCCTTGAGGAACCCATGCTGGCTGGGCCTGATTCCCCAACCATCTCGCACCTGCTCAGTGAGCACTCTCAAGACGAGCTGCTCCGTGATCTTTCCCGGTACCGAGGTCAGGCTGACAGGTACAGCACTTTCCAGAGAATACGTGTAATTGTTGTCTTCTGCAGATATGATACTTCTTCACAAGTATGAGAACCTTTCAATGTTCAGAACAATCTTGGCCTCCTCAGGCTGCTTTCTCCAGCTGTATCTTACCTCGTACTGGGAACTATGAATGTAATTGGAAATGTCTGAACTCTAAAAAGGACAAAAGTTCTCACCAGACTAGTCCCTTTCTCTTTGATAATGTTCTGCATAATTCTCACATTCCTTGGTCTGCAGTATTATTGGATCGGAAGGTGAGAAACATGTTCCTACATCTATATAAAATGAGAATATTAATAAACTGGGTTACATTCCTTCACAATAAGAAGACCTAAGCACACCCCTTTTGCTACTACATCTCAGTTCTTTCTCCTTTGAATAAGAATCACAATTTATGGTGCTTTCTTACTGCAAAGACTAGTACTCCTTTTAGGATTCATGAGAGACAGAGGGCCTTTCCAGTCAGTGAAACAGAAAACGAAGAACTGGCTCTAAAGGACATTATTCCCCTTCCTGCCTCAGAGGGACCACCAAAACATGTGAGTTACCTGGGATCCTTTTCCAATATTGAGCTTTCCTACGCTTCCCCAAGGCTGTATATTAGGTGGAGAATGCATCAGGAAATGAAAAAGAAAAAGAAGTGCTGGCTCAAATGGAGGGTTCAGCACTGAAAAGAAACGAGATGATCCTTCTGAGCCAAACCTGTTTCCAAGTGGAGGAGGCATGCATTACACAGTAGTTCTCTAGGCAACTGTACTAGTATGTTCCAGAAAGGAACTTGATGAGTTTCAATAAAAGCAAGTGTAGAGTCCTGCCCCTGGGCAGAAATAACCGCATGCATCAGTACAGGTTAGGGGGTGACCTGCTGGAGAGGAGCTCTGCAGAGTGAGACCTAGGGGTCCTGGTGGATAACAGGTTGACCATGAGGCAGCAGTGTGCCCTTGTGGCCAAGAAGGCCAATGGCATCCTGGGATGCATTAAAAAAAGTGTGGCCAGCAGGTCGAGAGACGTGATCCTCCCTCTCTGCTCTGCCCTGGTGAGGCCCCATCTGGAGCGCTGTGTCCTGTTCTGGGATTCCCAGCTCAAGAAAGACAGGGATCTCCTGGAAAGAATCCAGCGGAGGGCAACAAAAATGATAAAAGACCTGGAGCATCTTCCCTATGAGGAGAGGCTGAGAGACTTGGGTCTCTTCAGCCTAGAGAAGAGAAGGCTGAGAGGGGATCTGATCAGTGTTTATAAATATCTAAATTCTGGGGGACAATTGGACGAGGCCAAACTCTTTTCGGTGGTGGGTAGTGAGAGAACCAGGGGCAATGGCCAAAAGCTAGAATATAGGAAGTTCAATTCAAGCATGAGAAAGAACTTCACAGTGAGGGCAACAGAGCACTGGAACAAGCTGCCCAAAGAGGTTGTGGAGTCTCCTTTGGAGATATTCAAGACCCGTCTGGATGCCTACCTGTGTGGCCTAGTGTAGGGCACCTGCTATGGCAGGGGGTGTGGACTTGATGATCTCTAGAGGTCCCTTCCAACCCCTACCAATCTGTGATTCTGTGATACATAGTACGATTCCAGCTCTCCCAGTTGCTTTAAGTGTACAAATGGGTATCACTGTTTCACAACAGGAACTTAGAAAAGCTGACCAGCTTTGACAAAAGCCATTTAGAGAAATATTTACAGAAATATTTATGTTGGAATATACCTCAGAAGGTCATTGAGCCAACCTCCCACCTAAAGCAGAGCCAACTTCAATGTCAGATCCAGTTGCTTGTCCAGTTGTGCTTCGAGGAACTTGATGAGATTTAACAAGGACAAGTGTAAGGTCTTGCACCTGGGAAAGAAGAATCCCATGTGCCAGTACAGGTTGGGGACTGA
>VWZZ01003979.1:165828-217646 GCA_013399095.1 Psophia crepitans
ACTGCTAGAGAGAGTCCAGCGCAGAGCCACTAAGATGATCAAGGGAGTGAAACATCTCCCTTATGAGGAAAGGCTGAGGGAGCTGGGTGTCTTTAGCTTGGAGAAGAGGAGGCTGAGGGGTGACCTCATCAATGTTTATAAATATGTTAAGGGTGAGTGTCGGGAAGATGGAGCCAGGCTCTTCTCGGCCTCACTAAGCGATAGGACAAGGGGCAACGGGTGCAAATTGGAGCATAGGAGGTTCCGAGTTAATGTACGGAAAAACTTTTTCACTGTGAGGGTGACAGAGCACTGGAACAGGCTGCCCAGAGAGGTTGTGGAGTCTCCTTCTCTGGAGACATTCAAAACCCAACTGGACACGTTCCTGAGTGATGTGCTCTAGGTGGCCCTGCCTTGGCAGGGGTGTTGGACTAGATGATCTTTCGAGGTCCCTTCCAACCCTTGTGATTCTGTGATTCTGTGAATATATCCAAGGATGGATATTTCATGGCCTCTCTGGACATACGTTCCAGAGACCATGCAACCACTCTCATCTGTAAATCATTCTTTTTCCTTTTATCAAAATGGACTTTCTCTTGCTGCAACTTGTGACTGTTCCCTCTCACCCTCACACTGTCCAACTCCCAGACAAGTCTGTTCTGTCTTCTCTACAGGCAGAGGAAGACAGCAATAGATCCTCTTAGCTTCTATTCTCCAGGCTGAAAAATCCCAGTTCCTTCAGACCCCCATCATCATCTTGGTGTCCCGCTGCTGAACTTACCTCATTTGTCAATGTCTTTCTTGTAATAGGAGGCTGAAATCTGGACATGGAACTGCACATGCAGATCCATGAGTGCTGAGTAGAGAGAATAATCACTGACCTTGACCTGCTGGGACCACTCCTCCCAGTATAGCATAGCATGTGGAAAGTTTTCATTACCCTAAGGAAGCACTTCTGATTTGTGTTCAGTTTGTTGCCCACCAGGACCTCAGAGCCTGTTCTTCAGACCTGTCAGTCAGCCATTCTCTAGGCTAGATGCAGTTAGTTTTTCCCAAATGTCTTTGCATTTGCTTCAGGAGGTTCCTGTCAACCCATTTCTTCAGCCTGTCAAGAGCCCTCTGAATAGCAGACCTTTCCTCCAGTGTATCAGGCAGTGTCTTCAGTTTGCTGTCATCTGCAGTCTTGCATCTACAGTCTTGCTAAGGCTGCATTTCATTCCATTGGCCCCGTTACTGTCAGTAATAAGCACTATGAGTCTCAGCATTGATCCTTGAGGAGCATCACTCAGAACCAATCACTGCATTCAACAACAGCCTGGGCTGTTTTCCCAATACCTTGTCCTAACCCTATGGCTCTGAAAAACTTGTTCAGCTGAATCATAAAGGACACAGACATTAACTGAGTCATGCACTCGGTATTTTCAAACACTAAGAAGTTAAAGATGAATGGAAGTGTTAAAAAGGTGCGTGAGCAGTAAGAACATGAAGAGATGGAGACCTACAGAAGTAAATTCTGGGCTGATATCAAGTTAATAGTGTCTGATTTCTTAACTTCTAAGTAATACATTTAAGCTTGAGGATTAGTTAGGTTTTAGACATACTCCAGTCCTTTGAGATTCCTGTTGATTACAGGTCAGCACGCAATGTGTCAGCCTGTTTTCAATCCCATTCTCAATTTTCTAGTTGCCCGTGTGTACTTTCAGAGATCTGAAAAAATGTCAGGTGTGAATAGGCCCATTCTTAACAATAGAACAGCAGCATTCAGGCACCAAAATTATTTTTTATTTAAATTTTATTCACCTCAGTAAATTCATTTTTACTCTTCTTAATGTGAAACAAACCCATTATTTTTCTTAAATAAATTAAAATGTAACTAAAACTTCTTGACTGAAATATTTCAATCACGTTCACAAAATGGAAGATATCTAATAAGGACAAGGTACTCAAACAGTTAAAGTTAGCCAAAATTAAAAGCAAATACAATGGTATTTAAAAAAAAAATATATATATATATGAAGTATCATTCTCTCTTGGTTGCACTACTGTTTTTGCCAAGAAAAGGAAGAAAGTGAAGAAAGTCTATGTTATTCCAGACTTTGAACAGGAATATACAGTTGCCTGAGCTAAGAAATGCATTTTCCAGTCCTTCAGTTTTTCTTGGTTATTTCACTACATCAGCAACTAATGTTATCTCTTCATTTTCAAATGTTATTGACTGAATTTTGCTTTCCATTAGCTGAAAGAAAAATAAAAACTTCCCTTAGTTTTATACATAAGGTTAAGTTCACCTTTACTTACTCATGCACAATTCTGGCAGTATTTAAAGTTTTGTTGCATATTTTATAGAAATATTTCACTTCTTTGTTTCTTAGCTGATAAGTTTTCCTTAGCTGGCCATTAGCAGTGAAATTTCAGCAACTTTGTAATGCTGACACATGATTTTTGACTGGCCTGGAAGTGGGCAAGTAAACGTGTGCTTTTCTCCAATGCACCACACAAATCCTTTAAACCAAATTAATACAAAAGGATTAACTTTGCAAAGGCATGGAAGTAGATGGGTACACATTGGCCTGAGTTTAACTGATTGAGCAGACCATGAGAAACTACTGGATATAACATGAGAAATTGCTGGACAAGAAAAGGGCACAAGTGAGCTGCTGGTCAGTATGCTGATGTGGTCAAACGCTGTGTCTGACTGCCACAGTTTGTCCTGTTACCTTACAAAATCCTATTTTGAACTGATTTCTGTGTCACCTTGCTTGCTATCCTGTGCGTGTAACTTGCTAGCAAACTTCATTGAAGCTGGAGTAGTGGGTGAGTAGGAGAAGGTCTGCACCTGAAGACCCAAGGTGAGAGCTGGTGATGTGGTGGGGGGAGCCAGGGTCCAGTTGCAGAGGTCAGATGTGAGGAACTTGTGAATTTATGGTTACTGTGAATGAAGAGAGCGAGGGTGTATGCACATCTCACCGGCAGGCTTCAGCCCTGTTCACCCAGGGCTGTGTTGTTGGTGTTGACGTGGTGCCATCAAGTACACCCACACTGGGCTTTATGTCTGGCTACGTTAGTGTCCTCCATGTGTGTGTTTGTGCATGGTGTGCCTTGTGTTGGGAAAACGCACAGCCCTTGCTGCCGCCTGAACCTACCGAAGGGAGCATCAGCCCCTCCACCTGTTAAACGGGAGAAACCCCGTGAGTCTGGAAGAGCACGGCATTTGACTTCCCTTAGAAAACTTGCCTGTTGATTTGCTCTTGTGGTTCCTCAACATATAGCAAAGAGAACAGTTATTCTCTGTATTAAGTTCCTTATAATTTACAAAAATACCTGCAATAGAGTCTTGCATTTAGTATAAATACACACGTATGTTTATACACATTTAATATAAAATCAGAAGAGAACATACCTCTGGATTTGTATCAGGAAGTCCATGAAATGCATTTTTTGGCTCTGGGATTTGGGGAAATGCTGCTTTCCAGCAGCCAGTCCTGAAGATCAAAAGGGATGGAATAGGAAAGAAAAATTAAGTAATAATGTGTAAAAACCATTAAAACCTTGAACCACGTCTTACCTTCCTCTTCCAGGATAGAAGCGAAAAATATACATCATTTCAGTACAAAAGGAACAGATATCAGGAAAACAATAATGGTAATGGTAATTGTTTCATTTTTGGTTAAAGATTCACTAGTAGTTCTTTTCTTCTTCGAAAGGAAAAGGAACTCCAATTGTCCTGCTCTTTAAGTCACTACAAGTGAAAAATGGATGTAAAAATTTTAACAAGTTGGAAGAACAGCACCTTCTCTGAATTACTGTATATTTCTATATACAGCAGAATATGACACAGCAGAATATGCTTTTAGCTGTTTCACTTGCATGGTTTATTTCAAGAAGGAAGCTGCTTCGCTTCTGTACTTTCAGACGCATTCAGTTTGCGAGGACAGTTCTAGTGAACATTGCAAAATCTTTACTGGTAAGTACAATCAACCTGTGTGTTTGCAATAAATTCAGCAGTTCAAGAAATCAGAAAACCTATTGCATAGCCAGTCTACACTGTAAATATTCAAAGTAGCTGTACTGTTAATATAAGTAATTCCTTGTAATTGCCCTGGAAAAAGTTGTGTGGATCAGCAGGGGAGAGACTTCAGGCATCACCATTATAGTACTTGCCTCAGGATCACTCATTTGCATTGACTTCTACTACAGTGTCAGTGAAAAAGTTTTACCTATACTATAGAGACACCTCTGCCTCTTTTAAGAACTGCAGATGTTTCACACACCCACACAAAATAAAATAAATGCATAAATCAAGTTTACCTTTTGCAGAACGAAATTGTCATGATTGCCACTAAGAATGTTGCAACTACTGACACAAGTAAAATCCATACTGAAGATGAAATAATTTCTTCATTTCCTGGAAGAGAAACAGTCATGAAGTATTATTGTTAATAAAGAGGAGTAGATGCACAGCTGTGTCAAGCATCTACCCCAGTGACTGGCGGATGTCAGTCTGAAAGGTTTCACTTGGTATAAAAATCAACTTTTTATTTTAGCACCTTAGCAGTAACATCTGATGGGAAGGATTGCCATTGAGCCTGTTTGTCCATCCCTTGCAGTAAGCAAGTATGCGCTTCAGTTTCAAAAGTGTAACTTTTAATATTTTAATATGTAATATATTTCCAGTGTCAGACTGTTAAGAGATGTGTTAATTCTCCTCCTCCTCTTCTTCTCAGTAATGTGGAGGGAAAAAAAAAATTGCCAAGCCTTTTTATATCCTTGTATTTGTAGATGCGCAGCAATCTGAGAGGCAGACAGGACATCGCTGGGGGAAGAGCAGCCCAATGCACGGGTTTTAGTTCTTACCAAACTCTACAGGTGCGCTCCACTCCCCCCAGGCTGGGCTCACCAGGCAGGCGCTGCCGGCTGTTCTCATTCTCAGGAGGTACTTCTTTCCTGCATCGGATCTTTGAAATGTGTGATTATTCCCCACCTCCTAAAAATAAAGCAAAACTGAGTTGTTTTTCTTTGTTGCGTCACTGGTAAAGTGGCATTGACCAGTGAAACTTTTACGAGGCTGTGAGAGCTTTGCTTGTTAAAGTAGGCTGCTGTTATAAAGCAAAAAAATAAACCTACACATTTGTTGTGTGTATAATGTGTACGTATTTGTGTATCTCCTTAAAAAATAACCTGTCACTCCGTGAACTTTTTGTGTTTAGAAGGTTTTTGTCTTTTAGGCTATAACCTGTAACTTCTTACAATATAGCCTGATCTACTGATGGTTTCCCTGGGCACATTGACAGAGGCCGAAAAATATCTTGAATTGTGTCATTTCAGTACTGCTAGGATTGAGTGATTTGAGGAATAAACTGTAATCATGCACCTCACCTTCCTCAGTCTTTGCATTATGACTTTTCGGGAAAAGCATAACTTTCCAGCCAAACCTGTAAAACCAGTAGAAAGCTGCTATACGCTGTGTTACTACAATTTATTGCAATGTGCTTGCTTTTGGGTACTTCCAGGACAGAGGTGGGATGTGCCAGCCGCAGTGATTAGAAGGAGTTGCAGCATACCGGGAGGACAGCCTCCATCCCAAAGGACTGCTGTGGTCTTTGTTTTTCATAAACAAAATTAAATTCCTAGGAGGTGTTTTCTTTGTTGTCACTGATGCATAACTTCAAATTCTGATCCAGATATGTGAAGGGGAGAGTGGACAATATAATGTAAAATGGAAGGTTTTTCAAAATAATTAGAGAACACTAATGAAGTTCTGCACTTCGGTGTATAATAAATGACATACGTCATGATGATTTAGCATTTTGACACATTTATGAACTTTATAAATAAGGATCCTATAAAGCATAGGGCGTTGAACACATACTGATTTAAAGGCATTTGAATACTATTTGCTTTTCAAAAATAACTATGAAACTAACATGTATTGCTGATTAATAGAACAAGGAGACTTACTTGTATAAAAGTATATTTGGTTCTTCCTTGAGGATTGTCCTGTAAATTGAGAAAAAAATATTTAATGTTATTATTGTTTGTTTTGTGCTTAGATAGTAAGTTATTTTTATCTACTTTCCCTTTTTTTCTGCATTACTATTTCTTATTTAGTTAATAGTATTTCAGAAGAACCAGTAATTTATCTAACATTTAGTATATCCCTTTCAACCCTAACCATTCTATGATTCTATGTAATTAATCTACAACACCAAGTTTACATAGTTATTAATTCTTCTATGGAAAAGTATGTGTTTTCCTTACCACCAGAGTTGAGAAATAAAATTTATTTCAGATTGGTGATTAAACTGAAACACAAGCAAACCAGACGTAAATCAAAACTGTAACTTTATTTTTACACACACTAGGAGGGGAAAAAAAGAAATCTGTGAAATAATCTTTTTAGTTTTTCCTAGTGTTTATATTTTACAATAAATGTCACTATTAATGTAAATACTATGTAAATATCATTTCCTTTTCCCTCAGCTGAAAATATTCAGGACTGACAGGGATTCACAGATATTTTAGGCTGCCCTCCAACTACATTTTTGGTACCATGAAAATTGCTCATCTCTTCTGAATATCCATGACTACCACGTAATGTCTCGACCACATACAACTAATGGCTGCAGACTATACGGTCTCCATTAGCCTGCAAGAGTTATGTATTTTTAAAATTATTTTACATTCTGTATTACGATGTTTTAAAACAAAATTAAATTAATCCAAACTTGTTTCATCAAATAACTGCGTGCATGCTCGTGTGGCACCTGAACATGAGTTTGCAAGGCATGATGCTGTACAGGACAGCTTCTAGCATCTGTAAACAAGCTAGTTTAAGCACAGGGATCAATCTAGGAAAATATAGTCTCCATTTTTTTTGTGTGTTTATATTAAATAATATATGAGAAATGAAAAGAACTAAGTCATGGAAAACTTCAGAAAGTGGAGTTCACTCCAGAAGGACAGCTGGTCTTTTTGTCAAATTTTGGAGGAAATGTATTAAAGGGCACTGCATTTAAAAAAATGAAGGAGAAAATGTGTATGACAGTTAAAAGAGACCCTCTCCTGAAGGGGGTGGTGGCGCCAATCTACTGAGTAGTAACAAGGGACATGGGAAAGGTTGAGGTATTTGGTGCCTTTTTGGCTCAGTTTTCAGTGGTAAGTTTTGCCTTCAAATGTCCCAGACATTCTGATCTAGAAAGCCTTACTTTAAAACATTGCTGAAGAAGAATCCAAGTTTCTCACTAAATTCAGTTTATTGGTGTCAGACACGAAAAATGTGATTGAAATAATGTAAGTCACAATGTTATCCTTTTTTTTTTGTTTGCTCCTAATGCAAGTAATTTCCCGTTGTGAAAATAAAGTTTAAAGGCTAACTGTATTACAATATACGTTGCTTATAGTGTATTAGTAAAACTATGCAAGTTTATACCTGGCAGTGGTAAAGCAATAAATTTTACAATACAGTAATTGCTAGACCTTGACATAATTAGTAATTTGAAAACTGCTAAGGATTATGTTAAAAACGCTAGAATATGCAGACCATGTGCAAATTGAATATTCTTTATAAACTGAATATTAGGCATATTAAAAGACTTTTAGAAGTATGCATTGCTTTACTGCAATGCACTTTTATTCCAGTGTCACACAGAGTTTTCTATAAACTTTCTTTGCTGCAGCAGCCAGGGGATTTGGAGAAGTAATGCGGTTTTGTAGCAGTTATTTGGGCTTGCAGGAAAACTCGTCTATGAAATAGCAAGCCCGATCCGTACTAAGAAATTCCAAATAGCATAAATCTAGGAAATGCCTTCAATCAGCCACTAAATGGCCAAATCTGGTGGTAGTACAGGCAGGGTTTTTCCTTTGTAGTCACTATCTGCCACCCTGTGGTCATATGACGCAATTCTGCCGCAGTTACAGTAGTTGTTGAGGTCTGCTTCTGCAGCGGAACATGGCAACCTCCCTCCCTCCCTGTTGCTGCAAAAGGACTTGTAAAGCCAAGGTCTGAATGTGAGTTTCAGTAGCTTAAATTATGCCCTCAGTAATCTGTGCTTGTTCACACTACCTTTCTGCTTTCTCTCACATTGATTTTAATTTTTTCTAACATGCATAGCTTCAACTCTTGGACTAACAGGTATGTTGTGTGGTTATATATGTTATCTGAATAAGTTATTTATATTTCGTATATATAGAAATTTCATTCACCTCCATTCACTCATACTTGTTGAGTGGATGCACATTTTGCTGCCCAGTATTTATTGCTGAGCTCTGTGAGGCCGCACCTCGAGTGCTGTGTCCAGTTTTGGGCCCCTCACCACAAGAAAGACATCGAGGCCCTGGAGCGTGTCCAGAGAAGGGCAGCAAAACTGGTGAAGGGGCTGGAGCACAGGTCTTCTGAGGAGCGGCTGAGGGAACTGGGACTGTTTAGTCTGGAGAAGAGGAGGCTCGGGGGAGACCTTATTGCCTTCTACAACTACCTGAAAGGAAGTTGTGGTGAGCTGGGGGTTGGCCTCTTCTCGCAGATAACTAGTGACAGGACAAGGGGGAACGGCTGCAAGTTGCGCCAGGGGAGGTTCAGGTTGGAGATTAGGAGAAATTTCTTCTCAGAAAGGGTGGTTGGGAATTGGAACGGGTTGCCCAGGGAGGTGATGGAGTCCCCGTCCATGGAGGTGTTTAAGGAAAGGTTGGATGTGGTACTTAGGGACATAGTTTAGTGGGTAATAGGTGGTGGGGACACAGTTGGACTAGATGATCCCTGAGGTATCTTCCAACCTTAATGATTCTATGGTTCTATGACTCCAATCCAGGGCAGCTCCAACACTTTTCAGTGAAAGAAGCGCCTTTTCTGAGTTTTTTTCACAGCCAAAGCTGCGATATGTTAAGGTCTTGATTAACCATGCTTTTCCTCTTAGACCCACACACAGTCAACCTGTTTATCTCCAGCAATATCTCACACAGAGGAAAGGGGGAGCCGGGGGGGGGGGAATGGGGCAGAATGGCATACTGGGGTGCCTGAGAGGCACAACCACAAAGGAATAAGGTGCTACATATGAGGAAGGCTACACCATACAGAGAGATGGATTTTTCTTTTTATCCATGTGTACTGGTAAATGCAAACATATATACTAATGTTAAATGTAGGGGAAGGAATTCCTCTTACCTTATAGTTTATGTTGATTTCATATTTAAAACACTTGTCTTTGTTAGAATGACTTATTTCCGGTTGTTGCCATTGAAATACACAATGATTTTTAATTTTATCACAGTTGACAGTGATATTTGATGGAGGCATGAGCTTTTCTGAAATCATAATACCAAGAATTCAAACACTTTAAAATCACTAGATCTCTTTTTGCTTTGATAAAAAAGAGTGCAATTGCAAGTAACACCTCTATGAAGGAAGATACTCATTTGTATCTATTTTTCTCAGGAACTCTGTTGGAAATAATTGAAAGACCAAAGTTCTTTAAATCCTGTCCCTGGGATCAGAAAAAAACACAGACTAAGCCAGGGAACGTGACTTAGGAGCATACAAAGATACAACTCCTTTCCATTTACTTTTCTAGATGGATAAGTTAGAGTCCTATATTCTTTTTTATAGGAATGTTTTTTAATGCAGAAGAACAAGCTGATGCTAACCCTAATGTAAGAAATCCAAAGGTCATTTCTTTCTTCAAGCCCCCTCCCGTGATGCTCTGTAACAGGAAGGTGTTGCTTGCTCGGTGTTGTGAACTACGCAGTTTATTCCCCCCTCCCCAAAAAACTGGCCATACAAATTTAAGAATGACACTTTAGTTTTAAGAATCTAGCCAACTCCTTCATATATCTCCTTTAAATTCACAGACGCAAGTGAAAATATGAGGATCTTTATATTTTGATCATTGCTAAGGACTTGATTATTGTAACAGCAAAAGGCAGCCACTCACAACAGAAAGGGTGGTGAAAGGGTGGTAGAGGAAACCTGAGTTTCAGCTGGATTGCTACTTGACATCCCTATTTAAAGGCAGACCTGGCCTATTTGTGATGGACTGTTTGGTTGAAGAACAGTCTTGGTTCATCTGCCATGAGTGATATTACAGCTCAAATCCTTCTCCTTGTGGAATGAAACCTTGTTTGTCCATCTTTTGGAGGCAATACCAAACACAGTAGGACTCTGCCAAAAAGGCTTTTCCACAGTAAAAGTAATTGCACAGGATGCTTCTAAGTAGAGCACTACATGTGACAGAGCATATGAAACCCTGGGGTATTTTGTACACATATTAATTTCTTTAATCAAGGGTATGGTGTCAATGTATGCCACCCCTACTGGCGATGAGAAGGAGAAATCAGTGCTCAGATAAACATCTGAAAAGTCTCCTCTGTTGAAAGGTCTTTGGCCATCATTGAAAGGACAGCAGGGGGAAGAACAGTCTCTTAAGCCCTGTGGACCTTGCTTGAGAAAGACCTAAAACCAATAAGGATAGATTGCTAAAGAGTCTGAGGTAGGCTGCAGCTGTGGAGCTTTCTTGATTAGTTTCCCTCAGTGCTCTTTTGCTGGGGGAGTAGATTTTCTCAAAGAGACAAGAGTCTTTTACTTTTGACTCTAGGTGAGATAGGGTACTTGGTTCCTTCTCAGGGATAAATGTTCCACCAACCTCATGCAATAATAAAAATAAAGCAGGAAAAAAATCTTTACTTACCAATTTTATACAGGTCAATGTACTCATCATAGAACTGGATCAGGGAGCCATTGCTAGACCCGTTCACCAGGAAGTATGCTTTTTCAGTCTCTATCTTCACATTTTGGAATCTACATCCTGTGTTTCTGCCATTTTCATCTTTAATGTAAAGCTCACATTCCATTGCATCATCATATCTGTATATAGCAAGGTATTTTAGTTAAATGTGGGCGGTGTGATGAGTCAAATGAGAATTCAGACTTCCCTAGACTCAAGCAGACCTACTTACCTTGAGTTCTGCCAGTAGAGAAAATAGTGGGTATCTCCTGGAGCATCCCTGCCTGCCTGCCAAGTGCAGTTCATGAGGGAAACGTTATAAATTACACAGGAGAAATTTTCAATGGCCGACCCATTCATGCCTGCAAACACAGGAATGGCCGTGATGAAGAAAAATCATGTGACTGCTCCAAGCTGAAGGGTCTTGGTACACACTTAGGTATGTTAGACACCTGCAACTCCAGCTGTCATTGCTTGGGTTAGGAATAACTTGCTTCATTTTAGGTACTAACAGTGGAAGATACTTGCACTGACAGATTCAATGAAGAATTTGACATGAATAAAACCTCCAAAGATACCGTAGTTGCATCTGATAGTCTCAGGGAAGCCTACACTGCTGTAGTACAGGCTGACAACTAAAGAGGCTACCTCTGTGCCTTGAATTGTTCCCATTCAAAAGGAGACACTGGTGCCACAATGCCACAAACCGAAACATTTGTCTGTCATTCTTCAGTATCCTGCTGCAGCATTTCTGCTTGAAGGATATTCTTCAGAACCCTGCCAAATGGGTGAAGAGCATGAAGAGCTTCCCTGTGGACTCCAGAGAGGGAGAGAAACCCAAGTGCAGAGCTGTGAAGTTTTTCAAGACTGCGGGGAGGTGTTGGTGCAAACTTGTGAGGTGCTTGTGCTCTGCAGTGATACCTTCTTCCACCTGGGATTAACATGATTCTTCATGTCATGATTCTTCTTCTTATCAAGGAATGTGAAATTTACTCCTTAACCCCCACCTCCAACAAAAACCAACAAGGAGACTAAACATACGTTTAAAAAGGAAGAATTATGCATCCATCCTTTCATAAAGAATCAGCAAACACTTTGAGGCAGGAAGTAGTGCTGTTTTGTACATGCCAGCTCCATTTGCTTAAATGAACAGCTCCTGTACCTGTGTATATATTACCCCTCTTATACAAAGAGGAGTAAATCCTGACAGACCCTTTATTATTGTGGATGGGATACTGCAAAGTGTTGTGCATTACACCATGAGTTACATCGTGACAAATTTCAAGGTGTCACAGATTTCTCAAGGAAGAATTCCAAAACTACAGTCACAAACCTGTTTCACTTGCATTTTTAGTAACATTTCAAAGACATTCAAATGCAGTCAATAAAATATTAGCACAGTTAAAAGAGAATTGGCAATTAAAAATATGGCACCAAGCAAGGTGGTAACTGAGGACTGAAAAATTGCTGAGCTAGTTGTAGGAAACTCCTTTTCACTGAAACATTGTCATAAGGCTCTGAAAAAGAACTTGCTCAAACTACAGGAAACAAATGATTAAAGGAATGAAGGGTTTCGGTTTTTCTTTTACCCCAGGCCATTGGAAGTAGGCATATCCTTTCCCAAAGTCTAGCATATTACCTTGAGGATTATATCTGCTTGTGCCTGAGTATGTGCTGCTCATGTTCACTGCTGTAACAGGAAAGCATGCCCCATTGTGCCGAGGAGGTGCTATATTTCCAAACATGCACTTCATATTCTCTGCCTGAAGAATGTCATGCAGAAGGTTTACTCTTCAGTTTTTCATCTGCTGGTTTACACAGTGCTACTCCCTGTAGAAAAGGCTTAAGCTTGGGCTTGATTTGTAACAGTGGGACCACTACAATAGTGAAGTAGGTGCTGATGCCTTCCCAGGTTCAAGAACTCTCTTCCCAGAAGTTCTGGGTGATGAACCTTTACCAGTGCAAGGTGAAGAGTTCAGTGCTTCCCTCCAGAAAAGATCATGGCAGTGTTAGGAATAGCAGTTCCTTCCCTCCTACCCATATCCATGTCCAGCAAATAAGTTGAACCACCTCAACATAGAACATACATGTTTTCATAAGAATCAACAGTTGGCTGTAATTTGTTTTACACTCCTTCGACAGACAAAAGGAGATACCCCACAAAGGATTGTCTGAGCAAGGAGCTGGCTTGAGATTCAACTCCACTAACAGGTTTCTAAAAACTAGCACCTAATTTGGGCAAGTGATACAGGTACCTTGTCTATGCAGTGGTGAAGGAAGACACAGACAGTGGCATGTAAGATGCGTTGGGTGCACTGCCTTCATGCAGGGGCTGTACCTCTCTAGCAGCTCCTGTCAGAGCTTAGAGGACTATAACTTTCAGGCTTAGCTGAAATCAGGGTGACATGAATCTACTCAAATCTGTGATTACTGATACAGGTGATAAAAATACATAGAGTATCAGAGGAGACCCCAAATGTCAGAATTTTCTAGAACCTGCCTATAGAAACATTAATGTTTACCACAGATGTGGTATACATCCTGCTGGACACAGTAGTGTAGTGTAAAATGCTTCCTCTTCACTCATGCAAAATAGGCCATCAAAATCAATACCTGCCTCTTACAGTACCTGTTCCTGAAACAACTTTGTTCTGGAGATTGCCTACCCAGTCAGATGCACAAGAAATATTGGCCAAATGGATGGAGGCAGCTTTGGACTCTAGAGGGCTCCAAGACAGGAGTAATACATGTACAGGTAAAAGAATAATCCCAAGAGAACAACTTCATGACTTGCTTTGAAGTATCTGTGCAGCCTGTAGAGGCCAGTGAAAGAGAAATCTATTTTGCCTAACAAGCACAGTAGCTGCAAAATAGGAAATGCTTATCTTGCTGTCTTCTCTGCGTAAGCACTGAGAACAGACTGAATCAGAAGCAGAAGCTGCCTTTTCATAACATCATGACACCTCTCAAGTAACCCATTTTACACAAGATCTGAGTTCTAGATCTTCTCTCTGCTACAAAAACTTCGGATCTGAATTGGAGCTGAAGTTTGGATCTAATGTGGAGCTGAATTTGGCAAGGAATGTGAAAAATAATAAGGTCTTCTACAGGTACGTTGGTCAAAAAAGAAACATTAAAGTGTACTGCCCCTGATAAATAAGACAGGACAACTAGTGACAACGAACGTGGAGAAGGCTGAGGTACTCAACAAATGTTGGCCTCAGTGTTCACCTGTAATCAGTCTTCCCACATCTCCTAAGTCCCTGAATCTCAGTGCAGGGACTGGGGGAAGAAGTTCCTCCCATCATAAGAGAGGATCAGGTTTGAGATCACCTGAGGAACCTGAGCATATTGAAGTCCATGGGACCCAGTGAGATGAATCCTAGGGTCCTGAGGGAATTGGCTGATGTAGTTGCCAGGCCATTCTCCATCATATTTAAAAAGCCATGGCAGTTGAGAGAAGTCCCTGGTGACTGTAGAAAAGTGAGTATCTCATTCATTTTTAAAAACGGTCATAAAGAGGATCCTGGGAATTACTGACCAGCCTCACCGTCATGCCTGATAAAGTCATGCAACAGATCACCCTGAAAAGTTATGTTGGAGCATGTAGAAGACAGGGAGCCAACATGGCATCTCCAAGGGCATTTTGTGCCTGAGTAATCTAGTGCTCCTCTACAATGGAGTGACTGCATCAGTCGATAAGGAAAGAACAACAGATGACACCTACCTGGATTTCTGTGAGACCTTTGACATGGTCCCCCACAACATTCTTGCTTCTAAAATGGAGACATATAGGTTTGACAGATGGACTGTTAGGTGATAAGGATTTGCCTGGATGGGTGCATCCAAAGACTTACAGTAGGCAATGGTTTAATATGCAAGTGGAATCAGTAATGAGTGGTGTCACTCAAGGCTCCATACTGGGACAAATGCAATTTAATATCTTCATTAATGACAGAGAGAGTGGAGCTGAAAGCGCACACAATAAGTTTGTGGATGACACCAAGCTGAGTGGGGCAGTTGATTTGCTAGAGGGAAGGAATGCCATCCAGAGAGACCTTGACAGTCTTGAGGAGTGGGTCCATGCAAACCTCATGAAGTCCAACAAGGCCAAGTGCAAGGTCCTGCACATGGGTCAGGGCAATCCTCAATATCAATACAGACTGGGGAATGAATGGATTGAAAGCAGTCCTGCAGAGAAGGACTTTAGGGTACTGGTAGGCAAAAAACTGGACATGAGCGGCAATGTGCACTTGTGGCCCAGCGTTCAGCTCTGGAGTCCTGAGTACAAGGAGGACATGGTGCTGTCGGAGTGGGTCCAGAGGAGGGCCACAAAAATCATCAGAGGGCTGGAATATCTCTCCTGTGAAGACAGGCTGAGAGAGTTGGGGTTGTTCAGCCTAGAGAAGAGAAGGCTCCAGGGACACCTTCCAGTACCTACAGGGGACCTACAAGAAATCTGGAGAGGGACTGTTTACAAGAGTATGTAGTGATAGCACAAAGGGTAATGGCTTTAAACTGAAGAAAGGGAGATTTAGATTACATACAAGGAAGAAATTCTTCAGTATGAAGCTGGTGAGGTGCTGGAACAGTTTACCCAGAGAAGCTGTGGATGCCCCATCCCTGGAAGAATTCAAAGCCAGGTTGGATGGGGCTTTAGGAAACCTGTTCTAGTGGAAGGTGTCCCTTCTTATGGCAAGGGCATTGAGTTACATGATCTTTAAAATTTTTTCAGTTACTTAAGGATATGAAAGAAAAAAAAGAAAGTGTAATGACTTATCTGCATTAAAACTTTGCATTGCAAGTTTACCGTTATAGTATCAGTAAAATCTCCTGCAGTCATTGAACACCAGGTCTTAGTGAAATTCATGAAGCATGCTAACCCAACTCAGTTCCGTTTTCCACTGATTCAGCATCAGATTTCTAATAGATGAGTCTGGAATTTCCACTCCAAGTGTCACGTATTAGGATCAGTAAGGTGCAGGACTGATTCCCAGATTTTTCGGTGCAGCGTTTACTACCTAGTACATCTAAGACAGAAGGTAACTTAAGCACAACTACCCATAATGAGAAGCACTTTACACTCCACCTTGGAGGACTGGCCCATTGAAGTGCTCTACTCACAGTCTGTGCAGTGCCAGCCAACACACAACTGGCTGTTCAGAAGCATCCACTGGGTCATTAAGATGAGTGCAAGAGGAGCAACCATCTCTTCCTCCTTGGAGACAGAGAACAGCGAAACTTGCTCAAGGTCAAAGATGCCAGTGTGAACCACTCTTCTCTGAATTTGTCTTGTCTGACCTGCTCATTATGCCTGCTTCTACACCATCTGACCATCTCTCAGTTCTGGTGGGAGGAAAGATTAGATAGCCTTCTCAAGCAGTCAGAGAAATATTCAAATAAACAGCAACAAATTTAAAGAAGTTCTCCTTTTCTGTAACAAAACAACTTGTGTGATGATTCGTAAATCACGATCTCGGGAGTACTGTATAAATGTTACATACATACATTTCATGACTGGCTGTCTTCAAATCTAAAGATTATTTATATGAGCACTGTATAAACATTACATACGTACATTTCATGACTGGCTATCTTAAAGATTATTTACCTGCTATATACAAAGGTTAGGATGAATAGACGTCAAGCAGGTGGGTAAACAGCTGCAAACAGAAAATATCTACGTTACAGCAATATCAATGAGCTGGAGTTACCCAATGGCGAATATGGTAAGTTTGGTGAGGGCATCCCTTCATGTACTTTAGAGGATGTTTTTGAATATATGCTTAAAAGTGGATCTAGGAGCGGTGTTTAACTTCTACAAATTCAGTACGAAACCCGGCAAGAAAATCAAAATTGTGGCTAGGACTTTTCTTAGCAGGCAGTAGGTTCCTTATCTGCAAAAACCTTCATTCAGCTTAGCTCCATGTATTCGTCTGATAGCTTTTTAGATTGCCTGGGATGTCACCCCTCCAGCCCTGGACTTCCTAGAGTCCCAGTGAATACGTCAGCAAACAAAATAGTCAGAAAGACAAAGATGGACCTACCTTCTATTTCAAAATGTCTTTATCTCATTTATCTTTCTATCATGCTCTTCAGGTTCAGAGAAGATGGAAAAAACTTGTATTTGAAATGGTTGTGTAGCTATAAACAAGGCTGTCTGCTGCTTGTGTTTTGGGAACTGTCTACCATCGGAAGTGTTGCAAGACAGACACAATGCTCATCACTTCCGTTCTGATGCTTACCAAATTCATGTAATTGCACAAGTCATGGTTTTATAGAACATGTACAAGCAGTTAGTTTGTTAAATTTACTTTCAGATCAGAGTCCACTGGTGCTAGGAAATCTGGTGAGTGCAAAAAAACCCTTTTCCTTTGCAGGTATTTCTCTCTAGTTCTAAATAATGCTGAGTAGTACAAAACAACTCTCAGTATAAACCATCTCTGGGAGCTGTGGGCTATGGGCACTCCCCATGGGGCTCAGGACAAGGCTGGCAGTCAGGGCCCATCCCAGCCCCAGCTTGGCTCAGGGCAGCCAGGGGCACCAGGGCACCCCCAGCCCTGGGCATCGGACACCTCCATGGAGACGGACACGGACTGGGACATGGATCCATGGGTGGGCAGGGCTGTGAGGACCTGGGGCAGGGGCTGATGCATCCACGAGGCTGAGATGGGCTCCTGACCCCTAAGGCAGGGCTAGGGGAGCCCCAGGAGGCTGGGCAGAACAGTCTACAGGGGCACTCGGTGAGACGACAAAGCAAATTGTAAAAGTTTCTTAAGCCTGTTGATTTCAAATCTTGGATATGAAATCTTCAAATAAGACATATCACAATCAAAAGTTGCGATCTGGGTTTGTTCTCAGTCCATTTCTCCCAATGTCAAAAAAACCCAAACCACAAAGTGCTGCAAAAACAGGCAAAAAATTGCAAGTAGTAAACATCCAACTACAAAAAGCCACTCCAAGGCCTGCTGCTGAGTATTTATTCTCTTCTCAGGTCACAGCTGTGATTTTCTGAAGTAGAGGGTTATTATAAACAGTATAAAACATCAAAAGCTCCCTTATACCCTGAAAGGCTTTGCTTCACAGAAAAAGACGTAATTTGCTTAATGTAGAGATTTATAATCCATGTAATGTAATTTCATTTCTTCACAGGTTGAAAGTGAAGCATCACTAGAAGTGATGACATTTTTCCAACAGCAAGATATATCAACATTTTCCTCTTGAAGAGAAGCAGATCTCTTCTGCTGGAATTAAAAACTTGTAGGAGAGAGAACTGTCCATGTACTTCTGTACCACTCCCATTTCTTGCCTACTATATTTGGAAAATGTGACCTGCTGCACAGCACCCTTCCAGGATGCTCCAGGAATAAAAGGTCATTCCTGCCCTACTGCTTCTTTACTGACATATGGAGTGATATAACCATATCAGCAGTAGTTCATATATCTGCTATTCATAAGTAACTAAGATGTAGTTATTTCCGAAAAGGAAAGCCAAAGACAGAGCAGTGCTGTCTTTAGGGACAAAGAGTGCTTACTTTCTAGAGACTCAGAAATGCCCAGGCTCAGGAGTAGAATGGTTACAAACCATTTCTGCTTTGTAAATTCCTGCTGAGTGTGAGACTGGTGACTGATGAGCTCTACGTGTGTCGTTGTTTTCCAGGCTCATTCTCTTACGTAGCTTGTAAACATGAATGATACTGAGTTGTCACTGAGACCAGCCAACCCCCCAAAGTGGATGTCTGACCTGCTTTCTTCTCCACAACTCATACCGTATAGAGGGAATAAATGTAGCACCGCGTGGTGGGTTGACCCTGGCTGGAGGCCAGGTGCCCCCCACAAGCTGCTCTGTCACTGCCCTCCTCAGCTGGGCTGGGGAGAGAAAATACAACAAAAGGCTCGTACGACGAGGTAAGGACAGGGAGAGATCACTCACCAGTTACTGTCACAGGCAAAACAGACTCGACTTAGAAAAAATTAATCTTATGTATTACCAAGTAAAACAACGTAGAGTAATAAGAAATAAAACCAAATCTTAGAACAACTCCCCCCGCTCCTGCCTTCTTCCTGGGCTCAACTTCACTCCTAATTTCTCTTCCCCCACACTGGGGGACAGGGAGTGGGGGTTGCAGTCAGTTCATCACACATTGTCTCTGCTGCTCCTTTCTCCTCAGGGGGAGGACTCCTCACACTCTTACCTTGCTGCAGCCTGGGGTCCCTCCCACAGGAGACAGTCCGTCGCCAACTTCTCCAACATTAGTCCTTCCCATGGACTGCAATTCTTCATGAACAGCTCCAGCGTGGGTCCCCCACAGGGTTACAAGTCCTGCCAGCAAACCTGCTCCAGCGTAGGCTCCTGTCTCCACAGGTCCTTCCAGGAGCTTGCTCCAGCATGGGCTTTGCCTGGGGTTGCAGCCTCTTTCAGGTGCCTCCACCTGCTCGGATGTGGAGTCCCCTCTACTCCCCATCATCTTTCCTCCATGGACTGCAGTGGAACAGCCTGCCTCACCATGGTCTTTTCCGTGGGCTGCAGGGAGAATCTCTGCTCCGGCATCTGGAGCACCTCCTGCCCCTCCTTCTTCACTGGCCCGGATACCTGCAGAGCTGTTCCTCACACCTTCTCACTCCTCTCTCGGGCTGCCAAAGCTACCGCTTTTCTTTTTTTTCTTTTTTTTTTTTTCTTCTTCTCCTTCTTAACTCTGTTATCAGAGAGGCACTACCACTGCTGTTGATGGGGTCAGTCTTGGCCAGCGGCGAGTCCATCTTGGAGCCGCCTGGCATTGGCTTTATCAGACACAGGGGAAGCTTCTAACAGCCTCTCACAGAAGCCACCTCTGTATTCCTCCCACTACGAATACCTTGCCACACAAATAAATCTACTCATCATATTAGCAACTTTCTGACTGCAAAATTATTTTTTACAAAAATAAAAATGTTGTAAAAATTTTTTTACATTTTTTTTTATGAGCCTGATTTTGCCCATATGCACTACTAGAAGCATGGAACAAGGCCTGAACTGAAGAGCAATGTATTAAGTGACACCCTACAGTTGTGTTCATGCTTTTGATCATGTCTGTCAATAACTTGGTATCAATTGAGGTGATGAAAAACTCACCTTGAGCATCCAGAACTATAAAAAATTCCAATCATACCCAGAATTATGAGAGAATCAACAGAGCCAGTCTTGGTTTTTTTGTGGTTTCAGAAGGAAAGGTCTAAGGCAATGGTGGCTTTATAAGGACCAATTCATGGGAGCACACTTTCTCATATGCTAGGAGAGAATGAAAATGTGACGCAGTTTTTCTGAAGCATAGTTATGAAGCAAGAGTGGGAATGAGAAGAGAATAAGAATAGGTGGATATTCTACCAAAAAGTAGATTGAGTCATAGAAGCTGCGCTTTTTGATAATAATTACTATCACTATCCCTAGCACATTAAAGGTGTCAACAGACAAAGCAATTGAAAGTTTAGACTCCAATTCTGGGCCCATGGTAGTCCTTCGGAGGAAAAAGTAGTTTGTTGTTAGAAGTTTCAGTGCACCTCCAGATTAAAGGGACTCCATACTTATCTGTGTAGGTGGTTTTTAACACTGTGCTGTAAGGGTCAAAGAAAGGATTTCCGATCACAAAGAGTGAAAAAACCCACGCTTAATTATGTCCTTATTTTTGGAAGAAAAGCAAACAATTTTGTGGTAGTAACAGACTACATTTCATGGAGAAGGGAGAGATGAAAGTGCTAGGGCAATAAAATCAGAGCCACAGGAAGTGTCATGCAGAATCAAATGGGGTTCCAGAAAACTAAGGAAGATGAGTTTCCATGTATCTGCTTTTCTCTCTCCTCTCCCCCAGCCTTTCATTTCCTTTGGTCTCCCACCTCCAGCAGGCCAGTTCCCAGAGCATTAGGCAGTCTCCCACACACCCCTGCAGTGGACACATCCAAACCAGGAGCTCTGCTCACCCTCTGGTACCTCACAGTGAAGGAGTGGAGAAGGGAGGGAGGTGAGGTAAGCCATGCAGCCCAGACATTTGGCTGCAGAGGAGGAAGGCTAGGATCAATTGCACCAAGGTTGCATTTACTGATCCTGCACCACTTTAGGCATGGTGTTTAAGGGAAGCTAGCTGCTGCTGTGAGGGGGCTGTAGCTCCATCTGCCTATAGAGATGGAGTTTCTTGGCAGAAGCAGTTGGAGAACAAGACTGTACCCGCTGATGGCTGTGGCTGGATTGCTGGGCAGTGTCTCTGTCTGCCCTTTCATCACACTGGTCAGTGTTGATACAGTGGGACGCTGACTGCCGTGGGCAGCTGTATGTTTTTTTTGTGCCTAAATCTGGTCCTGGGAAGTGCTGCAAAATTCCAGGCTTTGAGTCATCTCAATTACGCATCTTGCAGTGGGTGGACAAGGACAAACACATCTGTCCAGTGTTGGGTTCTTTTTCTTCAGTTCTGTGGCTACTTGTGCAAGCCAAGCAAAGACCCACACTCCCACTCTAAAGGTCTCCTGAACTTGTATGTCAGGCAGTAGAGGAGCAGTGTGGTCTCTGGTGTTCTTTCAGATTATGCATGTCTGTAACTCAATGAGGAAGTCTGGGTTTTGAGGTTTTGAGGTTTGGATACTTTTTGTTTTTAAGCTGGAATATGCTGCAGCAGAACAATCCAAACAGCCCACAAGGACAGTGGTGTTACCACACACAAAGAAACTGGCCTACCCAGGGGATTTCTTTGCTTGCCTCTATTTAGGGCAAGTCCTCACCTGAGACTTTCAAAAATGCAAAAAAAATTACAAAAGAAAAAAATATCCTGAAGCAAAGCTGGTGCTATTGGTGGCATTACCGAAGCATGTTATCTTTTAGAGGGCAGAAAACGAGTGTTGAGTGGCTTCACTATGACACAGGGGCTGGAAGAGAAATGAGAAGAAGAAGAGAAAGAGAAAGAGGAAGAGAGAAGAGAAGAGAAAGTTAGGCAGAGACACTAAGTCTCTTTACAAACTTCTGCCTCTGCAAGGAGTAGAGTCACTGCAGGAACAGGACTAAAAATAACCTTACTTAAATATCCCAGAACCTTGAAGAATAATTTATTGTCCAACAACAGTAAGAGTGTTCACAAGAGCTGCCTGAGCATTTTGCTGTGCCAGTGTGGTACACACAGGAGATAAGACCCTCTCTTTGGTCCTTGCAGCAAGAACATTCTAGTTTCTAGCAAATGTCTTTCTCCACAAAACAGAGTAACAGCAATAGGAGACCAGAATAAAGGACTTCTATGTGACCACCTGAGCCACTTGGTTAGAAGGTTATGTAGCCTGACCATCCTTTCCCAGTGACTGTTATATTGGGTCTTTGCGCAGGGATGGGAAAGGGATGCCTTAATCCCACTCCTACTTCCACTCTTTCATGGATAGGATTTCTGGTATTCTCATCAGGACGCTGGTAGTGAACAAGTTTTCTGAATGGCTTTGCAGTCTCAGCAGCTTTCATAGTGAAAGATATGCTATAAGGGGTGCACCAATGGCCATGATCAACTATAAGTGAAGCAGGATGGAGAGGATCCAGTAGACTTTATCTGTCTAATTCTCCTTAGATTAAAATAAGCTTTGGCTTTAGTTGGCCACTTCTGATGCAGGTGCTCTTATCTGTAGGCTGCTATAATTTAAATAGAAGGCTCCTGCTCTGGTTCTGTTTTTAAAAGTTATTCAAAAGAAATTTTTAATGAAAGCTTATTTAGAAACACAGAATCATAGAAAAATTTGGTTTCAAAGGTGATCTCTTGGAGGTAATCTGGTCTAGTGGAATTTTATCATCCTGAGAGAACTTTATCTACCATGAGAAGATTTCAAACACCTGAGATGACTGTAACTATCCTGAGATCTGCTGGAAGGGCAAAATGGCAGGGTACAAGCAAGCCAGGAGAATTATAGAGATCACCAGGACCAACATTTTGATACAGATGCTGGACAAGATGACTGCAGGAGGTACTCAGCCAGATCTGCAGCTCATCAAAGAAAAACTGATCATGGATATGACAGTCATCTACAGTCTTAACTGCGAGGATCATGATGTGGTGGACTTTAAGATCCTGAGAGAAAGAAAGCAGGCAAATAACATGCTGTATACATTGGATGTCACAAGAGCAGACTTGAGCTTGCTCAGGGCAGAATAGGATCTGACATCTAGTACTCTGCCCATCTTTCAGCTCTTAACTGAGAGATTGGCAGTCATTCAGAGACTGCCACTATGGATGTGCTGGACTCCTGCCAGCAGATTTGGTCTAGCCTCCAGCACATCCTTCCTATATCTTGGATACTATGACACATACCATGACACGTACCACGCACCTTGCAGTCCTAAGTAACCTCTCTAAACAGCCCTGACATCTTCCACCTTGGCCCTGGAACACAATCTACTATACCAGAGATGTCCTTGCATACCTCACAGCCTCTGCACCCTCTGCTGCCATTTGCTTCCTCCTGAGCTCGTGGATTTGGTGGAAAGGCAGAGCTCAAAGATAAAATAAAATAAAATAAAATAAAATAAAATAAAATAAAATAAAATAAAATAAAAGTATTTAATTCTACCTTATCCTGTCCTATCCTACTTCTTCTGCTGCAGGACCTCCCTTGGTGCCTGTCTGCTGGAGCTCAGTTTGCAGTATGAGATGGCTCAAGGCATGCCTTACTTCAGCCAGGGCTCTGCTCCGGACAGAAGTGAAATTCTCATAGGAAGCTCTGGTTTGATGAGAACAGCCAACTCCAGCTTCTCAGTTTAAGGTTCACCATAATGAGTTTATTCACCTGGCACAGTCTTTTCTTAATCTTGGCAGCACCTCTTCTGTTTTGCAGTGGTTCAATTTACCAGAATATGCAAATCACTTGAGATTTGTGCAAGAGTCTGTCCTATGAGTTTTTGTTGGGGTTTTTTTTGTGGTTTTTTGGTGTTTTTTTTTTTTTCTGGCAGAAATGCAGAAACAAAGACCAAAACAATTTCAGAGTGAGACACTTCAGCCGCCTCAAGTAAAGATTTGGAAAAGTCAGTCAGGAAGAGAATTGCCTAGTAGCAGGGGTGATCTTTAGTGTTTATTCTACATAGACATTCTCCAGGTGATACTGATGTGAGGAAGAAACCCAGATCATTTGTAATGAACTTAGCTGTTGTAAACATGTAGCCCTGTAATATGGTATTGCCATTGCTAGTAACAACCCACTAGTGTTGTAATGAGCTTGCAAGGCCTTAGGCTGAAGTTTGTCAGGCTTGCTCTGGTTGAACATTTCTTGTCCTGTCAGGTGTCCATGGCTAATTTGTTTTACTTTTGTTTATCTTTGTATGGTGCCACCAAGTTTTTACAACTCTTAATGCACTGACGCAATATAGGTTGGATGATGGCAGAGGCTTTTAGAAGTGAAGACACAGGACAGGGTGTATGGGCCTGGAACTGGATAAGAGATGGGACACAGGCATGGCACTGGACTTCATGGCTATATATGGCCTCTAAACCCTGGTTTTTCCTATCTAAATAATCCATCCACAGAAGCACAATGTGTGACTAGCCTCCAAATTGATGGTTTTGTCTCATATCTCCTTACTAATTGGAGAATTCAGGATGTGCCACTTCTGTTTTGTCCAGGTGTTACAAAACCATACCACCAGCCTGTACCATTTGAAGCTAGTGAGCTCTCCAGCAGAATCCTGCCACTTAAGAGCTCAGTTTCCAACATTTCTCACCCCAGACATTATCTGCTACTTGTTAGCAATCATATCTTAAGCTATTTTATCATCTACCAGAGATGTGAAGTGATGAAAAGTGGGAAGAAATTTTTGCATTTGTAAACAGCTGTGAGCAACGGCTAGGGCATGCTGTGCTGAAGAATGTAGCAACGTAGTTTGAAAGCAACAAACAGACTTATGAGAAAATTGTCTCCTGCACTCTTTAACAATACTTATTTCAATCATTTTTAAGAGGTTTAGTCTTGGCCGGTGTCATGGTTTAACCCTGTCTGGCAACTAAGCACCACTCAGCTGCTGTCTAGTTTCCCCCCTAGCATCAGAACAGTAAAAGTGAGAAAACTTGTGGGGTGAAATAAAGACAGTTTAATGGGTAAAGCAAAAGCTGTGTGTGCAAGCAAAGAAAACCAAGGAATTCATTCACCACTCTCCATGGCAGGCAGGTGTTCAGTCATCCCCAGGACAGCAGGGCTCCATCACACGTAGTGGGTACTTGGGAAGACAAACACCATCACTCCCAACGTCCTCCCCTTCCTCCAGCTTTTTTATATGCTGAGCATGTCATCAGATGGTATGGAATACCCCTCTGGTCAGTTTGGGTCAGCTGTTCCAGCTGTGTCCCCTCCAAACTCCTTACGCACCCACAGCCCACTCACTGGTGCACTGGGATAAGAAGCAGAAAAGGCCTTGACGCTGTGTGAGCACTGCTCAGTAGTAATGAACACGTCCCCCTGCTCCTAGAGAATGGTCTCTACAGGCAATGCTGTTCTCTCTGCTTGCAATGAAAAACCTGAATATTACTGCCAACCAGATATATATTTTTGAAAAAATTAAAGTTGTTCATTTCACTTGCATGCCATCACTTCTTCAGTAATTGTTATTATTTCTTCAGTTTCATGCTTTATGAGATTATAAGAATCTGTCTATTAAGGGAAGAATAAAACATTTCATTAGTGTTACATGCATGAGATTAGATGCAACTTTACAATTTATGAGTCTTCTGTCATTCAGAGTTGTTATCTGCAATATAGATGCTGTAGTGGGACTCTGTCAATGAGAGGACTGAAGTAGACATGTCTAGGTCTTCCCTCCATGATGAGCTTGCGTGAGGGGAACAAAGACTTTCCAACTAAAAAGCCAGAAAATTAATCTTTTTAAACATGGAAAATTTAACATGATGAAGAAACAGAAAAAAAGATTTATAAGGGTTCACCAGTGAGTGCTTGCAGATAAGTCTTGCTTCCAGACCTGTCTGTAGCCAACTTAAAGACTTTGCAAACTACAAATTGCAGCAAACTTTGCAACATGCTCTATAATAAGCAGTTTCTCTCTGTTACTTGCAACATCTGTCTGTTCCTTCTTCTCATGAGTCTCTCCGGCTCTTCACATAAGCTAGGACCTCTCAGTTCTCTGCTATACTTTTTTTTGCTTACCGTACCCTAAAAACTTCTTCCTCCTTCAGCATCGTTGTCAAATACTAACATGGATTTCAACATTTGCTATGGCACAACTACTTTTGGCTGGCAGTAGATTTCTTTGTCCCTTCATTCCCCATAGCTGACTAACAGTCTGATTCTGCATATTTATTGTGCTGAGAAGCTTAGGCTCAGCGCTATTGTAATGATACCATATGGCTTATAGAAAGAGCAGGGTTAAGTTTCTCCAGTGTTCCAGGTAGATGGATGACAATTATTTCAGAATGGAAAAGGAAAAACGAATGATTATTTGCACATGGATCTTCTCCTTCAATATCCCAAGAACATGAAAAGGAAAGAAAATTTATCGTTGCTTCTGTGCACCTTTCTGACACTTAGGTCATACCTTAGAGATTGTGATGGATCCTTATTTACAACAAATTTCAGGCAAATGGAAAGAAAACATACCTGGAAATCCATTGGAGAAGTCTCATGGAATAGGTCTCTTGGCTGTGGTACCATAGGAGATGTTTTTTTCAAATAAATGCTTCTGTAGTGATGAAAAGGGTTGATGAACAAAAGACTTAGTAGTCAAATATATGAACACATAATATATAATAATTCTCCTGAGGAATTATTTTGTTTCTCTAAGACAAAAGTAGTGCAAGAGTAACTAAAAGTTACATAGGCTGAATGCAATGGTATCATGTCATCAGTGGTATCACCTTCAGAATTTAGATGATAATTATTTATTTTAGAACTTATTAAAAACTCATAAGAAGTTGTTTTTTAAACTATCTGAAAGCCAAATTTCCTTAAAACAAGGAAACAATTTCATGTACCACCCATTTACATTGCAAGGTCTGATGGCAGGAAAGCAGCACTGATGTAAGGCCTTGTCCTGGTACTGGAAAGTGTTGTGTTACGTTGATCAAGTGGGTAAGAAGTTTGGGAATCAGAATCATAGAGCCCACTTGAGGAACATCCAGCAGGTCATGATTCTGGCTACATTTCAGTGTCAGTTTTCCCCTTCTTTCTCTCCTCTAAAAGGAGGCCAGAAATTTTCTGCTCAGGAAAGAGTTGTTGTTTCAACCACAGCATAAAAATTTTGCACAACAAATAAGACTTACACTATGAAGAGAAAAAGTACAAGACTTGTTGTCAGCACTGGTATCAGAAATAACGTATATGATGAAGTAGATGTAAGCTGTTCTTTTCCTGAAAGACAAGCAATCAAAATGTTGATTAGTGTCACAGAACAGGAATGACCACACAGCTATATGCAATTTGCTTTGCATGACAGTGTCAAGCACAGGAATGAGGTGGCTGCTTCTTTAGCTTAGCACTTCGTTGCCTGTTAACGTGAAGGAACAGGGCGGCTGATAGTATGTGAACTGTCTACAGTAACTTGAAAACTTACCAAGCGTTTTGTGAGGAGCTGAGGCCTACAGAGTGCTTCTAAAGCCAGGGTAGAAGGAAGTAACAGGAGAAAAGATAAATTTATAAAGCCAGAAGTAGAAATGGAAGAAGAAAAAGAGCTGGCAACAGACCTCAAAAAGGTCTGCTTTAGTCACTGCCTGCTTGCAAGAAACACCCACTGTCACACCAGAATGCCTGGAGACTTCCCTCATATCAAGAGGTATACCAATCCTTTGCTCCTTTTCTTCCTAGCAAATTAATGTCCAAATATCAATGTGTTCCATCTGTAAATATGAAGTAATACATGAGGCAGACATGTAATAACTGAGGAAAAACTAGGGTGAGGAAGGGATTTTCATTCTTACCAAACTCTACGGGTGTACTCCACTCTCCCCAGCTTGTGCTCACTAAACAACCGCCATCGGTTGCTCTGAGTCTGACGCTGTACCTTTTTTCTGCACTGAAGCTCTCAAATACATAGGAGTTTCTTCTGATACTTTTCTCCTAAATACAAAACAAGATTGAAAACTTTTTATTCACTGAATGTACAGATGCTAAGAATGCATCAGGTTTGTTTAATGATGCAAAAAATTAAAAAAGAAAATTTTACAAATACTTCTTTGAACAGACTAGACTGAAATAATGGATAGAAAATTATTCCTTAATAAATCAGCTTGTTCCATCCTAATTCCTTTTATTTGAACGTTTTTGTTACTGGTAATATGAAGATGAAGTTTGCAGTATGCTTCCATGGCTCTTTAGACTCTGTTAAACAGTGGGACTATAGCCAATAGTTTCTTTTCAGTCTCTAAATGTTTTATTCTACTAAAGGGTAGTTCTTTAAAGAACTGGCATTCTGTTACTGTTAATGTTTTCAAAACTGAAGTAGAGTTTAATAGCCAGATTATACAGAGGGGGGAAAATGACATATATTGAAATCCCTCTTAGAAGAATATTGAACCTTCTTGAAAACCTAATTAATTTTTTTTCTCTTTCCTTCTTTATACTGGCTTAATCTTTTGGGTGATATTTTCTTGCCACTTCCATCTCTACACCTTCCAGAGACCATTAATAAAGAAAACTTTCTCCACACTTTGTGAGTCTAAGTGTAATGTGTAGCTATGATGTGTATTTATACATATATATGAATTTGATATGAAGTTCAAAAGACTGTAAAATGGAAGATTTTATGACTTGCATAGAAGTAATATAGATTTCCACATGTGCAGGTGGTTTTTGTACCATGTTTTATAAAAAACAGTTTAAAACTGTTTAGGAAACTTGTCAATATAAGTATACATAGTGTAGTGAAACTGGTAGTGTGAAACTAAACCAGTTTAGTTGGAGAATGGTCTGATATAGGTCACTTTTACACCCAGCACATACATTAGATTAATACAGTAATAAAGACTTACTAGTTTAACTGTGGATTTGAAGGTTTTGCCAGGATCACCCTAGTAACAAGAGAAAAATATTAGTTTTTGTATTTTTTTTTAAATTTTACTGTATAATAAGGGGTTCTACCTTATGAATGTTTGATTTTCAGGGGAAAAAAATAGTACATTTAGTATTTTAAATGCCTGAAATACTGTACTCTTTAAATTTGATTGCAGAACTGATTATGAGAGAAATAAACAGACACTTCTTGAACAGGTTGCCACTAATTAAAATTGTACTTTTTAACTTTACAAAACAAAGTATCTAAAAAAATACTAGTAAACTGGGATGATCGTTTTTTCCATTAAAACTTGTCTGTGTAGCTTTTACATTCTTAAACATTTAACTTAGCTATGTTATTTCTCCTTTTTTAATTATTTTTTTACTGTTAAACAATGAACTCATAAGTATTTCCACAGAATTTTCAAATTTTATTTTTGATGGGTATAATACTACTGTCTGCACGCATCCGAGTCTTCAAAATACTTGCGATTACTGAAATGTATAACAGCAAGCATATACAATTAGGATCTGAAAAACCTGAATGTTCTGTTCCAATAACCTGACAGAATATTTCTTTTTTATTCAAAGACATGGATGGCTCTTTCCACCTTAAGTTAAAAAGAAAGGGCACTGAACTTAATAAAACCCCACAATGATCAAGTGCTGTATTACTGTCCCTTACATCTGACTGTGACAGCTGTGATGCAACCATCCCAATTATTGTGTGTGTTTTAGTTAAACCACTAACCTCGTTCAGCAACGCCACACTGGTGTCAGTAAATTGAGGCAATAGGAGAAGGCGACAAAGCTGGATACACAAAGGGCAGGACGGAAACTACAGGAGCCCAGATGGAGACACCTAAGAGCTCTTGCAGCGCATCTTAACTTACAAGTGATGTATCCCATAGCTGTTCATAATAAAGTCATAAGGGAATATGGTCCATCCCGCTGTATGTACTAGAATAGTTATGCACCTTCAGTGTGCAGAATCCCCTGCCCAGTTTCTTTAGGAACCAGCTGTACAGTGGGCTGAAAGCATTCCCTCAATTTGCTGCCCCTCTTTGTGAGTGACGGCCGTGCAAGAGAGGTATTACATATCAAAAAAGATTAGTTAAGCAGGGAAAGAGAACAGGGTATTGGTTGTATGGTAGTGTGTATGGAAATACTAGCATACAAAAAATTATTAAGAGTCATAATTATCTTACCTTGTTTTCTATGACAAGTTCATATTTGAAACAAGTAGGGAATTTCACATGACTTGTGCGAGGTGGTTGCCACTGAATTTTACAACCATGAGAAGCTTCTGTACAGTTCACAGTGACGTTGAAAGGAGGGGTAAGTTTTTCTACAATAATATAATTAGAAATACAATTGATTAATAATAAGTTATCTTCACTCTACCTTTTCAAAATATAGGTAGATGTTCAAGAAATTGGTTTAAAAAGATGTCATGTAGGTTTACCAGAATTACTATATTCACCCCATAATCTGAAGCAGGATCCCCTGATTTAACACCCCAGTTGAGGAGCCTGGAGTATCAGCAGCAAACAGTAGGTGAAATTGAAAAGCACAAACCATTTGTTAGATTTTACTGAATTCAGCATACAATCTGTGCAGGTTTGTTATTGGTGGCTTTTTTGGTTTGTTTTGTTCTTTTTTTATACCATGTTCACATTAAAGAGAAATAATTTATTTATTTAAATCAGCAACGTTCTTCTATTAAAAAATGAAAGTTTTTGCTCACAGTGTTAAGCTGATTAGTTCTTTTCTATTATGTAGATGAACACAATTACGAGACAATTATATAAAACATCTAAATAGTTCTGTTCAGGCACCCCTAGCTAGTTAATCCCAAAAGATGACACCTTTCTTTCAGAGAATAAATATATAACTGAGATGTTCACAATCCTCTGACCTATGATTTCAGATTGTCTCTGCATTCCTTTGGTTTTGTTCATTTTTGTAATTTTGACTTTTCAGCCGTTAGGGATGGGGAGAAGCAGGGCGGGGGGNAGGGGAAGGAAATAATCTGTTCTGAGGAGCAGTATTTTAAAAATACATGATTTTTTCCAGGGACAAATTCTTCATTCCCTTAGCATAAAACTGGAAATAAAATTTTTAAAAAAGAAAATCCTTACCAATTTCATACAGCCTAATCTTCTCCTCATACGACTGAATGTTTTGTCCTCTTGTAGAGCCATTTACCAGGAAATAAGCTGTCTTATGTTCTATTGTCACATTTTGGAATCTACATCCTGTGTGCCTTCCAAAGTTATCATTGATGTAATTCTGGCATCCTGAGAAATCTTCTTTCCTTTATATGACATATCACACCAGTTAAATATTGACAATGTCATGTGTCAGATGAGAAATCAAAATTCCCTAGACTCAAGCAGACCTACTTACTTTGAGTTCTTCCAGTAAAGGAAATATTGGGTATCTTCTGAAGCAGCCCTGCCCACATGCCAAGTGCAGTTCATGAAGGAAACGTTAAAAATGACACAGATGAAATTTTCAATGGCTGTCTCGTTCATGCCTGCAAAGACAGGAATATTCCATGTCCACTCTTCAGAAAGACTATATAACTGCTCAAATCATGCAGATCTCTGCAAGTTCATTTAGAAATTTTTAGCCAAATGTTTGGTAAACCCAATGGAATATTGCTTGAGTCTTGCAATTACATGCTTTAAGATAGCAATGATTTATCTGTCATGAGACATGAGGATTATATACCATTGTTATAGGTGCTGAAAATGTGACTAGGATTTAATCAACTCTTAAAGCCCCCCTCATGTCTAACACAGGTTCTAAAGTATGGAATTACGAAAGCAAGTGACTGCTTCCCATCCAAGCTCCAACTGAGCTTTGCTCAGTTCTCTGGTCTGCCACAGATTCACTTTATGACCCAGGGTCAATCAAATATGTGTACTTCACTTCCTCATTTGAAAAAGTAATAGAGAAGTTTTCTCCCCATGAAGAAATTGTGAGGTAAATACAGCAGTCTAAAGTATGATCACAGGTGCTGCACAAGAGTCTTTAGGGATGGTCTTTATGAAGTCTTTCACAATGCTGCAAATCAAAATGAGCTATTCTGATTTCAGATCAGATCACCACCTGATTCACGTGTGGCCCAACAAGCAGCTAAGTTGGCTGGTGACGTAGAAAATAGGGTGAAAGGAACCCCTAAAATTACGTTGTTGTGAAGGAAAAGGCAAATGAAACCACATCCTTGGCCTCTTCAGTGAGCCTCTTCACATTCATGCCAACATCAAGCACATGCTGGGAAGATCATTCAGGTATGTGTGAATCACTATCCCCTTTGCCAACAGAATTTTTCTTCAGGTTTTGAGAGGATTTATTTTTCATTTGTTATTTATTCATCTTCTGTGGAGATGCCAAAGAAAATCTAGCAGGGTAGGCAAGTATGACTACCTTTCCAATAAAGTTTATTTTTGAGCCTACTGTATTGATTCACAGAGTGTTACAGCTTCATTCTTAATTTTAGCTACACTTGGAATTCAGCTAAGTCTTCATGAGACATTTCTCCCACTATCTCCCATTATTTCAATAAGAAACTGAAATTTTTCTCTTTCCATTTTACACTTGAGGACCAACTAAGTTGTTCTAGTAGCTTCTTGCTTAACCACTCCTCTTTTGATAGCCTCATATTTGTCACAACTTTATCATTATTTCCTAAAAAAACCAGGAAGGAATCATACTCTCATGATCCTTTTCTGTGAGTTGTGATGCAAAGAACAGTTTAATTGCTCTGAACTATCTCCTATATTCTTTGATAATGAAATATATACACAAGTATACTAATATCCTCACAAGAGTCCTTTGCTTCATACGAGAATAACTTATTTTCCCATATTTTAATGTACTTAGTTATATTTTAAATCTTTCTTGACATTCTTTATAACTTTTCATGAAAGAGGTAAGGTACTTAATTTTTATGGTTTAGCCCCAGCCAGCAGCTAAGCACCACAGGGCCACTTGCTCATCTCCCAGCCCCCCAACAGCGGGATGGGGAGGAGAAAGAAGAAAAAGGTAAAACTTGCAGGTTGGGGTAAGGATAGTTTACTAGAACAGCAAAGGAAGAGGAAAATAACAACAGTATGCATAATAAATATACAAAGTGGGTGATACACAATGCAGTTTACCCACCTTCGGAGTCCAATGCCTAACCCCTCCTGGAGCACCAACCACTCCTCCCTGGCCAGTTTCCCCCTTATTTACTGAACACGTTTTATGGAATATCCTTTTGGTCAGTCTGGGTCAGCTGCCGTGGCTATGTCCCCTCCTGGCTCCTTGTGACAACTCTACCCTAGTCAAAAACCAGGACACTAATTGAGACAGATGTGATGGTTGTGATTGCAACCAGCTGCACAACAACCCACTGTTTTAAGCACACACAGTGCTATTAATTACTTTTCTAGAGTCAATTCTCTCTCTTAGGAGGATGTTAGAAACTGTGTAGGAGTAGTAACTGCAGAAAAATATCAGAGAAAAGAAAATTTGGTTCTGCAGTCCTTTCTGGTAATCAGAATTATTAACAAGGAAGGACAGGATCTCACTTACGGGCTTCGAACCAAAGATAATTTTTACTTTTATTTAGCAGTTCTTGCATATAAAAGGCATAAACTGCTCGTGACTCTCGGACACAATTGGTCAGATAATTTGTAAAGGATTGTAAATTACATGCTTGCTGTTGGAAATTAATAAAAGGAAATTAAAGTGCTTTAACCTTTTAATCTTACTCTGAAGATGCTGTCAAATAGTGGGGTGGAATTTGTCTTATCTAAACTTATCCAAGTGCTGTACAGATATGCCCACAGGCAAAACAGTAATTCTACACTGCCTTAATAGCGACTGGAAAGAAACGACTTCGTAAGACACAGTTCATTCAACCTAGTTTAGGATGAGATGGATGAAGGCTTGGCTACGTTTATTTCCTGCCAGCCACTGAAAAGATAGCCTAGGGTGACCAGCCCAGAGGGATCCCTCTAGAACTAAGCTATCTGCCTTGGTCAGGTGAATCCAGGAGGATTCATTCCTTTCTCCTTTTACATCATCTGGAATCCACATGCAAGTACTAAACAGAAATGCTGCCACTATTCTTTTCTCACTGAAAACTGCAAATTTGTTTTTGTAAATGCCTTTTCCTCCTCTTTCTTATACCTGTGCTACTGTGGGGTATAGTGCTAGACAAGCACTGTACCTGTGCTTGTCTAGGAGAACGGTTGCAGTAGGAGAACAGTACTGGTTTTCCCAGAGGTGGTCCAAACTTTCTTTCACATCTCAGATAAATGCTGTGCAGTTTATTGATCAAAATCTTAAGAAAACAAAAAGGATTTCTGTGTGAAGTTTTTTCCTTTCTGCACTGTGGTGTACAAACGTTCTATGAAAATTGGCTACTGCTAGACCCCATGCTACAGCCACTCTCAGTCATCTCTCAAAGCCTGCTGAATCCTGACACATGTCCATGGAAGATCATCATGTTAGGAATTTGGAAATATCAGCGAGGCTGAAATCCTGCTGCAGTGGCTATTCTTATCCAGATTCACAGAGAGCTGATTAGATGAGAATAAAAGCTGCCCAATAACCTGCTGATTATAAATAACATATAACCATGCAGCTTATCATGTCTTGATACTGCTACGATTTTTATAACCAATGAAAAGGAAGGTTTGTAACTGAAAAAAAACCAAACCCACAACTTTTTTTTATATCACTATTTTTTGTTAAAGGAAATATCTTATTTGTGCTGGGTATAGCACTTTAGACCTCTCAGTTCTATTTCCCAGCTTTACCTTTGAAACACTTGGAAAGTTATTTTTGTCTGTGGGAATATATGAAATGGAATTATTTTAGGAATTTAAATAGTTTACTTATAGAATATTAGAATTAATTGCGTGATAGCTTAAAATTAGGTTGAATTGAAAGTGGAGTGGCTTTGCTTGACATGAGCGTTTTTATTTGGCATGAGTGACTGCAGTACAGAAGCCTTAGGGTGCGAACTGTAGTTGAACCTTTGCTTGGTTGAAAAGGAAGAGTACTAGGAGCCTTGCACAACAAGATAAACTGGACCAAGCCTATAATTCAAGGGAAAGACCTTCAAAGAAAGAGGAACCATTCGATCTCAAGTCAACAGAAGACAATCAAGACCTAAGTGCAGATAAGATGGGAGGATGATGTAACTGCATGAGCAGATAAAATTTGAAAACTGTTACTCCAATGATCATAGAGGAAAGGTGGCTATTAAACAAATTGATTGGACAAAAAGTCTGTGCATGTTGAGTGGACAGGTGTGTGAACACCTTGTGTAGTATCTTAAAAGGCACAAGAAAATAACCAAGGGCACCTCTCTTCAGATATATGCAACTCGAGCTGAAATAAACTGACCCCGTGGCAGAACCTAGGGTCCAAACTCTTCTCTGGAGTCAGAGGCTAAGACTGGATCCAGCCACACCTGCACTCCTCTCTGAGAAGGACTTTAGAAAGCAAGGGAGTGCAGTCTGAGCCTCTCTACTCAGCAGGAGGGTCTTCTTGGAATCCTCTGTAGCAAATTACTGCTTACATTAGATGTGCTGTGAGGATAAAATTATGCCTACATTCCCCCAACATTTTCAGAGCACTGTGTATATCTGAAATCTTCTACTTCAGTATTCAAACTGTAATAAGAGAAAAGGCACTGACATACTTTCATTCCACTGGTGCCTAGACACAGTACTTCTAAAAGGGATTCACTCAGCATAGTGATTTTGCTCTATGGATGGAAGGAGCTAAAATCTGTACATTTCCAGTTCAAATGTGTTTTCAAAACAAAAATTACATAGACACTCTTCAATGCTGTAATGCATATTTTAAATTAACAAGCAAAATACTGCTATGTGGATGAGGTCAATAACACTGGAAACTGTTAGTTTTAAAATATTTTTACATAATTATTTTCAGACTATAGAAAAAATATGCAATCAAACTTTTGGCTAAGACATTCATCGGACAAAAGTATGCATTCATTTGCTGGTAGTATTTACCCACCCCGATAGTTATTTTAACAACATTAAAACTAGCATAAATAGCAAAATGCACTATTTTTTTGCCTATCTTCTTTGGAGTAAAAGTAAACAACAAAGACAAAAGTAAACCTACCTTCTCATTAAAAGCCTGTTTCGCTGCAGCAGTTACAGTAATGGCAATAAAGGACAGGAGCTGTGAATATGCCTTGGTGACATATTTCTGTGTGCTTTGACAATGTGATTTCATTATGAAGTTCTTCCAAACTGCTCATGTAACAGGGTGTGAAAAGCCCGCCTACATCTTACTCATTTCCTTTACTATGTACTTCTGTAATGTAACTGGGAAAAGTGTGGTTACAGCCGTCGTTTTTCCACAGGGAGAGAAAAGGGTGGGAATGGAGGGACACCCCCTTTACCACTTCACAGTTTTCACTCATTTCTGTCTCATATTTTTCATATAAGCGTTTGTACAGGGCACAGCCTCAAAGGTAGGTGAATACATGAGTCCACCTTCTGGCTCAGGTATAGGTCAGGTATCATTGCTTCAAACCACACCACTGTTTTCTGCTTATTGTTTTGGCTCATTGCCTTGCACAGGAGAATAAGCCATTTCCAGCTTTGTGTTAGCCAGCCTCATTTCCTGCAGCTGTGTAGCAAATCAGTGTCACCAACTTCCACAACTTTTCCACATGACGTGTATACATTTTTCTGGGCTGGGTGAATTCAACGCACTGACCAAGTTTCTACACATGGACAAATAACCTGAGTCTATCAAATCAACACTACGTCACTTGTCGGTGCTCATGCCCTGGTCCCAGGAAGGTGTGCAGTCCCCCTTGCCCTCTGGCTGCAGAGTCTGAATATCCTCTTTCCAACTGCATTCAACAACGTGAGCGCACACAATGTGGTGCTAACACAGTCCAGGCACAGATATTGCACAACTGTCCCTGTCTGCCGGTTCCAAAATGAATAAGCCCAAGGCCTTTTTGCCACCTTCACTGCTTTTGACACTGAAGAGTGTGCCTGGGTCCTGAAAGATGTTTGTCCAGCAAAGCAACTTTCTGTGAACTGAGAAACAGCGTATTAAAGTAGACAACAGCGTTTAAATCTGATTACTTATAATGTTCACTGAGTGTCCTAGCCTTACTATACATACCTGTTATATCTCACTGGAGGAGTGGTAAATAAGATCAAATCCGTCTTGCTTCTGTCTGTCCGTGTGTTGTACAGCTTCATTCGCAGTAGCCTTAGTTCTTGTTGCTCCTCTGGGAGGAGTAGTAATTAGGGTGATTCTTGAGATGTTTCCTCTTCAAGTCTCAATTCCTCAATTCTATTCATAGAGCAGACAACACGGCACTAACACATTCCCTGCTAAGGCACTTCATTTTAGGACCTGCAGAAGTAAGGCCTTCTGTTCTCTTTCTCACTTGCTCTTGTAGACACTTTATACAATTGGAGGGTTGGAGTGGATTGTAGTTTTGGGACAGATTTTCATCAAGTGAACATGAAACCTCATTTTTCTATAAGGTACATACAACCTGCCCAGCTAGATGACAATAATACTGCGTAGGTTGGAAGATAAAGAACTGATTCTCATATGCATCCATAAGTTTCCCAGAATGAAGAAAGTCTTCCGTGGAAAGGAATTAAGTATGTAATCACACTGATGTCAAAGCTTTTCAGTATGGCAGGAAATACCAGTTGTTGTGTAGTGGACACAATCTGCAACCTTGCTGCTATTGTTATCTAGTTTAATAAATGAGAATTTCTCAGAACACTTAACATTGTTAAAGGGATGAATTATCCAGGAAAAAACTGATTTCTTGGATTTTTTTCTGTTATGATCTTTAGTCCATTGGCAGGATTGCTGCTTTTCAAAGTGTCCATTAGTTCTTAATGAACTATTGATAAAGAGCATTGTCACCATGTCCTTGAACCTGTTAAGGGCAGATTGCCTAGGAAAAAAAAGAAGATAAAGAAATGAAAGGATTTAGAAAGGCCAGAGCAGAAAAGAGTCCAAATCCTGTCAGTTGCACATACAAATTCCTAGACAATCAGTCACTTGATAGGCACTCTCTACATGCCAACCAGGAGGAAAAATACGGTACCTGATCCAGAACCATAGGCATCACTAGGCAATCTATAATTGAACATATGAGCCTTCAGGTGAAGCCACTCATGAAAACAGCAGAGTGGGATCATGCAGAATAAAACTAGGGATGTTTACTTTATCAGTAGTGACAGACAAAGAACATGTCCTTGCATTTGGTTCAGACATTAGTACTTAATTTAGTTACAAGATGTGGTACCTGGTAAATTTGCATGTGAGTTGCACTCACTATGTCTTCTCTGAAACAATGCATGTATTGTTTGCAACTAAACCCCCCAAAAATCATAACCTAACCTCAGGAAGTAAGTGAAACTGCAGAACAGAAAGAAAATGGCTTTCATGATGAGAGTTCTAGGTAAGGTACAAACTGGCACATCTTTCAGACCAATTGGCAGGTCTTACTGAAAACAAGGTTTGAAATGAGACTTGACTTAAATTCTAATTTATTTTTTTTTCTTATTAGCTTCCTGTACAACAAACAGAAAATGTAGATAGATGGGTGATCATGCACGTATTGTGGTTAACAGCAGATGAAGCAATGCAATACGAATGAGGACAGTCATTGGTTTCCTCTTAGTTAAGAGAAAGTATTGCCCCTTATTTATTCCTTTCCTTCTGCAGAGTACCAATTTGCATAAAAGACTCTGCAAGAGACTTTTCATTGGAGGCATGTGGGAACAGATGCAAAAAGATATGTAGAATTACTGTGAAAATATAACAACGGAAAGAATCTAATGACAAAAGAAAACAAATGCTCCACTTCACTTTCAGGGGTGTGAAGAATCATTCAGCAGACAGATTTCTGTGAAACTCAATGTGAAACCCCAATGAAAACCGGCACTTCAAGTGTGTGTTTGTCTTACGGTAAAAGGTTTCCTCTGAAAAACAAATGTTATATTTTCAGTGGTGAGGTTGATATCAGGAAGGTTTCACGGTTTAGATTTTGTTCCTCCTTCAGTGCTGGCTTCATGTTAGAACTGAGGTGATTACATAAAACATTTCACAGGATAAACGTACCAAGAAAGTTTAATGTTGCAATTTCAGATAGAAATCAAGAGAGCCTCTTCAAGCCTGTTAGAATGAACAAACTGCTGAAGAAGTTAACGGGTATCACTATGAAGACAGAATTTGTTTAGTCTTTGCTTACTGAAGCAAGTGAGGGACTAAAGCACACACATGCCAGAGCATGTGGAACAATAGCGGCACTGATCTGAGAAGACCTATTTTATGTGGCTACTTACAGTTCTTAAAAGAATTTTTGCATGATGCGTGCCCATAAACAGCAGGTAAATAGGAGTCCACACACCAAAAGTTTATTTTGGCAGATTGCATTATGACAATGTGTGGGACATAGAGAGATCTTGTGAATTGTGAGCCAATGCATTTATTCAGCACAATCATGGGCTCCATAAAACAGGAAATGGGAGAGAAGAAAAAAATTGTTGTCCTGGTTGCTGTTTTGTAGAGGAATTGAAAGAGTCCTGCTAGAGGAAAAAGATAGTGCTGAGACTTTTGTGTCTACTCAACTTCTGTAATTCTTGAAACTGAACCCTGCAGATTCTCAGAACAGAAATATTCTTGGAACCTTGAGTCCCAGCACTGGAGAAGCTGGTTCATGATGTAATGCTACCAGGGAATGAGCATACAGGAAACCAGGATGGTGTAAAAGCCTTAATTTACTGTCAAGTGCATTTCCTTAATCATGATTTTTTTTGTTTGTTTTCATATAGATTGGAAAAGTTCACAGATTCACAGATTCACAGATTGGTAGAGGTTGGAAGGGATCTACAGAGATCACCCAGTTCGATCCCCCTGCTAGAGCAGGCTCACCTAGAGCAGGTTGCACAAAATCACATCGAGTTGGATGTTGAATATCTCCAGAGAAGGAGACTCCACAGCCTCTCTGGGCAGCCTGTGCCGGTGCTCTGTCACCCTCAGAGTGAAGAAATTTTTCCTTATATTCACATGGAACTTCCTGTGCTCCAGTTTGTGCCCATTGCCCCTTGTCCTACCACTGGACACCATTAGAGAAGATTCTAGCCCCATCCTCTTGACACCCACCTTTTAGATAGAAATATTGATGAAATCCCTTCTCAGTCTTCTCTTCTCCAGGCTAAAGAGACCCAGCCTCTCTCAGCCTTTCCTCATGAGAGATGCTCCAGCCCCCTAATCATCTTCATAGCCCTTCACTGGTGTCTCGCCAGTACTCCCCTCTCTTTCTTGAACTGGGAAGCCCAGAACTGGACACAGTACTTCAGATGTGGCCTCATCAGGGCAGAGCAGAGGGGGAGGATAACCTCCCTTGACCTGCTGGCCATGCTTTTCTTAATGCACCCCAGGATACCATTGGCTTTCTTGGCCATGAGGGCACATTGCTGACTCATGGAGAACTTGCTGTCCACGAGGATTTCCAGGTTCTTCTCTGCAGCACTGCTTCCCAGCATGTCAATCCCTAACCTGTACTGGTTCTTGGGGTTGTTCTTCCCTAGGTTCAGGACCCTACACTTGCCCTTGTTAAACTTTATTAGGTGTCTCTCCATCCAGCTCTCCAGCCTGTCCAGATCTTGCTGAATGACACTGCAGTCTTCTGCTGTGTTGGCCACTCCTCCCAGTTTTGTATCATCAGCAAACTTGGTGAGGGTACACTGTCCTGTCGTCCAGGTCATTGGTGAGTATGTTGAATAAGACAGCACTGGCGGCTGGGGAACACCATGAGCTGCAGACCTCTAAAAAGACTCTGCACCACTTATCGCAACCCTCTGGGCCCTCCCATTCAGCCAGTTCTCAACCCACCTCACTGTCCACTCATCCAGCACATGATTCTTAAGCTTGCTTATGAGGATGTTATGGGAGAGAGTGTCAAAAGCCTTCCTGAAGTCAAGGTAGACAACATCCACTGCTCTCTCTTCATCCACCCAGTTGGTCATGATATCTTAGAAGGCGATCAGATTGGTCAGTTAAAACCTTCAATATTTATACAAAGTAAACAATATGTTATCAATTTCAGTACAGGCAATTTAACTAACTGTGCAATGTATGACAATGAAAATTCATAGAAAACCCAAGATTACCTCTACAGGAAATTTGGGGTGCTATATATGCATCCCAGTCCTGACATTCAGAGTCTCAGAATCAGTATTCAACATAGACATGGATATTTTCAGAAAACTAGTCAACTTGAAGATGAAGTTTGCCTTAGCTGCTGTGCAGAATTAAGGATGATTTGGTTTCCCTAATGAAAGGGAGTGGAGCTGCATGCAAGAGTAGTCTAAAAGCATCCTTTACTAGACCAGCATGTTCTACCAGTGACTTTTTTGATCTGTCTGGATTCTTAAAACCAGACTCATCATACAAACTTTTTATGATTATCTTTGGAACCTTTGATTTAAAACATAAGAATTTAAACATTTGCAATTAGTCTTCATAGCTAATGCTACAACATTGCTGTTGTATTCAAGAAGTTGATAATCAAAAGACAATCATTCATTGTAATTTCATTGACTGTAATTTTTTTTCTCTGGCTTAATCTATTTTAAATCTATCACCTTTTATGGGAGATATCACAAGCAGAAAGCAAGCAATATTAGCAACTTGGATATGGCTTAGAACTGGTTTTTGCTTTCTGTTTGGTTTTTTGTTTCTTTTGGTTTGTTGAGTGGGTTCTTTTTGTGTTGTTTTTTTAGTTTGGTTGGTTGTTTTTTTCTTTCAGTTCTGCCAACAAATATACCTGTCTGTGTAGTAGCATTATTGCCCTCTACAGCTACCTGAAAGGAAGTTGTGGCGAGCTGGGGGTCGGCCTCTTCTCGCAGATAACTAGCGACAGGACAAGGGGGAATGGCTGCAAGTTGCGCCAGGGGATGTTTAGGTTGGAGATGAGGAGAAATTTCTTCTCGGAAAGGGTGGTGGGGCATTGGAACGCGTTGCCCAGGGAGGGGGTGGAGTCACCGTCCCTGGGTGTGTTTAAAGAAAGGTTGGATGTGGTACTGAAGGACATGGTTTAGTGGGTAATAGGTGGTGGGGGGACGATTGGAATAGATGATCCTTGAGGTCTCTTCCAACCTTAATGATTCTATGATTGCCCAAGCCCCTGGCTGTCTTCAGGGCCAGTGCTGTTTTTTGTTGAAGAGAAACATTGTCTTCACCTTTTTGCATGACCAAGCTATGCTTCAGAGTTTATAATCTTCTAAGAAACCTATGTGCAGAGTTTATACCTTTCTAAGAAACAGGGCTAAGAATCTATGGGCTGAATTTTGTTCAAATCTGAAAATATAACCAGATCTCCTCAAACTATGGAATTGGCTGATTTTGTCCAAAATCCTCCTTTTCCTTTATTTGTGGCATACAAAGCTATCCGTTTTTCTAATTAATAAAACACTCTGAGACTGTAGCAAGGGGATTCCTTTAAACCTTTTGCTCCTTCTCTTTTGCACTTTAGAAGAAAAAGGAAAACTGCAAGCAACTGCAGATGATGATATACTGACCTCACATGGTAAGGGAAGTGTAAGTAGAAGTTTGCTAGATAGAAATTTGTCCATAACAGTGCAGAGCTCCAGACACAGCATAGCTCAGTACAGGGCTATCGAGTAGGTACACTCGATAGCCATATTGTGGATGTTGGACTACCTGGAAGATTAAATGTAGTTCAGTTCCTTGCTGTGTGATGATGACTGGTCCTGATGTTTGTTTTATTTCAGTTTATAAGAAGTAATTTTTCAACCTATTTCCTTTAGTTTCATGCTTTAGCATGCTTGTCTCTGATCCTAGGCTACCATCATGTGGCCACTTTGAGAATCCTCCCAAGTAACAGAAACACAAAACTGATTGCTCAGCCTGGAAAGCGGCAAGGTACTGCTTGCGTACAAGAGGAAGGTCACATGTAGCTTTCAGAGAGCTTAATTTTTGCTACTTGATTGCACTTGGTCATCCCTTACTTAGACACCCTGCTCTTTGGTTGGTGTTTATTCTGTTCTGCTTTAATTTTCCCCCACAAATACTGACATAACATACCCAGGTTTCAGAAGGAAAAGGTGGAAATTTTTCTGTAGGCAACATCGGGCCACTTCATACATTAACCGCTAAGACGTGGGTATATCTATGCTGGACATTTCTACCCGCACATTCCAAACTCAGAGTTTCAAAAATCATCCCTGTGTGACTCCCTTCTGAAAAGCCTTTGGTATGGACCTAAAAACATACTTGTCTCTAGGCGGGAGAGATATCAGTTTGACAAATGGATTTTTAAATTACTTTGGAACTGTCGAGATGGCTGCACTCAAAGAATACAACTACCTGAAAGGGAGTTGTGGTGAGCTGGGGGTTGGCCTCTTCTCGCAGATAACTAGTGACAGGACAAGGGGAAATGTCTGCAAGTTGCGCCAGGGAAGGTTCAGGTTGGAGATGAGGAGAAAATTCTTCTCTGAAAGGGTGGTCGGGCATTGGAACGGGTTGCCCAGGGAGGTGGTGGAGTCACCATCCCTGAGGGTGTTTAAGGAAAGGTTAGATATGGTACTTAGGGACGTGGTTTAGTGGGTAATAGGTGGTGGGGGGATGGTTGGACTAGATGATCCTTGAGGTCACTTCCAACCTTAATGATTCTATTCTATTCTATTCTATTCTATTCTATTCTATTGTGGTTAAACAGCTTGATGCCCAAGTGGACATCAGTGATGAGTGGTGTTCCTCTATGGTCGGTAGTGGGACCAGCACTGCTTAACATCTTTGTTGGCGACATGGACTGTGCAACTGAATGCACTGTCAGCAAGTTGCATGATGACATCAAGCTGTGTGGTGTTGTCAACACACTGGAGGGAAGGGATGCCATCCAGAGGGACCTTGACAGGTTTGAGAGGTGGGCCTGTGCAAACTGCATGAAGTTCAACAAGGACAAATGTAAGGTCCTATACGTGTGTTTGGGCAATCTCCAACCTTAATAGGGACTGGTGGATAATGGAGTGAGAGCAGCTCTGTGGAGAAGGACAAGGATATTGGTTGACGAAAAGCTGAATATGAGCTGGCAATGTGAGCTTGCAGCCCAGAAAAGCCAACTGTATTCTGGACTGCATAAAAGGAAGGATGACCAGCAGGTCAAGGGAGGTGATTCGCCCCTTCTACTCTGCTCTCCTGAGACCCCACCTGGAGTACTGCATCTACCTCTGGGGTCCCCAGTACAGGAAAGTCATGGAGCTGCTGGAGAGAGACCAGAGGAAGGACACAAGAATGATTAGAGGGCTAGAATGCCTCTCCTCTCAAGAAAGGCTGAGAATTGGGGTTGTTCAATCTGGAGAAGAGCAGACTCCAAGGAGATTTTGTTGTGGCCTTTCAATACTTAAAAGGGGTTTATAAAAGGAAAAGAGGATTTTTACTAGGGCCTATAGTGACAGAACAAGGGGTAATGGTTCTAAACTGAAAGAGAATAGGTTTTATGTTGTATTTAAAGATGAATTTTTTCATGATAAGGGTGGTGGGACACTGGAACAGGCTGCCAGAGAAGTTGTGGATGTGTGTGTGTGTGTGTCCCCAGCCCCAGAAGTGTTCAAGCCCAGATTGGATGATATTTTGAGTGACCTGGTCTAGTGAAAGATGCCCTTACTCGTGGCAGGGGAGTTGGAACTATATGATCTTCAAAGGCCTCATCCAATCCAAACCATTCTGTGATTCTATAAAATATGATTGTAGTAAACACTCTCCCAAGTTCATACTTCTAATATTTTGGACCATGAATCAAAGCAGACAAATATAGAAACATCTGATGCCACAGATTTGCAGCTGTCAGGATAGGAACAGAGATCTCCAGGTCAAACACAAGCCTATATTATGCGGCCAAATCTTGTACCAAATAAAAGGACTTGTACTGGACTTATTTTTATTCATGTAGTAATGGAAAAAGTATTTAAAAAGAAACTACATACTTAATATATTCATTGCAGAACAGCCTTGGATTCTTTGTTAGAGCTCTTCATCAACAAATAATGGATGTTGGTGTCTATCACAATTTGAAATCTAAATCCAGCCTCCAACTGTATGGTTACATGTGAGGAGATAGGCGATGGAGATCAGTACAGTCATTTTCCAGACTCTGCACAGCCGTTTCCCAGACTCCTTACAAAAAATCCTTTTATTCTTCGTTAAAGCAGCAGAGATTTCTACTCAACATTGTAGCATTCTGTTACTAACGTTGTCCATGGCTAGGTTCCTCTGTCACACACCTCCTCTGTAGCTGACCGTGCACTATTCACGTGTCTGCTTGCAAGGCTGTCCGTATGCATTCTCACAAAAATGTCTCATAAACTCACGCTCACTGTTCCTCACCATGGGCCATCGCTCAGAGGTGCCAGGGACCTTCCCGCTTACTGCTAACTTTGCACGGGAAACCACTGTCCCTGCTGGGACATCAAGGTAATAACAACCTGTTGATCATCTGTGTGTGTATTGTGTTTGTATATACCACCCTGCTTGGGTCTGGTTTGGAGGTCTGGTAGAGGCCACTCTGATGCCACCATCTGGATATGGAATGTTTATTGTGGCATTAACATTTCACCTTACCCTTTTCCTCCATGTGCAACAAAAGGTTTAGAAAGTAGAAAAATGGAGACAGTTTAGATAAAGACTTTTAGCCACAGATATTGTTAACTCCTTGTCCTATTTTTTAATTTTTATTTTATTTTATTTTATTTTATTTTATTTTATTTTATTTTATTTTATTTTATTTTATTTTATTTTATTTTATTTTATTTTATTTTATTTTATTTTATTTTATTTATTTCGTTTGGTTTTATTTCGTTTGGTTTTATTTAGTTTCGTTTTTCCCCAGAATTAAAGTTCTTAAACCTTTTTATGAAAACATAAGTTCTGTTAACAGAGTTTATATACTGACAAGGAGCAGATCAATGCTGAATTTCCAGGCATGTTGACTAACCAGACTAAATTGTGCTTTTGTATACAGTCGTTATATACATTATAGCTCCATACTGTGAAAGTTAAACAAGACTTCAAGGGTGGGATTAATTTGTGATGTGTAGATTAAAACTGCATTTTATAGCCATCTATACTTTACTTACATGACTCTGTGATTCACTTCAGACTCTGTGAAGAGAAATGGATACTTTCCAGGTGAAAATGAACAGGATGAGAGGAACATTGTTTTGTCAGAGTGTATTTCTTTTCATTGACAATAATGATAGCTGAACTTGATCAGATATAAATATCTTCACTGAAAAGACATTTCTTCATTTCAGAATTCATTTGCTTTTTAAGTTGCAATCACAACCACCTGACGATTCTGAGAAAGGTGATATGCATCAGTCTGAAATTGTGGTTATATAGCAGTAACGTATGTACTTTCATTTCTTATCCGTGCACTCACCAATCCTCTCTGACTCACAGAGATTTGTGCTCTGATCTGTTAGTCATTTCCAGTTTAGGCTATGCTGAGTATTGTGTGAGAAAATATTAAGGAAGTACATTCATGGTGTTCTTCCTTTGCCTTTCTGTATTTCTTAGTAATCTTGGGTTTATATTCTAATTGTTACTTTCTAGTGAGGTTTTGCATTAGAACATTTTTTTTCTTAGAAATACCTCATTCATTGACCTCGTCAAGTTTGTGAGGTATACTATGCAAGCCAGTTCTAATTTTATTTTTTTCTTTCAAGTCTTTTAAACAACTATTTACCCTCTATTTTTCAAGCTGGTGTAGTTTTTCCTTTGAGATATTCAGAAAAGATATGCTATGTTTTAAACCCTAAATATTGAATAGTTAGTACCTCTCCACTCATACGGGGATAGTGTCTCTGTTACGGCAACCCAATTTTTAGCTCTAAAGCAACACACACTGAGCTGTTGACGCTCTGAGACTGTCTCAGCCTCTCTAATATGCACTTTGCTGTATCAGCAATGGGATGCTATTTCAACAAGGCTTAAATGGGTGCAGGGCAGGTAGTTAAGTTCTTGAAGGAGACTTCATAAAATAATTGAATCAGAGAATCTTTAAGGCTGGAAAAGACCTCTAGGATCATCAAGTCCAACCGTCAGCTCAACATCACCGTGTCTACTAAACCATGTCCCAAAGTGCCACATCTACAGACACTTTTTGAACACCTCCAGGGATGGTGACTCCACCAAACTCTCTGGGGAGCCTGTATTTTTTTTTTTACTTTGTTTCTGAGGCACTGCATCTCAAGGAGCTGTTGAGACCTTTTCTGGTAGCCTGGTATATGAGCATCTGTCATGGTTTTACCCCAGTCGGCAGCTGAGCACCACGCAGCCACTCTCTCACTCCCCTGCATTGGGATGGGGGAGAGAATTGGAAGAGGGAAAGTGCGAAAAACTCGTGGGTTGAGATAAAGACAGCTTAATGGGTAAACTAAAAGCCACACATGCAAGAAAAGCAAGACAAGGAACTCATTCACCACTTCCCATGGCAGGCAGGGGTTCAGCCATCCCCAGGAAAGCAGGGCTCTGTCACGTGTAATGGGTACTTGGGAAGACAAACATCACCACTCAAAATTCCTCTGGCTCCCAACCCTTCCTCTTCCCCAAGTCCCTTATAAACTGAGTGTGACATGATATGATATGGGATATCCCTTTGGTCTGTCTGGGTCAACTGTCCTGGCTGTGTCCCCTCCCAGCTTCCTGCACACCCCCAACCATCCCGCCGGTGAGTGGTGTGAGAAGCAGAAAAGGCCTTGCCTCTGTTAAGTACTGCTCAGCAATGACAAAAACATCTCTATATAACAAAAATATCTCTATATATCAACACTGTTTCCAGCACAAATCCAAACCACAGCCCCATACTAGCTACTATGAAGAAAATTAACTCTATTCCAGCTGAAACCAGGACATTATCCACGCCTTATTCCACACCATTTATGTCATGCTCAGGTACCACACAATCCAATACATCCTCACTAACCACCACCACCCTTCTCATCCTTTGATATAACATAACATGGTGATATCATTCCCTTAGTCTATGGCCCACCTTTTCAAAATGTCCATATCATTTTCACAAAATGTCCCCAAAATGTCCCTTAAGTTCACTCAGTCCATAACCTTGGGCTCTATCTGCCGTGGTGGTCACTCAGGACAGGAGACATCGTGTGATGTGTAGAGTTACCGGCACCAAAGCCAGCTCAGGTCAGGTCCACTGCTGCACTTGCACTGCTTCTTGTCAGGCCTGTTCTCCGTTGGTTCAGGTGATTTCTGCTACAGTAATTCCTGTAACATGCAACTCAAATCATGGGTTACAACAATTTAAAGGTATTTCCATTACAATCCCCATCCCTGGTCCCTTCAAGCCAGACCATCAAGTTTGCCATTGCAATGAACAACTCCCTGCAGCCCCTGCTCCAGCTTGGACTTATCCACAGACTGCAGTCCCTTAGGGGGGTCCCTGCTCCAAGTGGAGCGTTATCCATGAGCCACAGTCTCTCCAAGGGTATACCTGCTGCAGCATAGACTTATCCACAGTCACAGTCACTTTGAGGTGCACTTGTTGCAGTATGGCCTTCTCCATGCTCAACAGCACTTTCTCTGAGATTCCACCTTTGTACAGTCACTCCCACCAGCAAAATAGTTACAGGTCAGAGAATGCAGGAACATTTCTTCCTCCTTAATTTAAATACTATGCTTATTAGAAATAATGACCCCGGCAAGACAGGTTACTAGCTATTTCAGCAGAAGACAAAGTGTTGAACAGTCCACATGTGATGCAGGTACTGATACTGGTACTGGTAGTTTCTGTGGTGAAGTTACCTACTGCAAATTAGCTAGCTCAGTCATGTTTGCATCATGCTTACGCTATCTTCCCCTTAGGTTTTTCAGCTATTGTAACACTCACTGTGGTTCTTCGGAAATAAACCTTTTTTAAACTAAAGAACTGTTGCTTAAAAGGCAGGAAAGCACTAAGCCACATACACTTGTCACCTAAAATGAAGTTGAAGTCTCTAAACCAATGTGACTCAGCCTAACACAGGGAGCAGTTTTAAGAGAGCGATGAAAACCATGACTCAGCCGGAAAAACTGAGTCCTCTTGCGTCAAGAGAGCTGGTACTGCTTGCATGATCAAGTGCACTACTCAGAGTTGGGAAAGGAAGTAGTGCCTAGGACTGAGCAGGGATCTAACTGATTGACTAGTTAGGTGATCTGGTTGCACACAGAAAGGTGAGCAAGCTGAGCTGTGGGAAAAGGGGCAAGAAACATTGGACAGTGCAGGAGAGGATTTGGAAATGTGAGGCAAGCTTGATCTATAGTGGAAGCTTTGAGAAATCACCTCAGAATGAAAAACATGTCTCACTGGGACTCTCCAGCATGCTAAATTGGGAATTACCTAAGCTTCGCAGTTGGAAATAGCACCGTAGGGGGCTGTATCCTCTCATCTTCTCCATCAGAAAAGTGTGTGCCCTTCTTGTGGGACTGAAGGAGTGAATCACGGATGGACTGCAACAGCTGTGAACCTCTGTCAAAGGTAGGTCCTAACATCATTCCTTCTTTCAACTTCAGGCAAGGTTCATTCCCTTCTCTCAAATTCTTTCCAGAAAACCCTCATCATCTCCTGTGTTGAGGAAGTCAGGACTGTGCTAGAGCAGCCTTCCTCTGACTGACTGATTTTAAGCCAGCTTCTCCTCCACCTCCTCTGTTTTATATCCAGTAATTCTCAAGTGAAAAACTCTATTGTTTATACAAAAAAGTCAAGTATGTTCACCTGAGAAACTGCAAAAAAACCCCTGATGTCTCAAATTATTTGCAGGAAAAGCTGAAGACTTCAGAAGGCTCTTCTTGCAAAACTTTCTAAAATGTTGAACAAATCGGATTTGTTACATGTCCAACATTTTAAGATTTTATCAATGTATTTTCTGATTATTTTTTTTTAATGGATGACAAATAACAGTGCCTATAGATAAGTCAGTCTTTTGGGTGAAAATAAAGTTGCTTCAAAGATCATGTGTAATAGTTGCTCCAATCTGAGCTAAGACTATGCTTCAGAAGTGTCAGGATGAAGGGACACAGCTCCCTGTCTTTCAATGTGATTTCTTGCTTGGTGTATTCTCACTGATAGGAGACTGAGAGACCACAAAGGCACAATGGAAGAACTTTTGTTGATGACCTCCAGATTAGAATCATAGAATCATTAAGGTTGGAAAAGACCTCAAGGATCATCTAGTCCAACCGTCCCCCCACCACCTATTGCCCACTAAACCACGTCCCTAAGCACCACATCCAACCTTTCTTTAAACACCCCCAGGGATGGTGACTCCACCCCCTCCCTGGGCAACCTGTTCCAAGTGTGATTAATAACAAGGAGATAGAAGTCTGAACAAGCACAATTATCAATGTTGACCAATATTTAAGAGTGCTGAGCAGAGTGCTTAGAACCGTATCTTTCTTTAATACAGGATGAATTTTTTAAAATCTCTCTAGCTGAAGTGGCCAATGACAATGAATTGGTTATACAGTTTAATTGCAAAGAGGTTGACATGTATTGGAACTGAGATTGCCAAAAGCTGTTTCACAAGTCTTTTACTTACATGTGCTTGGCAGATGGATAGACATTTTTCCTCTGCCTGTCTCTAGTGAATTTTATATCATCAGACTATTTGGCAATGGGACAATTTTCTTTCTTACTGACTGATACCTGCTACCCTACACTACTGTAATCTTGGGCAACTAGAGTTTGGTAGGGAAGAGTGTCACAAGGGTGAGAAAGTTCTCCCAAAAATGACGGCTGTATGTGGTGGGTTGACCTTGGCTGCAGTTTGGGTGCCCACCAAAGCTGCTCTATCTCTCCCCTCCTTAACTAGACAGGGGAGGAAAGGTGTAACGAACGTCTCATGGGTCGAGGTAAGGATAGGAAGAATAGGGAGAGGTGTTTCACCAATTACTGTCCCAGGCAAAACAGACCGGACTTCGAGAGGAGTTAATCTAATTTATTACCAAGAAAACACAGAAATAAAACACAGTGAGAAATAAAAACAAATCTTAAAACACTTCTTGCTGAACCCTCCCTTCTTCACTTCACTCCCAATCTCTTCCCCCCCCAATGGTGCAGGGGGATGGGGTTGGGGATTATGGTCAGTTGTTTTGGCTGCTGCTTCTTCCTCAGAGGTAGGTCTCTTCCCCTGCTCCAATGTGGAGTCCCTCTCACGGGAGGCAGTCCACAAACTGTTCCAATGTGTGTCCTTCCCACAGGATACAGTCCTTCACGAACTACTCCTGTGGGTCTCTCCCATGGGTTGCAGACCTTCAGGAGAAAACTACTCCAGCATGGATCCCCCACAAGGTCACAAGTCCTGCCAGCAAACCTGCTCTGGCGTGGGCTTCTCTCTCCATGGGGCCACAGTTCCTGCTGAGAGCTTGCTCTGGTGTGGCTTCCCATGGGGTCACGGTCTCCTTCAGGTGTCTCCACCTGCTCCAACGTGGGGTCCTCCACAGGCTGCAGGTGGAATCTCGACAACCGCATCACCCCTCCTCCATGGGCTGCAGGGGGACAGCCTGTTTCACCATGGTCTTCACCATGGGCCACAGAGGAATCTCTGCTCTGGTTCCTGGAGCACCTCCTTCCCTTCCTTGTTCACTGATCTTTGTGTCTGCAGAGTTTCTTACATCTTCTCACTCCTCTCTCTGGCTGCAAAACCTCTCGTGCTTGTTTTTTTTGTTTTCTGTTCTTAACTATGTTATCCCAGAGGCACTACCACTGTTGATGATGGCCTTGGCCAGCAGCTGGTCTGTCTTGAAGCCAGCTGGCATTGGCTCTGTTGGACACAGGGGAAGCTTCCAGCAGCTTTCTGCAGAATCATAGAATCATAGAATCACTAAGGTTGGAATGGACCTCCGAGATCATCAAGTCTAACCATCAACCTAACACCACCATGCCTACTAGATCATGTCCTGGAGTGCCATGTCCACATGTTTTTTGAATATCTCCAGGGATGGGTAATTCAACCACCTCTCTGGGCAGTCTATTCCAATGCCTCACTACTCTTTCTGTGAAGAAGTTTTTCCTAATATCCAACCTAAACC
>VWZZ01003979.1:228357-279727 GCA_013399095.1 Psophia crepitans
AAGGGAGTGGAACATCTCCCTTATGAGGAAAGGCTGAAGGAGCTGGGTCTCTTTAGCTTGGAGAAGAGGAGGCTGAGGGGTGACCTCAACAATGTTTATAAATATGTTAAGGGTGAGTGTCGGGAAGATGGAACCAGGCTCTTCTCGGCCTCACTAAGCGATAGGACAAGGGGCAACGGGTGCAAATTGGAGCATAGGAGGTTCCATGTTAATATAAGGAAAAACTTTTTCACCGTGAGGGTGACAGAGCCCTGGCACAGGCTGCCCAGAGAGGTTGTGGAGTCTCCTTCTCTGGAGACATTCAAAACCTGCCTGGACACATTCCTGTGTGATGTACTCTAGGTGGTCCTGCCTTGGCAGGGGGGGTTGGACTGGATGATCTTTTGAGGTCCCTTCCAACCTCTAGGATTCTGTGATTCTGTGATTTTGTGAATGTGCTGAATGTTCACATATTTTGCTCTATATGACCAGTGCCTCTTGTTGGTCAGTGTATTGTGGACATTTTTATATGGCTGCAGGGATCCTTTTGCTGATCCCTGGATAACAGACACAGAGTGTGTGTGAGGATTTGGTATTGAAAACTATCAGAGTCAAGATAAATCAGTATGTGAGTGTAAGACCCTGAACACAGAGGCGTATTAATTTTGTGGAGAACTGGTAAGGTCTCAGAGGTTGTTTTACATTAAAGCACCCTTTGAATAAATGCTCAGACATCAAACAGCAATTACATCTTTCTAAAACCAGCTTTGACCAATGAAGAATATGTTTTCTCACTGTATCCCAAATTTAGCAAACACCTGATACACTCTTGCTGATAGTCGCTTTTGCAGATGGCAAGATTCATCTCTCCTCAGAGTTACAGTTCACATCCTGCTAAAGCAGATACCTAAACCAGGTAACACGAATCACAACCTAGAAGCGACAGTTGCTCTACTGCCACTAGAGATTAGATAACTCGTACAGATACAGCTGCTGGTTTTGTATGTAGCAAAAGCTATGCCATGTGCCTCCTACCCAATCTGTCTGCTTTCAGAATCAGTAGTATCATTTCTGTGGTCTTGCTTTCGGTATCTATAATGTCATATCTGTGGTCTTGCCTTGCAATCTAAGCAGTCCTGCCATTCAAAACCATCTTGGCATGGGACACCTGTCCTCTTTGGACCCGGCACCCACTTAAAGAATCTGCTTAAATACAAACATCCTGGGAATAGAAGGCACGGATCAACAAGACCCATTAAACATGTTATTTCATATTTACTTCTTATACTCCAGACATCACTGAAGTGCTTAAGTGACTGTTTCATATTATTTCACAGATGCAAAATGAAAACATCACGTTCTAGGTGCTTTCTCAGCCAAACTTGGAACTAAAGAATTTCAGTTTCTACAGACCTGTGGTCCAAAGCATTTGCTATGGCCCGTGCTGGAGTCGTTCCTGTCATGCTGATATTAAGTTTTTCCCAGCGTAAGGCACTGTTTTCCACCACTAGCCTGGCAAATGGACAACCAGATGTAGTGGGTAAGTAAAATATTAAGTAACAGTTCATCCTATGCTAGCCATTGCAGCTGTCTAATCTGAACTTGTCGAGGTACTTTCTACAGCTTGTAGAGAGAAACAGAGACCTGTGTGAGACGAGGTCTCCAAGACAGGTAAAAGTGAATCACCTAACATTTTAGGAGCTGCAGATAGGTAAACATGAATCTCACTGCTCAAGTCGGTCACATTCAACAGCAGCCACCTGCTGCATGTAAGGACAGAGCTCCTGGGGGAGCTACCAGGTAGGCAAGCCTTACTGAGAGCCAAATCCTTTGTGTACCCAAAGGTGGGCCCTCTCTTCCTCTGTGTAATATCATTGCCATTGCAGATGCTCATGGGCTGCATAATGTTCTGCGGATCACCAAGCATGAGTCAAGAGTTATTCTGTCCTGGAACAATAACCTAACAAAAGAAGAAACCAAGAATTACACTGTGAAGTATATTTTGAGTTACAAATTCTTCAATACCACTCATGAAAGGAGAGTAAGTTGTTCAATGGTTACACATAGTTTAAAGTGAAATCACTTATTTCTTCATTCAGTAGATGAATTTATTTAATTTCCCTTTCAATACTTAGTGCCATCTACCTTCATGCAATTCCTTCTTCCTCCTTTTAGGAAAGACTGCAGGAGAAGAAAAAGAAAATAAATCTTGACTTACATTCTGGTTTTAATGCTAAAGTTAAAACACAACTTTTTGCAAAAGGAACAGAAGTTGTAATTAAGGAGAGTGGCTGGACAGAATTTACTTACAAGGCACCTCCAGGTCAGCTATTTCCTACATGTTGTTAAGATAACCAAGCATTCATGATAATGTCCTGTCTTACTTGGAGACATGTCTTTTCTGAAAACTCGTTTTTATCTTATGCGACTATTTTGGTACAGATTTGCTAAAAAGATGACGCACAACATTTTGGAATATTGCACAATTATTTCCTTTATTAGACATGTTCCAATTCAGAAAACTCCAGGTCTGCTGAGCAAGATGTCAGAACGACTCAACCACTCTCTTCATTTTCCCTAGCAACATGCCTCTTGAATATTGCCTTCTGTGTCACCTGGTGTTAGGAAATCCTAAAAGAGCAGAGCTTTTCAGCTACTACTCTGGGCATTTTTGTCTTTAAGGGGGTTGTAGCAGCAGATGTGCTTCTCAGTTGTCATTGTCCAAAAACCTGAAAGATCCATTTGCTCTCACCTACCACTTACTCAGACTTCTGGAAATAAGGCTACATAATGGGTTTGTAAAGGCAACTGTCAAGTTGTTACTAGAAAATCCATGTAAAATAAACATCACTCTTTCTTTTTCCCTCTTTCTTTGTTACAGTGTATATTCACAATCTTTCATGCATCATATATAATATTTCTTTTTTCAACTGCACCTGGCATATTAAAGCAGAAGCTCCTGAGGATATCCAGATCTTTTTTTCATACAGGTAAGGTTCTTGTGCAAAACAAGCATGAACTCATATTTTTGTACCTATGTCCTTGATTTACAAGACTCTTATTTCCTTCTCACAGACACATAGGAAAAAATTTTGAATGCCAGCAATATATAAAAAATGCAAGGAAGAAAAATATTGGATGCCATATGAAAGAAATGTGTTTCCAACCATCAAGAAAAATAAATTTAAACATAACTGTAATAGATCTGAGAAATAATTCAAGAGGACTCTCTTATTACAAAGCTTTTACACCCCAGACAATAGGTAAGTATTGTCTATTATTACCAATTATGAAAAGTTCATTTATGGGTTATTTCACTGGTCTGGAAAGCAAAGAAAGAAAAGAGGGAAGTGTGACAAAGTCAGAATATGAATTCTAACTTTTTATGTGTTCGTATTTCTGGGAATTTCACACAAATATTAAACAAAATGAATTATGGTTTAAAGGTTTTTATTTTTTACTCTGATGTAATATCATTGTTTATCTATAATTGGCATTTTAAAAAAAAATGATAAGCTAGTGTGAGAAAATGCAAATTGAAAAGAATTATACTCTTTTCTCCAGTTTTTCTTTTCTATCCTTTTTTTTTATAGTGCTGAAAAAACTGTGATTAAAAAAGGATCATAAGTAGACACAAGTCTCATTCATAACTGAATGAAAGAATAAGAATGTTCTCAAACATTAGTAACATTTCTATTTGTTTATGGTGCCATTTTTCAGTTAAAAATACTTTGACAGTTATTTTTAATTATTAACAGTTTTGAATGACCTTATAAAATTATTTTTTCCTTACCTCTAGGGGAAATTTTAATTAATTTAATGGGTAAGAAATTCACCTGATTTTTAGTGCAGACTGCAGATTCAAATACCTTTTAAATTATGAACATGTCGATCATATTCCACACCTGTAACACAGGAATGAGTCATAACTCAAGGAACAGAAAAAACTACTTCAAAACTATCAGAATATATTCTGAGCTAGATCTCATTTGTTCCGTTCTAATTCATTAGAGTTATTTGCTTTACCAAAAGACTTGCACTGAAATCAGAGCGAGGTATGAGCAAGATCTTCTGTTTAGCAAAATATAATATTTTCAAGCAAATGAGACTTTCTTGAAAAGACACAAAAAGGGGGTGGGGAGGTGAGAGAGAGGGAAGAAATTCATCTGCAGGAAAACTGTATTAGGTGTTTTCATAGCTGACTGGGAAGATGCTCACTTCTAGACCGGCTGCCTGGGTCTGATCCCACCTGCAGACTCCAGAGCAGAAGGTTGCCACAGTACATCCAGTCTTAAGATCAAATGGTTCACACAGCAACAAAAGATTTCAGGTAACATTCAAGAGGCGATGTCTGAACTGCTCTAATTTGTCTGACGACCTCCTGCGTGCTCACCCAGCCCCACCTTGGAAGTTCCATGCCTTTTCCCACCCCTCTGCTACTCCTTGGGCAACCTGCTCACCCAGGGCCTCCCAGGGAGCATAAGGCTGGGGTGGGCAGGGGTGAGCAGGGGAGAAGTGGCAGGGAGCAAGCTGTCCTTCTCTCTCCATCCACTCAACTGCCGCCTCCTCTTTGCAGAGGCCAGACTACCAGTGTTTCCTCTCTGCCCTTCTTCCCTTCCCACCTTAGCCACCTTTAGCCATCAGCAGGGTGCACGCCAGTCAGTTGGTTCAGCCAACAGCTTCCTCTCCTCTGTCAGCACCAGGCACAAACCCTTTTGGCTTGCTGTGTCTCTAAAATCCATTGCCAGCCTTTGGTAGGGCACAGCAAAATGTGAGCATGCTTGCAGGGGACGTTTTCCATGTGGAAAGCAGTGGAGTTACTGAAGGGTGAGAAGGCACCCTTCAGGTCATCCACATCAAAAAATGGTCATTTGTACCTGGGCTTCCATAGATAAACAGGAAAGCCTCCAGCTGGGCTTAGCCCTAACCCTTGCACAGACCTGCAGGTACTGGAGGTCCACTGTCCTGCTGTGAGTTACCAGCCCTTGCAATCCAAGCTTCATTCCAGTAACATATGGTTTGACAAAACAGGATTCACGCACACCCTGTGCTGCGGGTAGCCCAGTTGTAGCTCAGTCCTGGCTGGCTCTGTGTGGGGGCTGAAGAAATTTCCAAATTACAGGTGACAAAAGGTTTTAAAAAAAAAAGCAGTTTCCTACTCTTAGTATACTCACAGAAGTGAGAGATGCTCTGGAAATGGTGTTTCAGAGACTAAGCAAAAAGAAAAAAAAGCTGCTGATTACTCTCCTCCCCTTTCAGGCTCACAGTCTGCCTCCACCTTCAAAGGCAGGTCTTGGTCACTGCCAACAGCTTCGGGGACAGGCAGCAGTGAACGATTTTACAAGCCTGGGGCAGACCTGGGATAAATGCTTTTGGTGACTTTATGGGATTATTGCTCAAAGAGACAAGATTTCTCAAGGAGGGGAAGGAAAAAGAAAAGCCAAAAAGAAAACCCCAGCATGACATACACGCTTGTAGAGAGACACAGGGTCACGCAGCTGCAGCTGCTAGAGCAAGCGCGATGGCTTCATGGAGCAGTAACACTGCCACTCACCCTCTGCCTTTCTGCCTTTTCTGTCTGGCACCGCGTTGCAGCCATGTCAGAACCCGACTCGCCGACCCTGTCCCCAGAGACTTGCCATGCACTTCTGCCTCTGCTGGGAGGGCTTTTTCGGAAAACTCCAGCTGCCGTTCCTCCCTTCCCAGCAATGCAGCTGCAGCCGGAGAGGGCTCAGGCTGCCTGAGTACTCCAGCACGCACCCAGGGTCAGTGCCCTGACACTCACCATGCGAGAAAGCAGCTGTAGACTTGCTTATCCAAACCAAAGGCTAAAATCCTAGGAACCCAAATGTCCCTTGCTTCCACCCTGTGCCTCATCCCTCCCTAAAAAAAATCCATTGGCATCACGCTCCTTGCACTTCATGGCTGGAGCACAGTGATGGGAGGGGGATTTTTTGTTTGTTTACATCTGCTAAGCACATCTGGCTTCCTCCATAGCAAACGCTCACCTGCTTGTTTATGGGAGAGAGAGAGAGATTTCTTAAACACCTGTAGCAAACTTCATATATTGAACAGGACCTGCCAGGAGCTGGTACCCCCTTTTTTTTTTTTCCCTGAAGTTATATTACCAGGCTTGTAGGCAGACTTGGGGTATCTCGTCAGACACAGTGGAAATAATCCTACATGGCAGGGAGCCTGTGGCAACTCAGAGATCTCCATGACATGCACCTGGACTCTGGAGAGTGAACTCAAGGGACCCATTCCTCCTGCCCACCCTCGCTACCTTCGCTGGAAAGATAGGTGGGGAAAAAAAAAGAAAAAAAAAAAAGACTCCCTTTCTTTATTTTGAGATAGAAATGGATACCACTTAGTGAGCAGGACTTTCAAAAAAAAAAAGTCACTCACTGAACACCTTCTTTGGGTGTGATACTCTCCAAAATAATCAGCAGTGTATTTTAAGAACTAATGCAATGCGTTTGTTTTGCGTCAGCATAAATATGCAAAGAGCGCTATGCACAGAAGGTCTCTCTGTGCTCTTTTTTCAGAGAAACTGAACCCACCGATCAACGTCTCAGTTTCCCTTGAAAACAGAAGTATTAAAATTCACTGGAAACCCCCGCCTACCATTGGTTCTGCAAGAAACAAGTGCTTTTTGTATCAAGTGAAAATAACAGATCGTAAGGTAATCAGTTTTTTGGTGATATGTTTAATCTGCATAGCATAGCTTCCATAAAAACTAGGCATCCCTTGAACTTAATGGACTTACTTAAAACTCAAATAAACTTAGAAGAAATCGCACGGTCTTTTGTAAAGAATCTAGCTTTTCTTGTCTTTCCTGTCAAAATGGAAAATCAACACACATCATGAAGTCTTTCAGAGTCATGCTTGCATTGAGGTGAAATGGCTGATTTTTATTTTCATTTTGAATTTGAATTAGACGTTAACATTATTGACTTTTTTGTTATAAAAAAGGAATATTGATAAAAAATGTAGCAGCTACTTTGATGGTATTTTTTAAGAAAAAAAATCCACGTTATCATTGTTATTTCTACACACACCACTCAAAGGATCACCCCTGTTGTTTGCATATATTATATATATATTTAAATTATATATATATTTAAAAATCTTTCATGGTGTATCAGCAGCCTCTCTTAGTCTTATCAGTAAGAAATACAACTGTGTTATAGATTAGGTTATGCCGTATGGTGACTAAATGCTACCCGGCATTACCAGGTGCCATTTCTAAATTACCTGGAAATAAGAGCTGAAAAGTTTTCATGCAGATTCTTATTTAAATACCCAGAAAGCCAAGCATTTAATTCAGAATATGAGAGGTATGAAATTCAGACGTGTATTGGAATGTGGATTTTCTGAATCTTTGGTGTTTTCATTCAAGCTTTCTTTGAGGGTGTGTGGGGTGTTTTTTAAGAACCTAAACCGTAGCTAACACACACCTCAGTCCGTGCACAGCACTCTACAGACATTTGAGAGACAATTAAAGCCTGAAAGAATGTATGACTAAATTGATATGCACACAGTCTTTGTCAGACACAGTAGAAAGGAGAACATAACATTATCTTCATAAATTACAGCAGGGTCTGTTACTTCATGTGCAGTGCTAATTCTGCTATGCAGCTTCCAGAGCAGGGCTGGCTTTTCCTGCGTTCCCTCGTTGCAGCACATGGAAAAGGAGCCAGGGTTGTATTTGAACACACTAAAGATCTTTGGGTATTTCCAGAAGACAGGTAGCCTCCTCATAGCCATCTCTGCAAATAGTTATCAGCCTCTTAACCATTCCCAAGCCTCATACTTCAAAACTTCTGCCAGAGACATCAGGGGGCTCATCCCTGTCCACTTGCAAAGCTCCTAATCAGCAAAGGCTGCAAGCAGAGGGAGCAAGGCAGCTTCCTGCTGGACCTTTGGCATCTTGTTCAGCCACATGCTGGAGCCCTTCTGAGCCCTTCCTGCCCGTGCCAGCAGATTTCCTTCCTCTGAGCAAGGGAGGTGGCGGCAGGGAGGGCCTGGAGTAAGGAATCCCTTCCCACTGCAGGGCTGGGATGTGCCCAATGCGAGCAGGGGGGATCCTATAACCCACAGTGTTCACGTGGCCACTGCAACCTCTGTTTCCAGCTTCCTAACACCTTCCACTCTCTGGAAGGAAATGTCAAACACAAAAAATAATCCAGCATCCTTACTTAAATGGAATTAACCTCTTTTGTTTTCCTTGCCTTATACAGCTTCTCCTCTGCTTTGTACACATCTGCAGGATATGAACATAGGGGAGGAAAGCAAAGGAAAATCATTTAGGCATGGAAATGAATAAACATATATAGCAGAGGAAAATCACGGTTGGGTTTTTTGCACTGATGGTGATTCGGGAATACAGGGGAGAGGTAGCTGCAATAGCAACAAAAAAACCCGTGAGGACATGAGATAAATGAGGGGGCTTTACACAGATTCACAGAGTGGTAGGGGTTGGAAGGGATCTTTGGAGATCATCTGGTCCAACCCCCTACTAGAGCAAACTCACCCAGAGCAGGTTGCACAGGATCGTGTCCACACAGATTTTAAATATCTCCAGAGAAGGAGGCTTCACAACCTCTCTGGGCAGCCTGTGCCAGGGCTCTGTCACCCTCAGAGTAAAGAAGCTTTTCCTCATGTTGAGATGGAACTTCCTGTGCTCCGGTTTGTGCCCATTGCCAAACTGGAAAATCTGCTTTGAATCTACTTCAAGGAAGATTTGAGGAAAATCAGTATCAAGGTTAGTAATGACTACAATGGCAGTTACCTAGCCAAGGAGCAAAAGAAGAGCAGAGGTCTGTGCAAAGCTAAGACAGACAACTGCAGCAGTATTAGCAGCGACACAGGAGGGAGAAGAACAAAGCAAGCCTGAGATTCTGTTTCCTGGTCAAAGCAAGGTCTTAATTGCTGTCAGAGAGGCTTAATGAGTTGAGGTATTAGGGTGTGCATAGCAGGTTTGTAGATATTTATTGAAGAACAGGTAAGAATATAATGACTAAAATATAAAAATCTGTATTTATTTATTCTGAATCCCTGAAGAGATGACTTGCTGCGTACTTATGCACACAAATAATAACACTGTGATACAGACTGGTAAAGCTTGAAAACGGGAAGTTGACTCTGCAGGTGACAGGAAGCCAGGAAGGGTTGGCACGTACTGTGAGAAACAAGATTAGAACTTGAAATGCCGTGTAAGTCTGAAATCAACAAGCCAAAATTCTTCAGTAAAGAAAATCCTATGATTAGGAAGTACAACAGGAAATATGGCATTATTGTGTAGGCAGCAATGGAGAAGAAGAAAGGTCTGTGTATTACATTGAACCACAAACTGAGTCAATCGTTCCATGTTATTAAGCAAAGGTCAAATGATATTCAAGTAAATATGACAGGCATGTCACATATAGGTTGTGACTAATTTGCTCTTCTGGTGACTGAGTTTCACCTGATGTTTCAAACTGCTTTGAGCAGCACCACGAAATATAAATAGTAGAAAAAAAGTTCAGAAAACATCAGTGAGAGTCATCAAAATAAGCATAAGCATGAGCTTTGAAAACATTCTCTAGGGATGGAAGACTGAGGAACATGGTCTAGAGTTAAGGACTGTACCTTGTGTTAACAATCTTCTGGTAAAGAAAAAAGCATAGGGATCACACTTACCCATGCTAAATTTATGCCAGGATAAAAAAGTGACTGGCTAAGAAAACGTAGGCTAAATGTTAGGAAAAGTATCATAATTCCAAGGAAAGCCTAGCACGGGAACAGGTTTCTGAGGCTGCTTGGGGATGGCTCTGTATAGAATTACAGCCAATGGATTAGACAAACACCCCCCAGGAACGTTCTGGGTAGGTGCGACTGAAAGCTGCTGCGCATCATGGATGCCAGAAGGTGGCCTGTGTAATTTTACAAGAAGTCTTTCAGTCCTGCATTTTGGACATTTCCGATGATGACATAAGCTTATTATTGGCTCCTTGGGAATAAATTTTCAGGCACAACATTCTGTTTTAGCACTTAACCCTCGTAGTCATTTGCAGTTTGCTTTTGAAAGCCCAAGGACTTTCCCACTTTTTTACTTACTTTTGAAATCTTAGCATGTGAACTTCTGGGCCTATTTTTGGCAACAGATCTGGAAAGGTCTTACACAGTGTGAAGAAAGAGCAAGAAATGCCATGTTGCACAAGTTCAAATTTACACTGCACCACTCAGTATGAAAAGAGCCAGAGGACACATTTTCTCTTCTTGGCTTTATAGGACTACATCATCATCAGGCTTTCCTAACAGCAAGGATGGAAAGCTTCTGGACTCCACTCTCTTTTGCAACTTCCTAAGATTATTTTTAATTTTTATTAAAATTTATTTAAGCAGGAGTTTCCTCTCCTGCTTTTTTTTTTTCCTTAAATTCTTAACATTTTTGTATTTACACCAGTTGGCTTCAGTTTTCAAAAGTGATGAACTCCTTGTGTGGGCTTGAGCTTTTGAAGGGATATGCTTTCTTTTTAGGCACAATTAAGGATGTTTCAAGCTAGTCGTTAAAATAGTGGCTATCCCTCACCATCAGTCAGCTGAAAAATGCAAGATTTTGTTTTACCAGACAAACCAGTATAGCCCATTACTCACATCACAACCTTGAAATTTGCAGTTTCATAGGTACTTTATTCATCCTACACTTGGTGTGATAAAAGATGAAAAGGGAATGAGTGTTTTCAAAATCTTACTGTTGTACTGTAGCTGAGACCTTCTTCCATCTCTTATCAGTTCTAGGCTCTTCATTTTCAGTTTTGAGTTTTAACACAAGCCAAGTAAAATTCAGATTGTGTCTGGACATAAACACTTGTTCTGAAAATCTCTTCCTACTAGGTTAGAGATGTAAAAAAAATGGTATTTTACATCCTTAGATTTGAACTGCAATGTGAAATCACCTAAAATAACCCCCTAAACCTATCTTGATAGATTGTAGATGTCACTGCAGAAAAATATGAGTATCCATTTCATAAGCCAGCAAACAAATGTACAGCACAAGTGAGGGTAAAGAAAGAGACGTGTGTAAGAAACAAGCTTTGGAGTGAATGGAGTGAACCAGTGGTTATTCACGATGGTAAGTTACCATGTATTTACTATTCATAACCCTTATCATTAGATATATTATTATCATTCAACGTATTTACTTAATTGTTGCATTTATTCTTCTTGATATGTTGTTGCACTATAACAGTACCTAGAGCTCCATAGCACACACCAGGCTCACACAGCTCTAGGTGTTGTAGGGAAAGGCAGCCCTTGGTCTAATGGGTTGAACTTCCTTGGCCCTAAGGCAGTCTAACACAAGGCTATTCTCCTCAGGTAAATTACATCTGAGTCTTGACAGCTTTCAGAAAATAGTAATGGTCAGCAGCTGAAAAGCTCACACCACCTCCCTGCCCACCCTGCAGTGGACAGCCCTAGCATCTCTATAAATGCTTTCAACTGGAGTCAGTGGGCCAAGAAACCCACAAAACATTCATCAAATCACATAGTCCTTAAGGACTAATCTAACCTTTCATTTACTACATTGGAGGAATAATTTCTTAACTGACAGAGGTAGGAAATGGTTTAGCTCTCATTTAAATATATATGTAAAATATTTAAATATTTGTTCAGCACAAATTAAACGAGATTCTTGTAATAGTTTTCCTTCACTTCCTACAACTAGATTTTAACATTTGTGTGCTAACAAGGGAAACTTGTGCTTTCTGTGATGAGAAAAAAGCCTCCACATGCAGCAGCTTCTTGATGTCAGGTTAGGTAAAGGGGAAGTAGTATAATGGAGTGATGCTATTTTTATGGAGAGAAGCTGGTGCATAGACTTGTCTCTGTATGTTGACACGCAAAAAAAAAAAAGTAAAATACTACTAGTAATAAACCAAAACAAGATAAAAATCTTTATTTAATGCAACAGACTGTATTTTGGAATATGTCTTTTTGATGTATTGAGCTTCAAGTACATATTTATCTGAAGACACAGGAAATACAAGGCCATACGTTATTATTTTTGAATGGATTGAAAGTAAATTCAGTTATAGGGTTTATAGGATGTTTCCTGCGTACTCTATCAGATGCCTCACCACAACCCACTGGTCTGCTAGCACTTCTCAGTTGCCACGTTTGTTGGCCCAGATTCACACATTTCATTTCAAAAGCTTCTCACTTGTGAAATGCTTGGAGAGAGAAACCTAGCTTCTCCACACCCTCACTGTGGTGAAGGAGATAACACGTTTCAGGCCATCAGAGATTGAGTTGCCCTTTGAACAGGCTTCTTTCTTCTGACTGAAGACAGAGAGAGTCTAGGACCGTAGCATGGACAGCACAGGGGTCTGCCTGGTGTCAGGCTGGACACATCTGATATGTAGGCAGTGCAGGGAGGGGAAATTAGAAGGGATTTTCCTGGTGGAGGAATGTATATTTACTCACTCCCTGCCAGTCCCTCACCAGAGGAAGGAAATGGAGTTGAACAGTCACCCGTGATGGTTCAAGCCTACCAAACCCCGCTCTCAGTAGCTGCAGCTCTCCAACTGTTTCCAGGACTGCTGGTTTCCCACCTCCCGCCACAGCTGTTGTTGAAGCTGAACAATCACACGTTTCCTCCACTTCGGAAAACTTTATGCTGGACAAGACTGCCGTTGCGTATAAGCTGTAATATCTGCATGTATTCAGTGCAGCACGTTGATTTACCCCTGGAGCATACTGCGCATATGCACAAGTTCATGTGATCAGGATCAGTGGCTTTTATAAAATGAAGTATGAGTATATAGCATTGGGGGGTCACATGCTCAGGCAAAACTCTTTAAATGTCTGCTTTGATGCCTGGAGAAAGATTTCTGTCCATTTTATTTTGTATTCCGTCAAAATTATTTTGTCTGCTTCTAAGTGGGAACATATATAAGTGGACATTATGAAGTGCATTTTAATACTGCCTAGATTAAAAAAAAGCCTGGTGTTAGTAGTAATATTCACGGTAATTCAATGAAAGTCATGTAGTTAATTTCACAGGTATAATGAACTGAAAAAATTCAATCTCTCTGTGGAGTAACCTGAAAGGAAAAAATATCCATTTGGCATTTTTATTTTGGAACAGGTAAATTTTTCTCTGAAAGCATTGAAGGAGCGTGCAGTGACCTGCTTTTTGTTTGCTTCTACATTACATTCCACTGTTTCATCTAGGAAATGTGCTACGTTTCTTTAAGAAAGCATTCGAAGAGGCATTTCAGCTTCCACTTAAAAAAGCTGAAACATCAAAATGAAATAACATAATTCAAAACATAACTAAAATATTTGTTCTGAAATGTTACTTTGACATGAAAAGAATTTGTTAATTTTCTCTTGGGAAACACATTCATTTTCCATTGGAATTAGCATATGCCCTTGAAAAAAACCATACAATTTAAACTCAGCTGAGCTGTTTAGTATAGAAATTTTCTGCTAAAAAAAGAAATGTTTGATCAGCTTTATTCATATATAGAAACTTGAAATAATTGATCTAATTTTTGGAGCTGCTGAGCATTCATAGATTGCTTTGAAGTTAATAGTAATTCAGAGGTGTTCTGCATTTTTGCAAACCAAGCCACTTGCTTTAGTTTCAAAGTACTGTTATTTGTGACTAAGTTTAAGCATTCACATCTGAAAAAAGGCTCACCATAAAATGGTTTACCTGAAAGAATATATGTGCTTTTTCTTCTTCCTCCTTTCCAAACAGCGTGAGGTAAGAAAGTAAGAAAACCAAACCTCTTTGTGGTTTGGCTGCTGTAAAGATCACCGCTTCCTCTTCTCTTGGGTGTGTACGTGATGTTAGCAGAATTAGAGGTTAGCAGAATGATGCTGAACAATTACCTCACACAAAATTGTTTAGAATATATTGCCGGAGCCCTCACCTCGAAAGACAAGAAGGGAAAAACTTCTATTTCATCTTAAAGTGAATAAAGAAAAGTTTTGTTTTCTAGTAGTACATAAAGATTATTCTTATACACAGCTCTGCACAGAGGTTTCTGAAGTTTTCCTTGGTTTCGTATCAAATTTCTGGAAATTCATAATATCCTTGGTTTAAACTACAGATGGGTCCAAACCAGGAACTTTAGTACAACTCTTTTGTTCTTTGAATTTGATCTAGATTGATCCTAAAACCATTGTGTTAAACTGGTCTCGGTCTATTAATATTTTAAGAGCTGTTCCTGCCTGGTTTTCCTCAAATTACTTAGTTCAAAAGAGTCAAAACTAGTTCTGGTTTTAAAGCTAGGTATTAAACAAAAATTAAAATTTGCCAGAAATACATTTTTAAGTCAACTGAAGACATTGCTTTTTGGTATTTGGGAAGGAATGCAAGGTACAGAGCAGTAGTATTTGTTGAAGAGTATAAATACTTATTGCTGACATGTTTTTAGGACTATGCATAGAATAGAATAGAATAGAATCATTAAGGTTGGACGTGACCTCAAGGATCATCTAGTCCAACCATCCCCCCACCACCTATTACCCACTAAACCACGTCCCTAAGTACCATATCTAACCATTCCTTAAACACCCTCAGGGATGGTGACTCCACCACCTCCCTGGGCAACCCGTTCCAATGCCCGACCACCCTTTCATAGCATGGTTAAAAAAGGTAAGTGTAATGAAAACCAAATGCTGCTTCTTGAGTCGAAGGGAATATTTTGTTTGACAAAAAGCTTTTATTTTCATTTTGCCTTAAACCAGTTACAGCTGTGAAGGGGTGAGGTGGGAGCGGCAGGGGGGTCATGGTGTGTGGAGATGGGAGGTGGCAACAGCAGGAATCCAGAAGCAGCTGAGGCAGTGGAGGTGTGTCAATAGCAGATGGACAGAGGGTTTCACTGTCCAAAGGAATCAAGGCTCAACAGAAGTATCCAGTAGCAGGACAGGCCATGCCGAGCATCTGAGAGCAGAAATCCAGGGAAAGGAGCAGATGGAGTCCACTGGAGCAGGGGAAGGCAGGAGAAGTGCTGGATTAAGGCAGCAGCAAGGCTGAGGAGCTAAAAGAAGGATGAAGGAACAGTGCTGAAGTCAGAAGACCCTGCTTCCCCTAAAAAGCTCCAGGAAATATTTCTTTAAATCTATAGCAGTTCAGGAATGGTGTAATATTTATAATTCAATATATAGTTAATCCATTTATGAATTATCCTTTCCCATATTATTAACATTATCTTTACCTCTTGTTTTTTAAGAAAAGACACTGGACATCACATTGCTAAGCCTCACGTCATTTTGTCTCCTGATTTTCCTTGGTGGTTTGCTGATATGCGCATGTAGAAGGTAATGTACATTTCTGGAAGGTAGTATAAATTTCTGGTAGAAGAGAGGTTCAGGGTGAGACTAATAAAACCATACAACAGATTAAAGTCAAACACAGATCTTCTCAGTTAAATTATGTTTACAAGATGTAGTTAATTGTGCATTTCCAACTGTTGTTCTAACAAAGGAGTGCTAGGTTTTAAGACCTAGTGTAAGATACTGAACCATGTCACTGTCATCTCACAGGTCCCATCACAGTCCCTGGAGCTCCAGTCTCACACCATACTCTCAGACGTCTTTTTGCCACTATAAATAGTATTTTTTTATCTTACTCTGACTGCTGCCTTTCTACTCTCAGTGTGACTTTGGCCCATGCTTTTGCAGGTTCTGCATATGGGGCCACCAACATTAAGTATGCCAAAGTTGAACTGCATTTGCCACGTTACCCAACTTCATTTCATAATCCATGGGTACTGCTGAATGTAGCCTTTTACTCTAAGATGGACAGTTTACAAGAAATAAATAGAAAAGGAAAGTCAGGCTGATGGAATGAATTTACTTTTCTGTACTACTAGTACAGCAAAGTAATAGTAATGGTCTTACACCCACCAACCATCAATGCAGCCATCTGCCTCCATGCCACTTCTTTTCGGCCTGTCTTCATCACTTTCCTATTGACATGGCACAGAAGGCTTTCTTGAACTGAAAAATAAACTTGTTCAGGATAGGATGATAACTCAAAATGCCTTAATATTTGGAAGGTGCAGTATGCAAATGGAACCTCTGATAAAAGTAAATTGATTATTTAATTAATGACTAAATATTAGTCCTGATTAGAAGATGTTATCATGTGCTCTATCTTCTTTCAGTAACCAAGAATTTAAGGAACTATAGGTGTGAAAGAGCTAATACAAAAATAAAAAGTTTTCCTTGGGGGAAACAAAACATGTAATTGAAAGCCATCTTCATCTAAACATAAACCAATATTCTGGTCAAATAATGACAAGTGACTTGGCCTCGAGAGAGTAATTCAGATGGTAGATCTTTTCAGTGGAAAACTTACATAGTACTCAAAACCAACAGGTAATCCTTTGTGATGAAAAATCTGTTTTCATGGTTCTGTGCAGATACCACTCACACCCAGATTCTGCTAGACCTCAGTTAAAGGATGTTTCTGATGCTAGGCCTGCTCCCTGTCATCTGTCGTCTCTTTCTTTCTTTATAGGCAATATTTTTAATTATGGAAAGAAAATGTATGAGTGATTTTTAAGATACAGGCATACCACAATCTTGGAAATCTTATGTTTGTGTATATTTATCAGGACTTAAATCTCTAGCAGGCTAAAAAAATGCCAGGCTGAAGAAGAGCTGGGAAAATGTTGAGAAAAATGTCTGCAGTGAAACAAAAGAGGGTAGATGCCCGTCTAACTGGCATACCTATTACAGAGCATTATTGACTGATCTGTTCCTGCAGACATTTAAGTCACATGTCTGTGCCATTTTCTTGTAGGTCTAGATGCCTGGAAGCTATAACCATGCCTGTTCCACATCCTTCAGATAATATCAAAACTTGGTTTACTGCAGATGAGACTCACCATGAGGTAGAGTGTGTCTGTCTTTTTTCTCTCACTACATTGACACATATGATATTACTTGCAATCAGAATGATATAATTCTGATCGCAAATATGATATTACTTCCAATCAGAACGGTGCAGAATTGGCCTTCTATGACGGAGTTACAACATTGGTGGACAAGGGAAGAGCGACTGATGTCATCCACCTGGACTTGTGCAAGGCATTTGACACTGTCCCACATGACATCCTTGTCTCTAAACTGGAAAGACACGGATTTGATGGATGGACCACTTGCTGGATAAGGAATTAGCTGAACGGCACAACTCAAAGAGTTGTGGTCAAGGCCTCGATGTCCAAGTGGACATCAGCGATGAGTGATGTTCCTCAGGGGTCAGTACTGGGACCAGCACTGTTTAACATCTTTGTTGGCAACATGGACAGTGGGACTGAGTGCACCCTCAGCATTTGCTGACGACACCAAGCTGTGTTGCACGGTCGACACACTGGAGGGAAGGGATGCTATTCAGAGGGACCTTGACAGGTTAGAGAGGTGGGCCCATGCAAACTGCATGAAGTTCAACAAGGCCAAGTGCAAGGCCAAGTGCAAGGCCCTACACGTGGGTCTGTGCAATCCCAAGCACAACTTCAGGCTGGGTGGAGAATCAATCGAGAGCAGCCCTGAGGAGAAGGACTTAGGGATGATGACTGACGAAAAGCTCAGCATGACCCAGCAGTGTGTGCTGGCAGTCCAGAAAGCCAATTGTGTCCTGGGCTGCACCAAAAGAAGCATGACCAGCAGGTCAAGGGAGGTGATTCTGCCCCTCTACTCTGCTCTTGTGAAACCCCACCTGGAGTACTGCATCCAGCTCTGGGGTTCCCAGTACAGGAAAGACATGGAGCTGCTGGAGCGAGTCCAGAGGAGGGCCACAAAGTTGATCAGAGGACTGGAGCACCTCTCCTACGAGGACAGGCTGAGAGACTTGGGCTTGTCCAGCCTGGAGAAGAGAAGGCTCTGGGAAGACCTAATTGTGGCCTTTCAGTACGTAAAGAAAGCCTACAGGAAAGACGCAGAGGGACAGTTTATCAGGAAGTGTAGTGATAGAACAAGGGGTAATGGGTTTAAATTAAAAGAGGGGAGATTTAGATTAGATATTAGAAAGGGTTGTGAGGCCCTGGAACAGTTTGCCCAGAGAAGTTGTGGAGGCCTCATTCCTGGAAGTGTTCGAGCCCGTGTTGGATGGGGTTTTGGGCAACCTACTCTAGTGTAGGGTGTCCCTGCCCATAGCGGGGGAGTTGAAACTAGATGATCTTTGAGGTCCCTTCCAACACAAACCATTCTATGGTTCTCTGATTCTCTGATTCTATAACATGACATTTAGAGCAGGTCATTGGTAAGAAAAATTGGGAAAAAGGTATGCACAATGTTTGTAGTGAAGCCAGAAGAGAACAGAAACCTTGTAGAGGTTACAGGACAATGATCCTAGTAGACAGGATGGAGAAAATCCTCAGGGGAGTATTATCTTAAGAGTGTCTCAAAGTATTTCAGCATATCCACGTTCCATGGGCCAAAATTTTAAGGAGTGATCACCCTGACTCCCTGCGGAATAGCCAGTTATGGCATATTACATGTATAAGCATGTGGGCAGGTTATCAAAGGGGAAGATTTTATGGAGATCTGCAAGTCATTGGCTATGGTGTAGCAAATGTGCATGTTTTTATGACAAATAAGAGGAGGGCCCACAATGCACGCAACATAACCTACCCCATCTGTGCATCTGCTGTGGGATAAAACAGTGTGTAGAGGTATTTACTTTGGAAGAGCCGATGTGCTATAAGTTGAAATGCTAGCTTATCTCATGGTGAATTACAAGTCTTTAGTTAACTGGGCAAAACAGAAAATAAATATTTGCAATATTTGTGTGACTGTTGTTACTGGAGCTCCTTGGCTGGCACATTCAATGCTTTTTATCACGGCCTGTCGTTGTGTGAGAGGAAAAAATGTGCTAGTCAGTGGTCTAAAACCCTGTAACTCTAGCAAAGCTACAGAGTGAACTGTGCTCTAGGAGGCATGGTAAGATTGCCTCTTACCTAGTTCTCCTGCAATACATGATGAGAATGTACAGGTGTGCCTAACCTATGGTTTTGGGTTTTTTGGGGAAACATCATTGAAATAGAAAACTGTAATGAGGATTTTCTCCATCCTTTGGACTCAAAACATTTGTTCAGAGCCTTTGCAGAATTTCTATTAATTTTACTCTTAAATTTACTTTGTCCTACTTTATTATTGTACTTCCACTGCAATATCAAAATGTCTTCTAGTAGTGCATTCAGCAATGTTACTAACAATATCCAATGTGAACTGTTATGCCATATCCTCTCCCAGGGGAAAATGTGTTCCTTCCAATATTGTGTTTTGTTTTCTGTATAAATATACATATATGATTGCAAACTGACAGAAAACATGGACCATCTCAATTAATTAACCACAGTTTGAATTCTGAGGCAAGAGGCTAGGGTTGTTTTGCTTTGTTTTCTTTTACCTTCTCAAAGACAAATTTATGGAAACAAAAATGATGTGCATATGCTATATAATCATATTACAAATCACAAGATTGAGGTGTTTTGAACTTACACCTGGAGTTCATTCCATAAGCCTTGGGCTGACTCCTGAAAGCAGTCTGTGCTCCTCTTCTTCTTTACAGTCATCTTCTCAGAAAATAGAAGCTCAAGAGCTTCAGAACTGGCTTGAAACTATGTCTTTTATTCTTAAGATTCAAAGTCATTTATATGACACTTCTGGCCAAAATTATTTGACCAAATTTGACCCAAAAGGTACCACCCATTATATGCAAAAATCCTTTGGTACCCTTTTCACTGGTAATGGTGTACAAATTAAAATAATAATACCCCTTGTGGCCATCACATATGGATTGACAGAAAGCAAAGATAAAATCATCACCATCGAACTTACATTCTGTATCTCCCTTCACACTAGAACTGCATACACTGCTATTTAGGTATCTTTGTATTCAATACATAAATAAAAATATCAATCAGAGATCACCACCAAAAAAAAAAAAAGATTTATTATCACTATCAGAGAAAGAAGAGGGAAAAGGTAACGAGAAAGATGAGGGAAAGGCTGTTGATGTAGTCTCCCTAGACTTCAGCAAAACCTTTGACATGGTGTCCCACAGCATTCTCCTGGAGAAGCTGGCAGCCCATGGCCTGGACAGGTATGCTCTTCCCTGGGTTCAAAACTGGCTGGATGGCTGGGCCTAGAGAGTGGTGGTGAATGGAGTCAAATCCAATTGGCGACCAGTCATGAGTGGTGTTCCCCAGGCGTCGGTTTTGGTGCCCATCCTCTTCCAACATCTTTGTTGATGATTTGGATGAGGGAATTGAGTGCACCCTCAGTAAGTTTGCAGACGACACCAAGCTGGGGGGAAGTGTCGATCTGCTGGAGGGTAGGATGGCTCTGCAGAGGGACCTGGACAGGTTGGATCGCTGGGCAAAGGTCAATGGGATGAGGTTTAATGTGGCAAAGTGCCGGGTCCTGCACTTTGGCCACAACAACCCCAGGCAGCGCTACAGGCTGGGAGCAGGGTGGCTGGAAAGCTGTGTAGAGGAAAAGGACCTGGGGGTGTTGGTTGATGCTCGTCTGGACATGAGCCGGCAGTGNTCTCTCTCCTGGACATGAGCCGTCAGTGTGCCCAGGTGGCCAAGAAGGCCAACGGCATCCTGGCCGTTGGATACACATCAGGAATAGTGTATCCAGCAGGAGCAGGGAGGGGATCGTCCCCCTGTACTCAGCCCTGGTGAGGCCCTGAGTACTGTGTTAAGTTTTTGGCCCCTCACTACAAGGAAGACATCGAAGCCCTGGAGCATGTCCAGAGAAGGGCAACGAAAGTGGTGAAGGGGTTGGAGCACAGGTCTTATGAGGAGCGGCTGAGAAAACTGGGACTGTTTAGTCTGGAGAGGAGGAGGCTGAGGGGAGACCTTATTGCCCTCTACAACTACCTGTAGCTGGGGGTTGGCCTCTTCTCGCAGGTTACTAGTGACAGGACAAGGCGAAACGGCTGAAAGTTGTGCCAGGGGAGGTTCAGGTTGGAGATTAGGAGAAATTTCTTCTCAGGAAGAGTGGTCAGGCATTGGAATGGGTTGCCCAGGGAGGTGGTGGAGTCACCCTCCTTAGGGATATATAAAGAAAGGTTGGATGTGGTACTTAGGGACATGGTTTAGTGGGTAATAGGTGGTAGGGGGACGGTTGAACTAGATGATCAAATATTTATATCAAATGATATGAATAAAACATATGGAACATACCAGTATTTCAAATATGGCTGACACCTGAAGTAGCAAAGTCGTTGGTTTTGGACATACTGTAAGGTTTAAGACGGCTGTGGAGAATGGTGCTGAGATAATCTGTTTTATCCAACAAATAAATACAAGCCCTTGAAAGCTAGACTGTGACAGTGACATAAGCCTTAGGTACATAGTCTTACCATCCTTGAGGGTGACAAGCAACAAAATTAGGTTTTAGAACAACTAAGTAAATTTTCCAGTGAGCAGCTTTTAGGTTGAGAGAGTAACCCATATGATCTCTGTATTCCATTTACATGACTAAGTAATCTGTACTAATCCCAGATACACCAAATAAATAGCATGCTTGTAACAATTTTCTGAATTTGTAATATCATTGAATGCAGATGTTGTGCATAATGTCATTTTTATCCAACAGAAAAAAGTGCCAATGCAAATGGAGATGCACTCAGAGGTTACTCTGGGAATATCAGAAGAGAACAGAGACGAGAACGTTCAACGACAGAAATGGTGAAGGAATCTGGATTAGAAGACCTGTAGGCATAATACACCTTTTTTATCTGCATGCAAGAGTTACCTTTCTGTGAGATGGACAATATTCTGACAGATTTAAGAACGCCTGATACTGGAGTTTGACTGAGTTCCATAATTTGAAGTATTTTGAGCTCTGACATTGCGCAACTCTTAAAATGAACTTTAGATCACAACGGCAAAGCAATACCTTGCAGCTTGTCTCTAGCTACTATTGATCTTCAGCCAGTAAAATTACAGCACTTTAGACAATATGATCTAATATTTAGGTCTACTTGAGTTAAAATGGAATTAGAGTTAGTGTTTCATAATGCTGCAACAGCTTCCAGGTACTGACTGATATATCAATGCCTTTGAAGACTTGCTGTTCATACAAATCTCATAGTAGGTATTCAACATCTGATTTTTCATGAGGAGTGGTGGAAGCAGTCAATGTTTCTGGAACAACAGCAGAAACTCACAAGGGTTCTCCAAAGGTGTCCCCCCTCAAAAAAAAAAACCCAACTGCATTGTGTAAGCAGACATCAACCAGAAAGAACAGTCATATGTGAAGACATAAGGCCTTTTCATGCAATGGACTTATTCCTTTGAAATGAGTAAAAGGAGAAAACTTTAGAGAAGGTAAAGAAAACAAAATTTTTGGTGCTATTGTAATTGTTTAAATAAGTATAACTCAGAGAAGTTAAAGTTCAGAACTGACCAACTATTGCTATTTATTTTTCTCTGCCCTTTTAAAGAAACCTTTCTTTCTGTTTCCATGAGGTGGTGAGCCATGCCAGTTCATTTTGAGATACACAGTCAGAACAGACTATTTTAACTCTCAGTGAAGACAGTATTTGATTGACTACAAAAGAAGGAAAATAGGACCTTGATTTTGCAAGGAAGACATTTCTGTAGACTTTTTTTGTAGGTGGGAAACACAAATAAATGATGGACCTGATTTTCTGGAAGGCTTGGAAACCTAAAAAATTCTTACTTTCATTTCTGGTAAAATTTCTCTATGGTCAAAATATTATTGGTTGAAGGAAATATTTGATCACACTTGAAATAACATAATTTGTATTATTGTAGAGGACAACAGAAAACTTTTGTTTGTGCTTTTTTTAAACATTCACTCTATTAGATAAACATCTGTGAAGAGTTTTGATTCACCTGAACAGGCATTTTTTTTGGTAAAATATCTCCCTTACCACAGCGGAGAAGACTGCATTGTTTCTCCTTTAATACTAAGAGTGGCTGGTAACATCTCAAGAGCCCAAGCTGGAAATGCCTGAAGAACAAAAGGACTATCACTGACTTTGTTTGCCATATGATCAAGTTCATGACCTCAGGGAAAAACAATCACCTTTAAAAGGTAGTGTTACCCTTCCTGTTGCATTGTATTTTTTACAGAATGTAAAGGATGGCCTTACCTTTGAACATCAGTGCTCTTTTCCCTGTACCTGTGAAGCCTGATGCTAACGTAGATCCTCAGGGAGAAGACAAATGGTAGATAACAGGTACTGAATCAAGTTTTGGTAATGACAACTCGGTAAGGTCTCCTTCTCTGTCTTGAGAGCACATCGGAAACCCAGCCATTAACAAACTAATTTTTCTCTTGGATGGTTAGATACCGTCTCTCCTCTCTGTATGTAGACAAGGCAGTTTATCCCATCAGGCATGGTCCAGACACGTTTTCTCAAGAAAGGGTGAAAGAATTACTGCTCCAGCTAAAAATCATTACAAGAGGCATTTAGAAAACAAGTGTCATGAACCTACATATTCCTTTCCTGGTGAGGATACAGAGCTGATAGAACAAAAGAATCAGAACATACGTGAGCTAAGTGGGGTAGAGAAGTACTGCACATTGGCCAAACACATCTGGAATCCAGACTTCATATAGTGAAATCAGGCCACAGCGAATATTATATCATTCCTTAAAATACATTTGATATACATGTATTTTATATAGTTTTGGCTTGCAGTGCTTGCAGCCCACAACTGGTGCCAGGATTTAAAATAAGACACAGAATCTATAGCTTAAAGTACTTTTACTATTTTACCTGAAAATAGAACAATTCATTTAGAACAAAATTGCTTTGCTTACAAGAGGTCTCAGTTTCTATCAATACACACAATTCACCCACATGTACATGGCAACCTCCAGAGACAAACCATATAAAATGAAATATTACAGTCTCAGTTGTAGGAAAATTCATCCTAAAATGTGGATTTTTAATTAAAAAAAAAGTCAGTATCTGGACCTTTATGAGAAAAACTTGTCCAATGTATTTACAAAATAGTATATTTTTTTCCTTAAAATAAGAATATTATTCTGGAATTATCCTAGACTTACATTGCAATAGCAGATTAATGTGCAATATATACATGATGAAACATAATTACCTGAAAGCAAAACTGTATAACCCTCAGTATGGCAATAAACACTTAACTATGCAAAAAATCTTACTCAGTTCATCTGGCTTGCTCCTGTAAACGAAGCACTTGCCTTCACCTCACCTGTGAATGGAGCCCTTGTGAATAAGATTTCAAGTGGCCCAAGCTGGTGAGACACTGGGCAATGTATTGCACATAGATATTGCTCTTCCTCTCCACTTACACATATGCAGAGGGCTCTGGAGTCAAAATCCATTTGTCTGGATCATAAAGCCCTGTGATATAGCATGACGAACAATTTTTATGCTTTCAATTTCAAGTACATATAGCACACAGGGACTTAGGGCTAGGCATATTATCCAACCTTTCTTTTTCTTCCTAAACATCAGCGGCTATGTAGATATTGGGTGTACCTCACTGTAGCTTCTGAAGGCACAACAGCCCCTTCCCTTTGCTCTGAAAGGAAGATAATTGCAAGAGGATGAAGGGAACCAGCAAAGCAGCTCTGACTTGGGACTCTGCACACAGGCTGGTCATGTTGTCCATTGCTGCCACCTGCTGTACAACCAATCTGCTTTTCATGAGACATACTCCTCAAGTTTTCAAACTGGTTTAACTCAGGGCAGGTCTGTTGCTTCAGCCACACTGTTATAATAAAAAAAGTCCACCTTCCTCTGTATCATGAAGACCTGGCCTTCGGTAGGGGCAGGATCTATCTCCCTCAATTTTAGCCTTCTCAAAGTTGCGTGTTTAATCAGAGCTGGCCAAGCCCCCAGGATATTGAGAGAATACCTCCAGCAAACATGCTCCAACCTAGAACAGGCGTCTAAGACAGGATGACTCTCCCCTCTGGAGATGCCTGTCTCTTCCTCGTCAGACCCTGAATGACCAGACTCAGATTAGATGCCAACATTGGGAAAACATGCTTTTCTTGACCTAGTTATTCTGGCTCTCCTGATGCAGGTGAAAGGACATACTTCAGCCCAAGAACAGCTTGGCAGGTGTAGCCTTTGCCTGTGGGAATTTTTCCAACACAATTAAAGAAGTCACAGTTCATATCATGTTTCAGAACAACATTATTACACCAACAACGGCAGTTTTGATCAGAAACAGCTTTGATCGAGATCAAGGGCAGAGAATCTTGGGCCACAGTATTTAGGCTGAAATCTGAGTTCACAATTTTATTCTTCTGTCTATCAAGGGAAGACGACAGAGGACACAAGCATCTAGCTTACACATAGTTGTACACCATTATAGGTTTCACCAAAATGAAATGTATCAAAAAGACAAAGAAAGAATGTGCGAGTGTGAGGGGGTGTGTATGCATGTAGAAGGAAAGTGGTCAAGGAAATGCTATCTGCATGGAAAAAGGCATCAACATTCATCAGGGCCAAGCATAGAGTGCATGTTGTCTTCTTAGCATGCTGCCTGTATTGCTTCATTACAGCTGTATATATTATCTGCTGGCATTTGAATAGCCAATGCCAGCTGACTGGTACAACTTGATCTACTTATATCTAAAGGAAACAGATGGCCTCTACAAAGTAACTCTAAAGATAAAGATGACGTTGAGAAGATAAAAGTGCTTTGGTGGCTGGTGCAGCACTGGATTGCACTAAGAACTGTATTAAAGCATCTCATCAGAATATACTAATATCAGCATATTTTTGGTAATATCAGAAAAAATACAGATCAGAGCTTTGAATACTAATTGCATATAAAGCCTGTCACCATGATTCTAGTTCTTCTGAAGCTTGCCAGGTGACCAAACCCCTAACAATTGGACAAATAGAGAATATGACTTTGGTGTCTAGTTCAGGAAAATAGAGTGACATAGACCTAAAGAAGCAGTCAACACCTTTGAGTTAAAACTACCACAGCTTTACTTAGCTTTCCTATTATCATTCTCTAATTTTGTAGAAGCTTCTAAAAACCCCACAGTACTACTTGTCTAGTTGCAGTAAATCCAAAACATGTAACCATAAAAACCACATGTATAATACCTGGGCAAAGTAAGACATTAACAAAGAAGGAAAGAAGAGATGAAAGTGGAGGGAAGGAGTGAAAGAATTAGTATTCCGGACCACACAACGATATTATTATGTTTTCATTACCTCACAAAATTAGTTTGGATCCAGGAAGCTGCCACTTTTTATTCATATAGATGAAAAATAATTGTATTTTAAAGGTTGTTTTGGCTTCTGGCTGTCATTTGTGGGTTTTTTTGACCAATGGAGAAAATGAGAAATGTGGTGATTACGTAAATATTCTACACTACTATCTAATAGATACTCATTTTGTCCCTTGTTTTGTGCAAAAGAGTAATATGTGGGGAAACCTTTTCCCAATTTTTATACTACGGAGCTGCTTGCCACAGGATATTGAAAATATACATGGATTCAAAAAGAAGCTGGACTAAACCATGAAAAAATATCTATCAAAGACTCACTAGATACAAAGTCAACTCTTCTGTCTCATGTGGTCCTCCACTCATAAATTGCAAGACACAGGGAGAATACATCTGCCCTCTTCTTTCTCCCTTAGGCACCTGCTACTGGCACTGTTAGAAAACGGACCAGTGGTCTTGGTCAGCCTTTCAACTAATCGACTACACCCATATTCTTAGGGCAGTTGGAGGAACCGCTGAGGCATCATGTTTCCCAACTGAGGGACTAATGCCTTCTTTGTTAATGTTGAAACCAAATGTATCACCTCTGTCTTCAGGAGAACAGCAAGGTGTGCTGCTCAGCTAACATCTAAACCCAGAAAACCTCAGAACTGGGTGGTTTCGTCGAGTCAGCCAATTCGTCTTCACTGTGTTAATGTGGGGAAACGTTATTAGCCTGGCCTTCTGGTGATAGTATGGAAAGGGGATTTATCCACTTACATAATTTCAGTAGCATTTTTAATCACAGGGTGTTTTTTATAGAACAAAACAATTTATTTAAAATGCACAGGATGAGAAAGCATTATCCCTAATTCCTTTTGAACATTTAATCAAAAGAAATAGTGACGTATATACCATGGACTGTTCCAACATCTGGCAATGATAGAAAGAGATGGACACCACCAAAATTGGCAGGCTGAGGAGAATTTACAGCAGAATGTATTCATTGTATTGTGAATGTACTCATCTTTGATGCATTGTAAACCTGCCCTACCTGGCTGAAGAATCTGTGAAGCATGAGGTATTCGGGGTTATATAAAAACTGTAAATTGTTTGCATCCTTACATCTCTCAATTTATTTCTTCATGAAAACCAATAAAGAATAAAATAACAGAATACCTGTCCCAAATATAGCATATATTTTTGAATTCCTTTAGACTGAAGATAGTGTATGTTTAAGGAAAAGGCTGTGCCCGGTGAGCAGTTGTTAGTCCTGGCCATTTGAAATTAAGAGGCTTCAGGATATCCTGTTTGGGGAATTTGAGTTGTTCTTTTCCTGCCATGTTCCTAGCACACAGACTTGTACTAAAAGTGGTGAGAAAAACACTTTCCCAGCAGTGGAAAGTGGGACACTGCTAGGCTTTGTGGGAGCGCAGAGATGCCAGGGCCACCCCACTGGTTAGTGCCAGGTCACTTCCCTCCCTGCTCTAGAGCCATGGGCTAGTTGTAATGGCACAGGAAGGTTTGGGGTAGGGGCAGCACACTCATCAGCGATTATCAGGCCATGGTGATTATTGACTTAGTAAGCCAGTATATCCTGTGATCTCTTTAAATGTTACTTTTCTAGGGAACCTCATCCCTCGACTTGGAGCATTGATGATGGGGTGGTACTTTGAAAGAGTTGGGAACTCTTCTCACTAAAAGCCTTTGTTGATTGGTTTTGATATACTTTTTTGTTTTATGTGAATTGATTTTAAACACTAGGTGTCAGTCAGTCACCTCACAAAAGCAAACTCTCAAACCATAGCACATTTGTCTTTGGCAGCAAAAACTTTTAAAGGGAGCATGTACAATAATGTGCACATTAAGCAATAACTGAAATAATGCTAAAGCCAGTTGTAGCAAATATTCCACGAGACTGTTTAGCAGCCACAGAGATCCCAGACCCAGGGAATGTGGAGAAGACACTTTTGTAGTAAGACCCTTGCACACACTGTATTCACACTGTCTATGTAAAATCCTTGTTAATCTTTTGTCTAATGCTACAGGTGGCTGGTTCCTCTGGTAAACCACCCGTGCTACTCCAGCTTCTGGAGCATTTGTAAAAAACTTACGTTTCAAAAGAAAGGACACCCGTTAGCTAGGTTGAAAAACAGGAATTGAAGCAGCACTCTTCTCTTCTGCATTTCCTCCTAGCTAAGTTAGGACCCTTGGCAAGCGGTCATGCTACTGCATTTCAAGAATTTATGGCGTCCTCTTGTTTTTCCAACCTTCACAGGTTGCTCCCCACAGGGCATTGACACACAGAAACTTATGCCTGCAGCCAAGCTGTTGTGACAACTGAGGGCTGTTTAAGCAAAATACTTGCGCTGACAATAGAGTTCAAAGCTTGCTTCTTTTGCCAGTTCTCCAGCAAACAGGCACTGCAGATCTTTGGTTTTATGGAGCCGGCTTTTAGTGATCTGGTACCACAGGAGATGCAGATATACCTGAGCTGTCTCCATAGAATAACAGCATACAAGAGGAGTTGTTTGCTTAAGCACTGCTGTATAACTACAGACAGACTGCCTCAGGACCCAAACTAATATGTTCTGACAGGTCCCAGCATGGATATGTAGGGTGGCATCATGTTGCTTCTCTGCTATGTGACTTGGGCACCCATCTTTCCCTCTGGATTGCATCACGAACCTGTCTCAAATGCTCACAGCTCCACTAGATGTCACGGCATATACATCCCCTGGGTCATCTAACCAGATGGTTAGTAACTGGGTAGTTACAGAGGTTTTTATTATACTCTTCAGCTACATTTTGATTCAGAAATCTCAATAATCCTCCAAAAATCTGTTACCTTGCATTCCTGAAACACGTTCAGACTGTCTTTTCTGGAACCATACACGTGTATCATTTCAAACACTCAACTACTTTTAAGACAATGCCACTGTGTAGCTTGAATGGAAACTTATCCTAGAGTGTATGAAGAAACGTATTTTACAATTCCAATCTCTGTACTATTAAACATACATTTAAAATTACTGCATCTCTGCTGTAAGAATCTGAGAAGAAATGTCTTTTATGACATGCTGACCCCACAATACACAATTGTTTTCATCCAGCCTGTGAGATCCCATGATGCTAGGCTTATGCTGCTCTCGACTATCTGATCCTGGGGTACCAAAGGTTGGGTTAGTGCAGCTCTCTCCATGTGTCAATCCATGGGATGAAGGACCGCTGAAGACTTGTTGTCAGAGGAGGCAGGTAACAGCTTTCAGGCTGAAAGAACAGCAGCGGATTTTTCACTGCTCTGTACTTTGTGAGGCAGGGTACAGCCATGTGCAGGGCTACCCCATGAGAGCAGTTGCATTTCCACCCACTCTTCACTCATCCTGACTGAGCATAGGTCACTGCAAAGGCGAGGGGACTGGAAAACCAGTCCCTTTGATGTCTAGATGATCACTGCATTTGGGTCTTTTTTGTATTATTTGGTTTGTTTGATCTCACAGCAGGGCTTTGGTACTTTTTTTTTTCCCAGTGATGGGAAGAAACAGCAGTGAATTAGATCCTCATCTATATACCTGTCTTTCTGCTGTGATCACTTGGCCGTCCTTTCTTGTTCCCTTTACTTCAGGGTAGTTTTGCACCTGCACATCATCATGATAGCCATGACAGCCCCTCAAATCAATAAAAACTAGATGTATCTGTATGGCAAGTCTTTCACCAAGACAAAGGCTGCCTCGTGTGGAGCAATATGCAAACACCTACACTCAGATTCATTCCACTTAAGTGAGGTGCCTCTGTTAGAAAACCAGAACCACTCTGTAGCCCACAGAGAAAGACAGACACCTCCAAAGGATGGTTTGTTCCTCCTGGGGAAGGCTCTTTCCTTTTACTTTTCTTCTTGGACTTGCAAGATCTCCCTCTTACTGCAAGAGTTCTGGTTCAGCACACAACGTTAGTTGAAAAGAAATAAGGGGGGAAAAATAGCTGTATCAAAGATGTAGCAGCGCAAATAGAAAACATAGTTAAAAGGTAGAAAAAGGAAAGATGGAAGAAAGCAGTGTAGTGGTGAATAAGAAAATGGCTCTCAAGTGTCCTGTGTCCTCAAACTGGTCATTGAAAGGTGCTTTCTCTAGACCATATATATATATCTGCTAATTTAAAAGTTCTCTCATTTTCATAATTCTTCTTTTCAACACATGCAAGATTGAGAACTGTCACAAAAAATTTCCTCCTAATTGCTTGAAATGGCCATTTATGATTCTGTGTAAAGTCAGGTCAGAAAAGTGGGATGAATTTTAGACTCATTATCTGCTTGAAGCCTAAGATTGACCTGGTGTCATGAGCACTGTCTTTGTCTCACTCAGAACCAGAGCTAAGAACATGAAGCATGTGATACCAAGATGATTTGATCTGTGAGATACAGCTATGATAAGCAAAAAAATACATCCTTCCAAATTATCATGTGGTTCTTTTGTTCCAAAGTGGCTATATGAAGCTGAATTTGGTGTTTTACTGCTGAAGTAAAACAAATGAACACTGTAACAAAATAACTTTACCTCCTTTGCCTGTGGGGATTTTTCACAGCCATGAAGGTTGAATGAATTGGTCTGATACAATTCCATCCTCTTCCTTGATGACTACTTCTTCAATGTGTGTGAACACTGAATACCTATTAGTCTTTTACCTTAGTGAATCTCTGGCTGAAGCTGGCTAGGAGGATTGAGAGGAAACAAGAAGAGGTGACTGACACACGTAGGTCCATATGCACAGGCAACATGAGCAGTCCAACCTCATTTACTTAATAAATCAGGCTTAAAGTTCTTGAAGACACACTATTACTCTGAAAAGTTAAATTATCAAAATACTAATATACCATGTGTAATATATGACCTTTAATGAGGTTGGATAAATTTATTGAACTCAAATTAGTCTCTCACATAGTTAAAAAACTTCAGCAAATGAGCTGATTGGTATGTTTCATACTTAATAATAACTTTGATGACTAAATTCTATTTATAAAGAATAAAAGGATTCACAAACTCAAAATTCTAAAGATTTTTTGCCTCTGTAAAATATCTTAAGTGAAGCTGAGTGAAAGGTCTGAAAAAATCAATTGTTTTACAATGCATATAAAAGCATGACATTATTTGTCAAAGAAACAAAGTGAGATAAGGACTGAGCTGTTTGGAAATAATATTAGTTTATTAAATATCTGATTTGAAAAGCATACAACTCATTACTGCGGTTACACACATCCTAAAGATGTGTTCAGCTCGCTCTGTCATTAAAACATAATTTTTGCACTTGTGGTAAATGCAAATCAAATTATCACGTAAACTTTATGAGCGCACACCAATCTTGCTCCCAAAGAAATTAATAGCAAAGTTTTCATTGAGTATATGGAATTTCTTTATTCCATTGAAATACTGGGAAGTGCCTACAATTCTTGCACAAAGCCTGGCTGCTCAGCACAGCAAAGTAGAGACTGATTTCAGAGTCCAATGTCACCCATAGAAGGAGGGGGGGTAGACGCTACCTGAGTATCACATCAGGATAAAGAGATATGTTCTTGGCTCAAAAACCCAGTATAATTGTGCAAGCAGGAAATATTTCACAACAAATTCGAAGCTCCTGAAACAAATGGTATTTCAATACTACAAAAATCACGTTAAGAGACAAGATTAAAAGATATTAGTTTTGGTTGGTTGGTTGGGGTTGGTTGTCTGGGGCTTTGTTTTGTTTCTGGTTTGTTTCATTGTTTTGCCAAAGCTAGATGATACTTGATATAAAGCAGCAATTTGATCTGCTGGATCATAACACAAACATCCTGTCAAGACAAACTGATGGTCTATAAGGTTTTTTCCTGCGCAGTGTGTGGGTGTGCTTTTTATCTAATTATTTATTGGTTTCAAGAATGTTCATAATTAATAAGAAAGTAACAAATAGCAAACCTGAAAATATTATAAAGATATTGTAAAAATTCAGAATGTATCAGTGCCTCAAAACCTGCATGCAGGTCTGGTTGCCTAATCTAAAAAAAATACAATAAATCTAGAAAGCGAAAGACCACTGCGGTGAAAGGTGTGATATAGCTTGCACCTGAGAAGGAACTAAGGGGTCTAGGATTCTTTAGTCTAGAATGGAGGTAGTTAACGGGAAGGAAGGTTATAAGAACTACAAACTAAACAACTGGCTATAAACTAAACCAATTAGATACATCTCTTCCTACAACATGCATTCTTAAGCTGTAAAATCTTTGCCAAAGAGTGCTGTGGATGCTGACAGTCAGCATGGGTTCAAAAGGTAATTAAAAACATCTCATACAGTAACTCTTGATTCATCAAGAACTATTAAACTCAGGAAGCCCCTGAACTACAGACAGTCAGACGCGGGGAGGCTGCACCCTATGCTTGTCCCCTTCTTACATCCTTCCTTTGGCCTCCAGTGGCATGTCAGCTGGAGGAGCGGTTGGGTTGGCAGTATAAGGTGCCTTCTTTACCTGCCCTGGGACCTTGTCCTTGGCATGGAGCCCTCCAGATAGGATATGGAGGGGTTAAGGGGCTGCCCTGCTTGTCTGGGGAGGAGTAGGCTTTTGGGAGACCAAGCTGTGCCCGAGAGGTAATACAGAGGAGTAGAGCTGAGCTGTCTCTTCTTTTTTGTGCAGCTCTGGGCTTGGGGAAGAAATTACGTAGTCTTTGAAATGTGGATAAGCTCAACACCTTGGATAGGGATATGAGCAGGTTTGGCCCGTACCTTCTTCCTGGAATCTGTTCACTAAAACGCTTTAGAAATTTCCTAAAAATGGTGAACAAGGTTAGAATACAACCTGGCACATTAACAATCTCCTTTAGAACAGCCACCCATGATTTTGGGCAGGGGGACTTGACCTTCTGGAGGCCCTTCTTAGTGGCAACACTAGTAGGGCTATTACCACTGGGTTGTGGGTGCAGATGCAGCACCAGCTAAGGCAGCTACCATCTCTGCATGAGGACACATGCCGTGCAAAATTGTCTCATTTACAACTAGTGGACATGTTTCATCTTTTGGCTCTGTCCTCCATCTTCTTCCTCTCTCCTTGGAAAGAAAAATTCTTGTTCAAAGATGCCACCTGAGCATGGATGTGGAGCAGACAGAATCCCTTTTGTTCAAAACAAAACTTTAAACTTGCTCACTGTGTTCTGCTATCTCCGCTTTGCTGCTTGATAAACGAGATAATGAAATTGGAGATAAGAGAAGAAAGAAAAAGGCCCTATCTGATGTGTTTGTTTTTCCCTGTAAGTACTGTGTGTTAGGTGTCACTAAACTTTGTTTCCCTTGTTTAATGTGACATTGACTTCAGCACAAATTATTAGTGGGTTTTGTCATTTGTTCAGTTTGTCATCCCTACTAATTTGACTTTATTCATCCCTAATTTAAGTTTGCATTTCAGCACAGAACTGGGACAGAGTGTGAGCCTGACTGACAATTTGCTTCCCATGGTGAGAGGGTCAGAAGAGACAGGCTGCAGCCCGGGCTGGCTCTGGCTGGCACAGCTGCCGACCTGCAGCTCTCCTTACAGCATAAGGTGGGCTTCTTCCTTCAGTGAGTGAGGAAAATCTCACCTTTCATAGTTTCAGGGTCGAAAACTGATAGATGGGGTGAAAACCAGAAAACTTCTACTTTGCAGGTTTGCACTGAAGGCAACAATTTACATCAGGGGAAAGCAAGATAGAACTGAGGCGTTATGTTATAGTGTTGCTTTACACTCATGCAGAAGTGCGGTGAATCAATGCATGTGTTACAAGGCACCAAGCATCAGGCTGACCCTTCCTTAGCTGTGAGTGAAGGTGTCCTAGCTTAGTCCTCTTGTCACATAAGCAAACCAAAGAAAGCTTCTGCTCTGAAAGCTACCCAGTAAAAACATAAATAGGTTTATATGGGAGAGTGGCAGTGCAGAGGAGGAGCAGAGAAAGCTTGTATTTATTGCTTTTAAATCACTTAAGGGTAGAATTTGCTCCCTTTAGAACTGCTTTTCATCAGAAATGCAAATTGAGATGTTGACATACCAACCTCTTGTGAGTGTGTGATCCCAGGAAGCGTTTTTGACTCAGGCTCTCCAAGACTAGTTTTTATGATTGCTCCATATCACTGAAGCACCTTCTGTGACGATGTAACTGAGATTAGACAAGTTTAGCTCAATCATTATTTCACTGCAGTTATACACGGATTGCTGAAATTCTCTGAGCTGGATGGATTTCAGAAAAGGAAAGCACGGAATGTAACTACCTAGCTATGAAATGTCAATGTAGCATAAAACCTACTTTGTTTACATTCATACGCACAGGGGCTCTGCCATACCCAAGCACCAAGTCAAAGGAGAAAATTGTCAGAGAAAGGGGATACAGCTTTGCAGCATGATTTTCCATAACAGTACCACATTTTGAACTGAAATAAAGAGAAAAGGTAATCTTGAAAAGATGTTCTTTAACAAAAGCAGAATTCTCCTTTCCAGCCCCAAAACAATCTGATCTTTCTACGAGCCCCAAAACAATCTGATCTTTCTATGAGCCCTCCCAGATTCTACTGGCCCTTTCCAGATTGCCTTCTAAAAAAAACTAAGGAAAAAAGACCTTAAATACACGTTCTTCCCCTTAAGATCTAATTTGATAAAAACTGCCACCCTCCATTCCCCATATGGCTGCTGGTCATGGCCATCACAAAGTTAATACTGTTACCAGAAATGAGCTTAACTTAACTCAAAACATGTGTTTGCCTGTACAACAGCATTTTAGAAAACTTTGCTTATATTTCCCCATCCTCAACTTTTCTATGGTTTGTTTGTTTGAAAACAACATTTGAAATTCAATTACGTTTACTGCAGTTCTGAGAAGGGCCCCTGCTTCCTTTTTAAAACAACTCAGAGAAAACAAAATGGGGACTGTCAAGGAAAAGACAAAGCTGTTCCTGGTGCAAGAGATGGTCTCTAGTGGCTGGCTTTCCCCTTCTAAGCAGATTTACCTATTTAAGAATATTATCTTGTGCATAGCTCACTTCCAATTAGTTTTGTACTGAAGGGCCCTCTCAGCAGTCAGTAGTAACTGCAGCCGGATCATACGGTAACAAAGCGAGGAGACATCCTGGCTGAAAAGTCCCCTCCCCCAGCCCCCAAGATAATTTGTATATGTGAAAAAACAGACAAAGATCCAAACTCTACCTAGACACACTGGCCTAAGCTATTGCACTGCTTTGACCACACAGTCCTCTTTTAGAGTTTTCTGTTCAATTGCCCTTCTAGATACAGGAAATCTTCACTGTAATGACTCATCAAAAGGCACAAGAAATTTTTTTTATTAATAGCTCAGATGATAGCAAGAGATGGACGATGTGAACCACATTTCTGGATGCAAAATCCTCTTCCTTGAGGGTAGTGGATTACTAGATCTCCCGAGTCTAGAACTGCATCTCCTTATTGTAGGAACATCGTCTACAGAGTATATGAACAAATCTCTTAACTTTCCCTTACAGACGAGCTCACCCCTCAAGGCCTACTTTAAAGTACTATTTGGGGCACAAATAACAGCAACAGAACATGACATTTTGATACAATTTTCCAGAAATACAAGTAAATTGGGGCCTGAGGGAGCAGAAACATCTTGAACCAGTTTAATGATGGGCAGCCATTTGATCAGTGCAAGGGAGTATCATTAAATGTCCATTTATCTCCTTGTTTTCTTTGCCACTGTGAAGTCTTCTACGGTGGCTAAAAGCCCAAGCTCTCCCCAGGTCATTATATCCCATTCTGGTATATCGGAGTAAGCTAATGGCAGGCAGGATAAACAGCTCTCACAAAGTGTCCAACAATCTCCGTTGGATATTGAGACAGAATTGTTTTTAGGGACACCTCCAAAATTTCAAGTTGATGATCGTGGTGTGGGAGTTCTTTGTAAAGCATGACAGGTAGATGTGAGGAGTTTCCACTGTACTAGAAATTCACTTCTGATCAACATGGGAAGGATAACAAAGAGATGGAATTGTATTAAATAAAGTGTATATAAAAAAAAGGGAATAATTAGAGCAATAGGCATAAAATACAAATATTGAATTCCAGTGTAAACTTTAAAACAATTGTAGGATTACTATCACTTTTTATGACAATGGAAAGAAAAAAATGCATATAAGAAAAAAGTTCTGGTGTTAAATTTTCATCACATTTTTCTTCCTCTGAAAAAGTTGAATTTTGCCCTCATGGCCTGAAACAAACAGGCAAATAGTTCAGGTTACAGTCAGTTGGGTTTTTTTGTTTAAAACTCAAACCAGAAGAAAGACTAAATGAGTAAAGTCAGCTTTCCTTTGCAATTTTATGTTCATAAACTTTTACATACATGAGTTCACTTGAGAACAGATGAAAGAAGTTGTAAAATGCCAGAAAACTGACATGAATCAACATAATTGTGCATCAACTGGTAGTATGCAAAAGTAAAGTCTGGGGTTTGTGAATTTTTAAGACATTGAAAAAAGTTTCACTACGCATTTCAATTTTTGCTGCTTTCTCTATTGCTTGAAATAGTCCTTTTTAACAGTTGAGAACTAATTAAAAATATGACTACAAACAAATAAACAGAACTTAATCAAACAAGAGACAGATGTTTACATGTAATCCTTGCATAATTTTAGGAATGCAGCACTGCTGGGTAAACATATATGCCTGAACTCCTCTAACCAAAACTCAGTCTAGAAAAGCTGCCAAATGACTTAACCAAAGTGGCACTTTACAAGAGTTCAGAAGATTTACCCGAAATCAGATCTTTCACATTTAAAACTATTCTGTCTTTGTGAAAAACAGGCCAGTGCAAAATGTCAAAAAAAAGAAAAAAAATTTTAGATTTGTCATTTTTCTACAAGAAAAGTAAGAAAAAATGGCAGTTACTTATAACAAAAAATAATTTCTGTCATAATCCTATTTTTAATAGGAACATTTTAATATTAAAAATGCTTCATTAGGTCTATGCAGGAAAATGCAATGACATAAGGTTTATCAGGACAGACATTGTTTTTTATGAAAGGAACTCACAGATCTGGAAAAAATACAGAGAAGCTTTTAAGCAAACAAACCTTTTAAAAGTCTGAAGTGGATGCAACAATCCTAAGCTGCACGCAATTGCTTGCACGCAATTGCTGTAGGCTTAACATATTGTTTCCTTTAAGAAATTTGTAGTGAAAGGGGATATATCGCAGAAGAAAGTGATAAGGTCTTAAACCTTGTCATAAAGAGAGGGAACTGATGACAAATATGAACTTGAATGAATAACACAGATTGACAACTAAAGAAGCTCAAAATACATGACTACCCCTTTCTGAAACCATGGTAAACCAGGCTCTCTTTGTTTCCTTTAATTTGCATACAGATTAAATGAGGATTTGAGCTAATACGACCCAATGTGTTTTTCTTTGGGAATAGAAGAGGGGAGAGGAAGGATAAGAAAAGGGGAAGGCAGAGTGGTTTTGGGGTTTTGTTCTGTTTTTAAAGAGAGAACTAGATCGTTTCCACGTCTTTGGGAGCCCACCAGCATCCCAAATACAATTATGCAACATGAATCTCAAGTGCTGAAATGTTGGAGCATATTCTGTCAACAGCCAAGGCAGAAAGGAGGACACCTTAGGTGATACACTTCAGGCCTCCTGTGCTGAGCTTTCCACGGGGGCTAAAGGATTGATCCCAAATCCTTCCACCTTGTTAGATATTCCAGGGAGTGAGTTTCAGCCAACACTTTCTTGGGTTCACAAACATGAAGAATATAAACTTCTAACAGCCCAAGTAATTGAGCTATAATCAGGACCTCCAGGCAATTTCCTAAATCATGACTTATCCCCATGGCTTGCACACATAACCTTACACATGCAAGCAGTTCAGTTGAAAGGAATGACGCATGCTCAGTGGGAAAAAACACATTTGTGAGAGTGAGTCTAGAAGAGATATCTTGCCAAGTTCTGTGGTCTTCATTTAAGAATTCTTTAAAGGCTACTAAATTATTGAGTTTATCACTTGGACTAGTTGTAAATGTTTATAAACTATCTGGGTTTTAATTTGAAACAATTATAAAATAACTGTTTTATAAAATATGTTATATAAGTAAGTTAGAAAGTTATAAAATAAGTTGATTTGGGTCTTCTTTTTATGTTGACATTTCTGTTTAAGAATTATCAATACCTAATGAGCATTGGGACTACAGGTGAAGCCACCACCAGGAACAATTACATGCAAGCTTTTGCTTTTCAAGTGGACAAATGTGTATTATGGCTTTATTTGCAGCAAATGCTATAACAGAATTGAAGTCTTACATCTGCATGCCATTTTGACGCTTAGAAATCACCAATGAGTCCATCCAGACCAGTCAGTGGTCAAAGCACTCTGAAAGACTTTGGATGATGTGGGAGTTACCATCTCTGTGTGGGTGGTGTTGTGGCACTGGCTGACAGTACGGCTCAGATTGGGCATAAAAATGCAGCCTGACAGTCTAAGGCTGCCAGGCGTCGGAAGGTAGAAAGCATCAGGCCTTGCTCTGGCTACAATTTTGGGTTCAGTGTGTTGGCTCTTCGCTCCATCCTCTGCTCTACTATATGTGGGAGTGCTTAATCTGCCAGTGGGGCAACCAAAGTTTAGAAAATTAAGAGCTCTCCACAGATAACTCTGCTTCCACAAGATTTGCGTGTAAAACTTGAGGAGTTCCAAAGTAATTGAAATGACCGTTTGCATGCTTACCTAGGCACGTGTCTGATTTTACTTAGCTATCTTAATTTTCTAAGTCACTTTGGGGCATAAGCTGGTATAAATGCAAGAAATTTATATAATGAAACTAGAATTTTATGCCTAGGAAAAATGCCAAGATTCATAACCATTCCCCCAGCTAAATTCTACTTTGCCCGATTTTCTGAATTAAGTGGTGGTAATTATGTGCCTAATATGCATTCCTAGTTAACATGCTTGTCTCTATAAATTCAGTAATTGCTTATTCAAACAATGCAACAGGCATGTAACACATAATTGGCATGCACAATTACCTCATTTGCATCAGCAGTCACTGTAATTTCATGTCACGCTGATTATGCATGAAATCATGAGTGTATTTTGGAAGACATTTGAAACCCAAATGCTAAACAGAGACACAACATAAGTTTCTAAATCAATCATCTTTTCCTCTCCCTTTCAAAATGTTTTACTTCCATAGTACTATTCTTCATTTTTGTGCATTTACTCGTGTTTATTTTTTTATTTTTGCTTTCCTTAGCTCACTGTACTATAATCAGGTCTGCAGAAGATTGTGAACAACTAGTCCCATGAGAGGGATAGAGCTCCTATGTCCACCTGTCAGCTAAATGGTGCTTTTGTTCTTCCATGTATGTTCAAAGAGGCTTAACATTGTCAATAAGGAAAGGCCGAAGCATTTTCAGCCAGGCGTGGCTACCTTCTGAAAAGGAAAGTTTTCTCTAGAGACAGTTGATACTACTGAAGACTTTGTATTTGCCCCCCCCCCAATTATTGACATTCTTATTGCTATTTTTGATTAAAAAACATTGAAATATGTTATTTCAATTATGATTTAATTTTTCATTTAATGAAATTGGAACTTTGAAGGAATTACCATTTTCACTTCTGAAAGCTTTATAGCTGGTGACTTAAACACTTTAATAATTTCAAAAGATGTAAGTTTAAGTAATGTTTTCCATATGCATTTTGTTTGCTAATTAGATAAATATACTAAAATGTTTGGTTTTTTTAAAGGCTGAACCCCCTATTGATGGAACAAATTATAGGAAACTGCTCCATTTTTCATTGTGGAATACAATACAGGGGAAAGCAGAGCCTTAGAGCAATTTAACAAGGTGAAACACAGGCAACTGCAGCCTTGCTCTTGTATCCAGAATGGGAGGGATGAAGCTGATTCAGCTTTTTTGATGTCTGCACCTGGCTATATCACACTTCTCAGTTCAGCTCTGCATGAACTTAAACGTTCAGTTCTAAAATTTAGCTGGTTTTCAGCTTTTCAGTTACTCAGGCACTCTAAACCATTTTATTTCCCTGTGTTCCATGAAGTAGCCCTGCTTGAGATCCATGAAGCTGCTATTCTTTAGTCCAACATCTTAACTAGTGACAGCAGAGTAGTAAGTAGATGCTACTTTCTCTTAAGAAGTCTGTAGACAACTTTAACCACCCGCAGTTCATCCCCATTCTCACACTTGAAGATGCACATTCAGATGGCTGTGAGCTCCTGAAGAAGAGGTTGTTTGAAGCCTGAGCACAGACCTGGAGCTCTCGCCCTCTTGGAGCTGCTCCTGGACCCACACTGAAGGGGGTCCTGAGGAGCACTGGGCAGAGGCTGGTACCAGCGGATGGTGATGCCTCCCTGTGAGCTCCCCAAGAGGCTGGGACTGGCACAGTCAGTAAGTCAGGACACTCACCAGCTAGCACTAACCACCTGGTTAAACTTAAGGAGAAAATGTCAAATGTGGGCTTGATCGGTGATGCTAGAGGCATGGAGTCAATAATCTGAAGGCATCTCTGCTTAGACAGAAACTCCACCTACCATGTGAGTTTTAGTCTGTGTATAATTTACAGGAAGCAAAGCAACCCCACCAAGTGTGAGTGAGCAAGGAAAGCAGACTAACTGCTAGGTTAGTCTTCAAGGAAAGTAGAGGGTATTGATTATGCAATACCTTGAGGGATGCATTGAGGTCACTTTTAAAATTTTATTCCATTGGATCTAGAAATATGAACTATAAGTTTCTGATTCATCCCAGGGCTAAATAATAAAATATATATGAGTGTGTATATATGTTCATATGTATGTATAGCAATAATATGCTATGGAATATGAATACTCATGTATTTATGTATCTATTTATATAAAACCTATACATACAGATGCGTACATGCATGTACACACGTATACTCAAGAACATAAAAACACCAGGAGACTATGAGAGATCTTTGAAGTTAGAGTGACATATAATGCCTCTTCTTTCCTCCTTGTCTGTGACAGAGCTGCAGAGCGCAATACAGAAGCTGCCCGCTATGAAGTAGTAGCTTTGGAATATTTTATTTCCCACAGTGATTCACTATTAGAGAGTGATTTGTTCTGTCAGCACCGGACTTTCTTACTGCTCTGTGCTGAAGGTGTTCAGCACCAAACAGCAGATTCTCCACAAAAATGGAGCTTCCTATTGACATACACAGGAGGTCAGGATGGATTACAATTATGGAAGCGTAAATTATGGTGTCTTCTAGTTCATTCTGACAGCAAATTCTAGCCGTAGGTTTTAGGAAGCTGGCTAAAAACCTCAGCATGAGCTCTCCTATCACCTCAAAAAGAAAAGCCAATTAACAGTGGAATACGTATTTACCAATATGGGAGTCACATCTTCATTATGTGGAGTATGATCTTCAGGGCTACACGTGGCTGGAGGAGCCAGACGCAGCTGCATGCTCATAATGAACAGCTGTTGTCCCAGCCTAGAGACACCTTCAGGGTTGTAAATTTCTTCATTTCATACCATTAAATGGTCTTTAATGCTTGATTTTCTCCTGTGTTCAGTGAGCTCCAAAGTGAGTAACGGAGTACTGCGATCTGGGACTGCAACTAAATGAGGAGAAAACAAGAAAATATATCTGCTCTGCAGATAAAAAAGATGGAAAGAATAATATCAATAGCATTACAGAGTTACCATACAAATGTGAATAATGTAGAAAGAGAAGACTTAAAAGGAGGAGCAGTGAGAAAACTTCCAAACATAAAGGCATGTTCTTTTTGCTGCTCTAACTGCTATAATGGAGCACCTTGGAATTATTTTTAATGAATTTTATCTACTTTTACTAACCACATCCATTATTCTTTTGAGCAAAAACATTTTAACTGAAAAATTCAAGACTATATGTCTGTCACTTTAGTGTCTGGGAAACCGAGGCTCCTGCTCTTTGATCTCAGGTTCAAAAGCCAGAGTTCTTCATTTAATGTACCTTATATATTTAAAGAATAGTTATTGTTTATCCCAGCTGATTCTCACTTGGCTTCAGTTGGGCACCCAAGTACTCTAACAGCACAATCTGTCTTGGAGTCCAGAACATATTATTCTAGTATTGAAAATGGTGGAATTTGTTTTAGGACTGCTGATTGTCTGCATGCTCTGTCTCCTTACACACAAGTCAAATGGAGCACTGGTCACTACGCAGCATATGGGCCCATAACCAGCAGAAGCTGCTGATGTGGTAGGTGGCAAAACACAGAGCGGTTTCACTGTGCAGGAGGAAAAAGCTAGCAGTGCTCTCTGGCTGCTGCTGACACTCTGGTAGTTTCTTTTCTGATGCACCATGTCAAGAATATCAGGTAGAAAAAAATAGAAGGAAGCTTAAAATCCCACACCCTATCCTCATTTTCACATGTTTAGGTCATCTGACACTCATTTTTGCTCATGCTTATTACTGGAGACAGGTACCTGTGGAAAAGCAAATCTAAAAACTCAAGAAATAGGCTGGGGGGGGACACAGACCAAAGCCAGACGATGCCATTGGTTTGTCTTCCATCTTGTGTGGATTGCAAGACACAAATAACTTTATTTCATATGTATGCAATCAATAAACTGTCTTGTCCGTGACACAATGTGAAAAGATGTATGTGCAGTTTGGGGTGCCTTAAAACATCCCATTTTTAACATATGGAAAACACAATTTCTTGCGGTAAGTAACAAAAAGTGTTTCATTTATATTTTTCTTTTGTGACAATTAGCAAATCTTACTCCTGATATTTTAGTCAGTTTAGATCAAACCTGACTGGCTTGTGAACGAAATTTGCAGTGGTTGTCGTTTATTAAAACCCCTTTGAGATCCGTCAGAGTCTGAACCTGCTTCCATTTAGCTTGCCAAATGCTGGAGGCTTGCCTGGCTATTGCTCGTCATTGGAAGACATGATTTCTCTTGATCCCTGCAATGGCAGCTCTCACACAGCCTGCTGCTCTGCTATAGAAGAGCCTCTGCTCCTCCTTGGACAGCCTCCAGCATTACTTCAGAAAGCTGGGCACTTGCTAGGATGCCTTGGCTGCTCCTTTGAAGAATCACAGCAAACTTGTGTGCTAAGTACTTGCTGTTAGTCAGAACAAAATCACCCATCATTAAACACAGGTTAAGTTGAAGTGGAAATATGTTTATTCTGAATAGAAAATAGCTGATGCTTATAAAGAAATTGGGAGAAGTGAAGAAAATAAACAATATGGTCTTCCCAGAGCAAGCACAAAACTAAAGGCTTTGTTTATCTCTCTTTTCAGGTGACATGCTGTACGTGCCCTCCTGGCCCACAAGATCAGGGATCTCTGCTCCTTGCTTGGTGCTCCTTGCAGATAACAGTCTTCGGAGTGACCCTTTTCCTGATAAAACACATTGACTTTTACAGTTAATCTATAGCTCCTCTCAGGGTCCTCCAAAATTTAAGTGTGATTCAATTCCTCTTCCCAAAGCTTGTACTCTAGCAAAACCTGTTAGTGTTCAAAGTCCTGGAAAACTGAGGACTGTTGCTGTCTGTAGCAAATGCTACTGGTGCAGTGCAGGTGCTATTTGCATGAGAGGATCTGTTTGTATTTCTTTGACTCCGTGACGGTTACAAATCCACCACTGTGACCGAGGTGCATTTTTCTCTGGGTAGCAACATCAATATAAGGAGATTGTCTTCCCTACGTTTCCCCTTTATGGTCCCCTGCTCTTGTATTCTGATTCCTGCACTGCCCTGTAACTGACCTAAATTCTTGTTGATTTTAATCTTAATTTAAATTAACTCAATACCTGACTTCAAGGTCAAAGGAAAACTGTTCAAAATATCTTTGATGCTATCAGATTCTGTGCAAGATTTAAACTGAAGAGCACTAAAATATATTCAAGCAATAATTACAGTCTGGAATATTTTCAGGACAGTGTCAACAGCGATGGTGGAATGGGGAAGTTTTCGGGGGGACCAGATTCAGTTGGTTCATAAGAGATTTAATCTGTTACAAAAATTAGAATGAACTGCTCAGTGCATCACAAGTCTACAGGGCTCAATTCCAAGTACAAGCTTTGCAGATCTTTCTGTGATTGAATTTAGGCATGGTAGAGGTGAAAAATGCTGATTCTCTAGTCAAACTTGGAAAAAGAAATGTAGTGGCTTTAGAAAGCAAATAAAATTTTCCAAAAATAAAATACCAACAGAGATCAGTTACAGTTCTGAAAATAAAATCTTATGTTCCTGGGAGTCCTTGCTCAAGAGTTTCAGAAGAATGAAATGTCATTATGCTTTAGTTTTTGGACAGCGTATTCTTGTGAAGAATCTTATCTAAACAAGGATAAAAGCCAATGCAATAAACTGCCCAAGTTTATTTATGAGTGTGGTACCTGCATCTTTCGAAACAAATACTTTAGACAAGTATTAAAATGCTTCCAAAGATAAGAATCTGCAGTCACGTCAGTACCTCCTGAGATTACTACTCAGTCTAACATTATTTCACACTGATCAATTGATTTTTTTATTTTTTTTTCCAAATAATTTTGGTTCCAAATACCACAAAGGTTTGCTGTTAACAGTTGAGCACAGACAGTAAGTGTGGAAAGCATTTAACCTGTTTCAACACACCCTTCACTGGCAAGCTGTTGAAACACTAACAACATTTCAAATAAGCCACAGGTGAAATCTGGTGGGTTTTTTTTCAAGGTAAGTCAGTGTATGTTGTAACTGGAGCCCAATTTCTTGAACTGAGTAGTATCTGGAAGGTTATAAGCACTGGTTTTGCTATTGCTGTAGGTTGCACCATTGCATCCATAGAAGATGCTACAAGAACTTTTCTACAGAAAAGCTGAAACAACTATAAAAACCGAAACAGATCTATTTCATTACTCTAACTCAGAATATCACATGTAGCACTCAGCAGCAGAAAAATCCAACAACTGCAGTTTGTAATAATGCATGAAAACAACTGCATTCATAAGAAGTTAAAAGTAGTATGGAAAAAATCATTCTTAATATTCTTATCTCAGTTTCAGTATCTCCTATACAACTGCATGCGCAGATGCTTCTCCGGAAGAGCTCTTGAACTGAATCCTTATCTCCTCCCCATCGATGTCTGCAGCAGTGGAGGGAGGAGGGGGAGGGAAGCCGACTGGAAATTCCAGGGTGCCTTTCATGGAGTTTCCCAACCATTTGGGACTCACCAGTATGCACAGGAACCTGCAACGACTTACGAGAACAGCAGCATGAAATCAGCACCTGCCCAATGCCCATCTTGTACCCATCTTCTTCATGCCGTAGCAACCATCTGTGCATTGCAGGCAAAACCCTCTTGGCTGTCAACCTGCTTTCCTAGCAGGCTCATCCCTCACACAGCACCCCTCAGGATTAGTATCTGTTCTCTACAAATGCAGAGAATCAAGACCAAATCTTATTCTTTCCCAATCTTACCCTTGCTAACATCTTAACTTCCATTAAAGTTAGTTTTCGCACAAACTGGCTGAATGAGAACCGAATGCCTTTACGGGCTCCAGAAGCTGAAACGGTGACAGGGATAGTTATGAACTTCTGCACTAAATAGGTCAATGCACAGTTTCCTCGTATGTGGGACATAAAAGTTTGTCTTTTCAGAAATGATGTTATTTCTCTCATGATTTCAAAGGCAGGCCAGGATTTTGGTAGTGCAGGCCCGACCAGTGAGTAACTCACGGGACAGGCTGTGAACCAGTCTTGAAACAGTTGTTTAACCCCCAGGTCTTCTCCGTTCATCCTACAATTTCCAAGATGTGTTTTGCCACTTTGCCTTGCCAGTTTTGTTGGATGTATTCCAAAATAGTTCACACTCTCAAAGACTAAATACTGCCCTGATGTATTCCTGGCGTGATCTCCTGCCCGCTGTGCACAGCAGGTGAGGACTCAGGGAGAAATGAGATAGATGGGGTGGAATACCTTTCTGGTGGGAGGAGGAAAGTTTTTTGGTTTTGTATTGGTTCCATTAACTGCTCCTTCTTTTTAGCAGTGGAAACACTGGTGACTAGTTTGAGGATGCTTATTTTCTCCTCTGGTTTTTTTTTTTGTTTTGTTTTGTGTTTTATTTTGGGGGGTGGTGGTGTTGGGTTTTTTTTGTTTGTTTGTTGGGTTTTTTTCCAAATTTGGGAAAGGTACACAGAGAGGATATATTCACTTCTATAAAACATTTTTTCTTACAGGTTAAAAATGTCTACTTACATTTCTTTTCAACTCCCATGTAACCCACCATAATTTCCTACCTATTATCATTCATGTATTTTTCACTAAGTCAGATCTTTGTCCTATATACATTTGTTGACCACCAGTTCAGGTTGCATTCCTCTCAGCTTCTTTACCCTTTCAGAAAACAGGAATAAAGCCCCTTGCCTGCAATGCAAAATTGTTCCAGGATGCCTTTTACCAGGAAAGAGCAAGGGAAGCTGTTTTGGATATTTTCCAAAGGAATGTGCCAGGGTATTAGATATTTCAAAAATAGTTCAAAATTCCATGATGGGAGATGAAAGAAGCAGAATTCTTCAAAGAAGAGTAACTTAAGTCACAGGGCTTATTTTTAGCCTATAGTCTTTCCTAGCATTACAGGATTGTAATGCTGTAATTAATTGTATAGTTTTATTAATTATTATTAATGTATGACATTAGACTCTTAAGGATCTTAATCATACATAATTTAGAGGTTTATGTAATCAAAAGATTGTCACAAATTCACTTGTACACAATTACTCCTCCATGTTCGATAGATTGTTTTATAGACAATGGTAAAAGATGGTAAAATTTACTTTGTCATCTTTTCAGTTTAGATGTGGGACTAAGGCAATACTGTGACTTGGAGTCGAAGGTCCCCACACATTATGTTAATGTGATTAGATGGTAAAAGAGAGAGAGAACAGAAGGGTAACTGTTAGGCAGTGAATTTGGTGCAAGATACTCCCAAAATTGAGGATTTCCCAAAAGGAGAAATGAGTTCTGCTGCATTCCTGAATTTATTATTCTATTATTGTCTTCCCCAGAAAATAAAATCGTAATACTGAAACCAAAACCACAGTACTTTTTACAAGTATTTTTAAGGACACACATGGCAAACATGAAATTTAACAGAACAATATGGCAAAAAATTCAACATGCACTATTGACTGGAGTAATGAAAGGACTTTTTCTAAATGAAACAGGTAACCCATTCTAATATGCAAATTGTTGTATACTACCCATTAAAAGTGGTTTATTTTGCTTATAATATTTCAGTACTTTAGAGCTTGAACTGTTAATTCTTAATTTTTACGTTTTGTCAGGTACTTGCTTGTTGCTTGTGTCTGAATTTTTAAAAGATGCTTAACTTTAGCCAAATTATTTTTTTTCTTTAGAGGTTCAGACTTGACATTGTGAAACATTTCTTTACAGAGATGGTGGTCAAATCTGGAACAGGTTTCCTAGAGAGTTGGTTGATGCCCCAAGCCTGTCAGTGTTTAAGAGGCGTTTGGACAATGACCTTAATAATGTGCTTTAACTTTAGGTCAGCTCTGAAGTGGTCAGACAATTGGACTAGATGATCATTGTAGGTCCTTTGCAACTGAAATATTCTATGCTATGCTATGCTATGCTATTTATTTTATTACTAACTTGTGTTACTTGCTGACATTGAAATATTTTTGTTGACACTTTTTTGCAATGGTCAAGCATGGTTATCTTTCAGGAAAGGACTTGAAATTTTATATGGGAGCTGTTAAAGTCAGTAACAGACCTTATCACAGTGAAGAACGTCCAATGTGTAGACAAATGCCCTGCACAACATATGACTACCCTTATCAGAACACCCTCTTTATTTCTGTAGCACCCAGATTCATTCAGCATAAACCTTCCATATTCTTTAGCACATCAAGCAGGGTCCTACACATAAAAGACTCCTTCATGATCCATGTGTGATCCTGTAGCAGCTTCTTTCTGCTGTCTGGACTCATCTCTTTGTGCTCAAGTTACATGCAGTATGCAGACAGAAATACCTGAATAAAGGATTTAGCTTATACATCACTCTTTATTCTGACTTTGTGGTACTTCACTTTGTAGCTCTAATAATGACCTTCTGAAATAATTTCATGTGAGACATTTTTACCTACTGATGCAGTACATATAGAGTCTGGTTTAAAGTTACCTTTCCCTTGGCATAGGTATTGTCACTGGTGCAATTGAGTACCAGGCAGGTATAGGACAGTGCTGAATGAGAATGACGCTGGTACAAATGACTGCAGATCAGGCTTTTACACACTGCTCTCTGCAGTATTGTTGGTGAGTTCACAGTTTGAGTGCTTGCCTATCATGGCTACTACCAGCTAACAGGCAATGCCTGAGAATGAATGAAAGCTCTAAGTTTCCAGTAAGTTCAGAAAATAAGTATTGCTAGGTAGATTGCAATGATATAATGCAAACAAGTGGAAAGCAGTAGGAAACTTTCAGTCCTCTTCAGTGAGTAAACTCTGTAGTGTAATCATGTATGGGATCTGTAATTAAGCTTACTTGCATTTTAAAGCTAGAAAGGGAATGTTCTTGCACGTACAAGTTAATCATTGATTCATCTAGAACAACACCTACTTTCCTACTTCAGGGCAAATTCCAGCAACAGAGAGGTCAGCCTGCCAATCTGAGATAGTCAGATTTTAATCTGACTCTGCGCACGCATTGCTTGGATGTAACTATTGCAGATGTGTCCAGAGAAAGGGATATGTGAATGTGTGTTGAGTTTAGACAGTGAATATACCCACATTGTCAGGCCAGTATTTATGGGATAAAATTGACTGGGTTTTTGTACGTAAGTCAGATCTCCTGATCATAATATAATATTAAAATCTATGACTAGGTCCCACTTTGTGCAATATGTTCCTCTTTCTTATCCATACTGATTAAAATTTCAGATTCCAGAGCACACCTCCTGTGGTCATGGCAGCTTCTATTTCTTGTGAGCAGACAAATGATGTCTCTCTTTCTTATTTCACCCACTGTCTACTGACTCTTTTTCTATGTTTACTGGTTGGCCATGTCAGCATTCCTAGACCTACAAAAAATATAGTGTCAGTCACCAAGCTGTAACTTGCTCACCACGGAGCATGGTCCACTGTTTGAAGATGTGTTTTCGGAAACAGTGGGTCTGATGTTTGTTCTAATCTTGCTGCCTCATAACTTTATTTGTCAGGAAGTCCCATTTTGTGACAAAAGCCACACAGTCATTCCTTAGTTACCATCTCATTTTTCCTGAACATCTAGACCTTTATCAGTTCTTCACTTATTCATCTTTTCTCCAAGTTGTAAAGCATCATTCTCTCTTTTTTTTTTTTTTTTCTCTAATAAATATTACTCTCTGCCTCTGGTTGACTTTGTAGCTCCTCTGTCTTTTCTAACTTTGCCACATCCTTGGGAAATGGGGGATAGGGAGATACTAGAACTCCAATACTGCAGATGTGTAAATCCAAAGTAGTGTGACATTTCCTATGTTTTCACAACATCACAGAAGCATTGAGGTCGGAAGGCACCTCTCAAAATCATTTAGTCCAATATCCCTGCTCAAGCAGGGTCAAATAGAGCCAGTTGCCCAGGACTGTATACAGTTGAGTATTTAATATCTTCACAGATGGAGACTCTGCAATTTCCCTGGGCAACCTGTGCCAGTGCTCGGACAGCCTCACAGTAAAAAGTGTTTTCTTGTGTTCAGAATGGCTCTCATCTTTTTGACTTTCCACCCATTGTCTCTTCTTTTGTCAGTGGGCATCACTGAGAAGAGTCTGACTCCATCATGTTTACTCCCTTCAGCTATTTACACACATGGATAAGATCCCTCTGAGCCTTCTTCAGGTTGTCAGCCTCTCCTTGTATGAAAGATGATCCAGTCTCTTAATTACCTTGGTGGCCCTGCTTTGGACTCAGTCTACATCTTTCCTGTACTGGGAAGCCCAGCACTGGGACTGGATGCAGAACTCCAGCTGTGTCTCACCAGGTCTGGTCAGAGAAGACGATTAATCTCCCTTGATTTACTGGCGACACTTTGCCTAATGCAGCTCAGGAGGCTGTTGACCTTCTTAGCTGCTACAGTGCATTGCAGGATCATGTGCATCTTCTTGTCCATTGGGACATCAAGATCCTTTTCTGCAGAACTGCTTTCAAGCAAGTCAACCCTCACCATGTACTGGAGCCCAGCGTTACACCTCTGCAAATACAGAATTTTACATTTCTTCTTACTGAGTTTCATGAGATTCCACTCTGCCCAACTCTCCAAACTATTGAAATCCTGCTGAAAGGTTGCACAACCCTCTGGTGTATCAGTCCACTCCCACCAGGTTTTTATTGTCTGTGAATTAGCTGTGAGTGCACTTTGTCCCAGCGTTCAGGTCATTAATGAAGATGTTTATCTGTACTGACCACAGTATCAACCCCTGTGGTACACCACTAGTTGCTACACCACTAGTTGCTGGCCTCCAGCTGGACTTTGTGCCATGGATCACAATGCTTTGGACCTAGTAGGTCAGCCATTTTTCAATCCACTTCAACTCTTACCTAACCCGTACTTTGTCAACTTGTCTATGAGGATGTTGTGGGAGACAAAGGCCTTACTAAAGTCATAATAAACAGTATCCACTGCTTTCCTGACATCCACCAAGACAGAGACTTTGTAGAATGCTATCAGGTTGGTCGAGCATGATTTCACATATTTGGAAATGGTTTCCAGGTTGAGTTGCTTCATCACCTTCCCAGGGACTGAGGTAAGGCCAATCAGCACTTAATTCTCCCATCCCATTTTTGAAGATAGCAGTGATGTTTTCTTTCTTCCAGTTCTTCCAGTTCTCAGGAACACCTCCCACCAGCACTCCTGGATGCATCCAGTGAGACCCAATGGATTTATGTACGTCCAGACTGCTAAAGTGCTCACTAACCTGGTCCTTCTCTGTTAAGGGTGAATTTCCTTGCTCTAGATTTTTCTTCTGGTCTCAGTGGCCTGGGATTTCTGAAGGCTGGTCTTGTTAGCAAAGACTGAAGGCCAATGGCATCCTGGGGTGCATTAGAAGGGGTGTGGTCAGTAGGTCAAGGGAGGTCCTCCTCCCCCTCTATTCTGCATTGGTGAGGCCACATCTGGAGTATTGCGTCCAGTTCTGGGCCCCTCAGCTCAAGAAGGACAGGGA
>VWZZ01003979.1:279808-306075 GCA_013399095.1 Psophia crepitans
GAGTGATGTGCTCTAGGTGGCCCTGCCTTGGCAGGGGGGGTTGGACTAGATGATCTTTCGAGGTCCCTTCCAACCTCTACGATTCTGTGATTCTGTGGTTCTGTGATTGAAGCAAAGAAGGCATTGAGTACCTCAACATTTCCTGTGTAATTTGTCACGAGGTTCCCTGTCTCATTCAGCAGCAGGTCCATGTTCTCTTTAGTCTTCCTTTTACTTGTAGATCCTTTCTTGTTGCCCTTTACATCCCTTAACAGGCTCGACTCTAAGTTGACTTGACTTTTCTAACCGTGTCCCTGCAAGATCAAAAAGCAGTTTCATACTGCTAGGTTACCTGCTCCTGTTTCCACCTCATGTACATTTTCTTTTCTTGTCTGATTTCAGATAGGAGCTCCTTGCTCCTTCTGCCTTCTTCACTATCTGACCTTCTGCCATCTTCACTATCATTCCTGCTTTCCTGTCCTTCATTAAGAAGGTTGGGACAGGCCAAGCCATGGTGATGCGAGCAAAACCAACAAGTGGCAGTTTTTGAAGTGATTGCATAGAAGCATGAATTTTAAGAATGCTAAGGACCCCTGAGGATTAATCCCTAAACTTCACCCACGGGTAGAAGATGGGCCCAANGCCATCTTCACTGTCATTCCTGCTTTCCTGTCCTTCATTAAGAAGGTTGGGACAGGCCAAGCCATGGTGATGCGAGCAAAACCAACAAGTGGCAGTTTTTGAAGTGATTGCATAGAAGCATGAATTTTAAGAATGCTAAGGACCCCTGAGGATTAATCCCTAAACTTCACCCACGGGTAGAAGATGGGCCCAAAAAATACAGCAGGCATCTCTACATAGGCACTTTGTAGCATATGACAAAAGGAAACCAGGTCCTCTTGTTGGAACAACAGGCTGCACTGGCTCAAGTCGACTAAGCTGATTTGTCATGGAGTGATGGTACTCACCTTTTCTATAAATGGGTCATTGTTCCCTTTATCTCACCCCCTCAAAACACACTGAAACATCTTCCTGTAAAGCTAAAAATTACAAGGGATCATCATTGCAAAAAAGAGATAACCTCTGCTATTTTGCAGGGCTGTTACCGAGTTCATGAGTAAGCAAATAAAATTAAATGGAAGGTTATGGATTGTTTAGGTTCTAAGTCAAATTAAAAAAAAAAACTGAGACAATTTGCTTTGCTGAAAAATGTGGTGATCAAAGACCTGTTTTACATCGCTGTTGAAACTATAGGAAGGGGAATAAAAAGAGAGGAAGGAAGCTGATGAAAGTCATTAAGGGTGCTGGAGGTTGCAGCTGGCAAGTGAAGCCACCTCTGAGAGCTGCTGTCATGGGTGGAGGAGTTGGCAGAGGACCAAGGGTTGTTTGTGCGGTTTGATCCAAAATGCAAAATGAAGTCAAAAGGGCTTCTTTTGATTTACTTGCTTTACTTGAATCATCCTCATCCTCTGGGTGTTTTGTTAAGAGTTTTTGCTACTGGCAGTCAAAATCACAATCCCTGGCTGCTAATTTTCAGCTCATTCTCACTCTTTGCTTTCCCTTTTCCTGCATGAGGTTGCAATAATAGCATGGATCTTGTTTTCTCAAGCCAAACAAGCTAATGCTGCACTGTGTGCGAGCCCTGAAAAGGGGGCACACTGTGACAGTGCTCTGTCCTTGTCCTCATGGGAGCAATGACCCAGAGGATGTGGGCAAGTTAATCAACTACCCTCCCGCAGACAGGCAGAAAAAGAGCTGGAGGAGAACAGATCCCATGGCTCACAGGTGGCTTTTCAGTTCACGGACTAGGATTATCCATATTTGAAAAAAACCACAAACCAGGTAATCAGAGATGGCTTCCAGAAAGCAGAACATGAGGCAGGTGGCTTGGCACATATCTGCCTGCATGGGAGGGAGGTGGGAGGTGCCCAGACCCTATGTCACTCAAGTGCTACAACTGATGTTTCTGTCAACAGCAGCAAAAACAGCTTGACAGTGCACCAGCCTTATGCACGCAGCTTGTTTGATCCAGTCGTTGTTGTTTTTTATTCCCCAGGACCTCAGCCCTAGGTTTCATTTTCAAAAGCAGTACGAGAAGTAACTTCATTTGACTTCAGGAGGCCCTCAGCGTCTTAAAAGAAGGTAGAGGCTGGTGGGGACAATTACTTGAGGTACCAAAATACCTGGTAGGAGGAAATAGTCAGTGAAAATGTGTTCTTGTCACCAGAGAATTAGACCTTGCTTTAGAGGTAGTGTCTCAAAATCAGAATAATTATAAGCCAGAAGGTATTTTAGATAACTTTTCTTTGTATGTTGTCTCCCCACACCCTATTCCCCCAAAGAATGAACTGTCTTAGGAGGTCTGTGGTGTGTTTTACCTGTATAAAAAGCAGGCAGGGACAAATTCAGCTCAAATTCACACTCAAGATGCATGTTCTGGAAGAAAAGACAAGACATGTTCTGGAAGGAAAATCAGTTTTTATCTCATATGGGGACATGTGGGAGTTGCCATGTCCTGGCCAACCAGAGAATTTTGGATCTGTGCCTTCATTTGTTTATCTCACTGCCTTCTGCAATGCTGACTGTGGAAACCATGAGTGATTTCAGCTTTCCATTAACTATCGTATACGACCTAGTTTAGTATTTCAGTTCTGTGTTTCTTGTTCATTCCAGGAATGAATGCCTCCCTGGAGGAACTTAATCAAAGGAGGGGCTAGACAGTTAACAGAGTACTGTATGTGTGTCAGACAGTGATGCTGGGGTTTCCAAGAGTCACTCAGATTTGAATAGGGCTTCCTGGGACATGCAGTGGATAAGCCAGTGAAGGTAGCCAACCCAAGAAAAATGAATAGCTAGATCAAAACTGGTATCACATCACCCGGCTGCAGTCTTTGATGATGTGACAGAGCTGATAGGGGCCTCATCTGAAAAACAGTACTGTTGGGTTAAAAAGGACAGGGAACACGTTAGGTAAGGCTCTGAGAGGAATGGAAATAAGCCTGAACAGAAATCATAACAGCACTTCTGGGTGTATTCCCAGCCACGGTACAGCTCCCTACTTAGTACCATGTGTGGCAGACAAACATCCACTCTCCCTACTTGAGAAACTGGAGGCAAAAAGTTTTCTAGGGGACAAGTTCTCTAGAAGGTAGTATGCTGCGTGTGCCCAGGCCACTTTGCATGTAGCATGACTGAGTTATTCATCTGCCCAGGCATGACACTGCATGAGAAGAAGGTTCCTGCACTTTTACTGACGCAAGCACAGAAAAAAACTTGAGACCAGCAAGGAAACAGAGGTAGGAACTGAGCTCTACCATTTGTAATTTTGCCTGTTGATTTCATGGAACAACATATTTTGTGTGATGCCTAATGAAGGGAGAGACTGGACTGAAAGTGAGTTGATGTGTTTGCCTGTTTACATCTCCCTAGTAAAATGTAAACCTTTACCAGGATGTGGAAGCCCAGAGAAGAGAGCACTTTGTCACTCAGGGCTGCCTTCCTGAGCTCTTACTGGAAACAGGCAGCAGATCAGGGCCACTATGACTTGCCAGTTCAGATTAGGACTGTCCTTGTGAAGTGAATCTCCCAATTGTTCCCATGCTTTTGTTCACACAGTGGAGCAATGGGGTCCTCTTGGGTGAGCCCAGCCCAGAAGATGTACTCCAGGAGGGCATCTAGCAGAGTCTGACTGCTAACAGGCGTTCAGCCCATGGTGCTGGGATGGTGCTGCTCTAGGGAAGACTCCCCAATGTCCCCATGCACACTGTGTGACTCTTGAGTTCTCAGCACCAGCTGCTTGACCCCACTGCTTCACCACTCCTGCTTGCTACACTACTATGTGGGTGTAGTGTAAGTCCAGTTTACTCCAGACCTACAGAAAATATGTCTCTTTAGACATGGTAATTGTCATTATTATAAGGTTTTAAGTTCTGCTGTTTCTAAAATATGTTTCATCTCAGGCAAAACATTATTCCATTTCTCACTTTCTATGTGTAATTTTAGGTTTATGGATATATAAGGTATATGTACAGTATATATATAATGTTAGGTATAAAGATATATTTGGAAGTTATAGCAGTGTATATGTGTCCAAGCAACTCTGGAGGAAAATCATAGAATCATTAAGGTTGGAAGAGACCTCAAGGGTCATCTAGTCCAACCGTCCCCCCACCACCTATTGCCCACTAAACCATGTCCCGAAGTACCAGATCCAACCTTTCCTTAAACACCCCCAGGTACAGTGACTCCACCACCTCCCTGGGCAACCCGTTCCAATGCCCGACCACCCTTTCCGAGAAGAAATTTCTCCTAATCTCCAACCTAATCCTCCACTGGTGCAACTTGCAGCCATTCCCCCTTGTCCTGTCGCTAGTTATCTACGAGAAGAGGCCAACCCCAGCTCACCACAACTTCCTTTCAGGTAGTTGTAGAGAGCAGTGAGGTCTCCCTTCAGCCTCCTCTTCTCCAGACTAAACAGTCCCAGTTCCTTCAGCTGCTCCTCATAAGACCTGTGCTCCAGCCCCTTCACCAGTTTCATTGCCCTTCTCTGGACACGCTCCTGGTCATAGGAGGAGATTAGATTGGTCAGGCAGGACTTGCCTTTCACAAACCCATGCTGGCTGAGCCTGATCCCCCGTTGTCACAGTTATGGCACGTGATTGCCCCCAAGATGACTTGCTCCGTGACCTTCCCTGGCACCGAGGTCAGGCTGACAGGCCTGTAGTTCCCCGGATCCTCCTTACGACCCTTCTTATGGATGGATCCTTACGACCATTCTTATGGATCATCCTAGTGCTACCTCTTGTGTAGTAGCCTCCCTTCCAGTAGCAGCTCCGCTCTCTCTGTCACAAAAAGGCCAACAACTTCTGCCTCTGATCTGGGGACAGAAGTGGCTCAGTCCAGCTGAGGTGCATCAGGCACGTGGAGTGGCAGCATTAACATCTGCTAGCAGGAACAGCTCCGTATTTGCAAGCAGGAAGTCAGGCTGTTTGCACCTCTCCTGCCCTCAGGTCACTGGGCACTTTGAGGTCAGCGTATTCATCCATGATATAATGTGTTCAGAGCTATGCACAGCTACCTGGTCCTCATTTGGATCAGGGCTACGGTCACCTCTGATTGATACAGCTGTGAAAACACAAAGCAAAGTGCTGACAAGATACTCATATGCTGAAAAATTAATTGTATTTTTTTAGCATAGTATGAAGAAAGTGTGCATTCCAAAGTCCTGCACTTCTGATTTGTTTATAGCTAGAGATATGTCAATTTTTTATTTCCTGTAGTCATTTCCTTCAGTTCTCTCCAGCCTCTGGTATAAAATGATCAAAGAGTAAAGCCCAGAGATTACAATTACTCATCTCTTCACGTCTGTTGTGTCATCCTAACCATGAGACTCATCTTTCAAGCATGTTCAGTGATCTTCACACTGGGCAACCTGGTGGCTTCTCAGTCACAGTCTCCTGGTAAGTTCAAATCCACAGCTATTTGTTTAAGAAATTGGTACGTTAGTCAGCAGTATTTTTGTGCATATGTTACCTCATGTATTACAATATTCAGTACTTTCTTTGGTGAAAAGAATCAAACAAACAGATATTGATATCCAGCAGATATGAAAGTGGACTCTTAAAAAAAAAAAAGGAAAAAACATTATGATAATACGAGACTTATATAAAATTTTCTAATTAAAAATCAAGGCAAAACATGTTAAGCTTGTGTCTGTTCTTTAAGCAGGACTGCTTACTAAGGCATAGGTTATAACAGAGTAAACTGCATCCAAAAAAGACTAGCCTTCACACTGAACAAAGATGGATAAAACAGATTCCAGGTAAGACTTCAGCACTTAGAATTTTGAAAGAATGAACACAATGGGAAAATATCCACCAGTATTTTGCACCTGAGAAAGTGTGAAGGTAAAAATATTATCAAACAGCAACATTAATAAATACATTAAAGGTTGGTTAGTTGGCTACCTCAATATAAGAACGTACCTATTGCTTGTGTTTGTCTGCAATGTCATTACTTACAGCTTGCCAAAGATAAATGAGTTTTTACAGAAATCAACCATAAAGCCCAAGAGCCCAAGACATAGACTGATAATCTAATCTTCACTCTCGTTAATTTATCACAAGTCCCCTGTCATTCATTTTATAAGGAGAAAGAAATACTTTAAAGTTATGCTGTCATCTTGTCAACCCATAAATCAGCTCTCTGTTCTGCTGTGTGTACGGTAAGTACCATTTTCGGCAATGCAGCACCACCTGATTCTCCAGTGTTAATTGCTCCGGTGAGTCACTGGCTGCCCTGTGACTCTTCCCTGTCCTGAGATGGCAACCACCTATAGCCACGCTGTACTGATGGCACGACTTTGTGGAACAGAAGTTGAAAATTACAGTTGTGGTGCTCATTTGATGCAAAGAATTGTGATGCCTAGCAAGGGTTGGTGGTCTTCTGGAAAAAAAACCACCAGCCACTCAGTCTGATGGGCTATATGAATTCTGCTATAAGGATCATGCCTCGCCTCAAAATGTCTATAAAAAACTCTCTCCTGCTGTCTTGTTCCTTTTCTTGAAAAGAGGTTTTTCTATTCAGTCTCTGTCCTGTCTGTGCATTCAATTCTGCAGTCCTGTGCAGAAGGAGCTGCACTTTCGCCTACATGTGTTCTTATTCATGAAATGAAGCTGTTCTCATAGATCAGTAGTATTAAAACCTGTAGGCTCAGATCTGGGTCTTGCTCTCCAGTGGTTTCTATACAGTGTGCTGCAACATGTGGAAGTTCAACATGTGGTTATTTATCAGGTTTCATCGGTGTAAGGAAATCAAAAGTGGTTTTTTTCTTCTTTGTTATGTTTCAGTGAGGTTGCAGTTGTTCCAGTACATGCATGTTCCACTCCGTTATCTTTGCAGATTGACATTCTGCCTCTCCTTTTTCTCTTTTTGATCTGTTCCATGACGTTCAGCTTTTTCGCCATGTTCCCCTTCAATATTATTTTTTTCTCAGTAATAAACTTTGAAAAGCGGCTTGGAGGTGGAATGTACTAGGCTCATATTCTTGCTCATGATTGTGTCTGCATTATTCATTGCTCAAGGAAATTTCTTTTTTTTCCCCTGTGAAAGTACTTTCTCCACACACCATAGTGGTATTTTCCGTGCTTCTCTGTCCTGAGAGGAGCTAGTTGCCCAGCAGTGCCTGTGAGGTTAAAGAAAGGGAGAGAAATGGTTCCCTCTATTCTCTTTCTCTCTGTCCCTTTCCATTAACAAAAGATATGAATGACACTGCCTCCAGAAGTATAGGCGTGTATGTACTTTAAAAAAAAAAAAAAGAAAAAAGGAAACTAAACACTTTTCAGTTAAAGGCAAAGGAAAGAAAGATCATCAGAAGGAAATACTATATTTCAGATAATCTGTACATGTTCTCAAAGTATTTTATGTCAATTTAATCAAAACTTTAAAAACCTCACTTAGGCTATGCATCTTTTCATGTTGAAATGTGAATTATGTGACATATATATAGTTTGAAAAGATGCATGCAAATGTTTACTGAACATTTACACAAAACACAACTCATACCATATTCAAAAGGCCACACAGCTCATGAAATTAGGAAGTATGGTAGAAAATTGCCCTGATTAGAGCTCTAGAAACACAGTTTTTAATAATAAAAGGTTGATAAAGCCTTTTCTGTCCTATCTAATTAGTTAATTACGTTAAGACTGATTTCTTATGAAGTTCTTAGAAACTAGAGCACAGGAAAGAATATGCATGCATCACCAGATAGTTTATTATAATTTCATCTCCATTTCTATTAAATAGCTCTATCTATTGTTAAAGTATTTAATAACATATTACTTTCCATTTTGGTACATAAATAACTGCAGTTGCTGGAGTTTATACTTAAAAGTTAAAATCCCAGAGTTTTGATTCATACTGTGTAGTGGCTTTGCAGAAAATGGTTCTGATACTAGAAAGATTTATATATCATAGATCATTTAATGTATCATATATCATACCATATCATGTCATAGAATATCCAGAGTTGGAGGGACCCATGAGGATCACCAAGTCCAACTCCTGGATCCACACAGGACCAGCTGAGTCAGAGCGGATATGTGTTGTTAAGGTGATGTACTCTGAATAATCCTGCTGAAGGCAAGTGGACTGCTCAGAGTGTGCAAAGTCCCTCAATAAATCTCTGGAGGATTAGAGCCAATCTGATGTTCTTCTCTGTCATCCAAAAAAACATGTGTTGCCAAACTCAAGATTTAACGTGCATCTCTGAATTGCACCCTCTAATAAGTAGCATAGAGCTGTCATAGTACAACTGAAAAACAGAGGATAATGAGTGTTGTCCAAGGTTCAGAATGAGTTGGTGACTTTTATTGCCTTCCAACATGCCAGTGAGATCAGCCCCTCAGGTTTTACTTAGTGTCCACTTCTTAGTGTATGGAAATCCTGTGTGGTCCCTCTGGTTTCCCTATTATCCATCTCTAGAGCCAAACACAACTCAACTAACCCACTGGGAGTTTGAAGAGATCGAACACCCCAGTAAAGGAACTTCATGGGATTCAGGGTTTTGATGTTGATGTCCTTTTTGGAGGGAAAATGTGGCACCCTGGAAAAGGATTTCAAGAGTTGGTCTGTACAGAGACGGAACAGTGGGTTACCATTTTACCAAAATCTTCACTTTTATTTCTCTGCTGGCAGTGTCAGCGTTGTGGGATGCTTAGTCACAGGTTCAATGAGCTTCCCAAGCACACATCACCTATGTGAGAGTAAAATTCAATCTAAATATTTGCACTATAGCTTTTCTCAGGTATATAAAAAAATTTTGCATGAGCAAATTGTGTGCTCTCTCTCACAATTAATGAACCAGTGCTATCTGTGTTAATTCCTACAATTTCCCTATAAACATAATTTTTAAAAAAGTTATTTATACCTTCCAGTAAGGAAAAATTCATTCAGAAAGGCTAAGCAGTTCAATATTATTTTATCACTCAGAACCTGAAAGGATAAAACCCATAGCATTACAGTATTTTTTTCTTGGAGGTATTTAAAACAAACTTTTCCTCTCCTTTTTTCTCTTCATTTAATGATGTTGCCTATTAGGTTATAGACTCCCTTTTTCCTCTTCCCTTTTTTTTGTTCTGAAGACCTCAGAACAATTAGAGCCATTTTTCGTAACAAATTCTACAAGATCCCCCAAAACCTCTACCAAGCACCTACTTTTCACTAGTAAAATTACCTGTTCGCTTTACAATTCCCTTCAGACTTCAGACACTAGTACCTCTACAGTACTGAGCAACCTGAGACCAGCCTCATGTATAAACCCAACCCGCACCATTTGTTTAACACTAGAAATCAATGCAAGCAGATCTTTCACATCCCGGGCCAGCTGCTGCAACCTTGCAGCTGGTGAGCAATGGGATAAATGCTGGGTGTTAAGCCCACCCTCCAAATAGTGGAAAAATCACTGCTGTGTTTTTCAGTGGGGCTGCTCAGGTGCCCAAGTCCAAGAGAGGGGTTTGATCTGACATCCTTCACCTGGTAAGGGTCCCGGCACAGCTTGGATTAGTTGGCTACACCAAAGATGGAAGTCTCAGATACCCACTCTAAGTTATGTCCTACTGCCAAGACTGCCTGCCTCTCTGCTTAGCACATAGCCTATTTGAAATCTTTTTGTCAAGCACAGGAAGACTTGCGTGCACAGCTTTCTGCAGACATTTTAAGCCACCTTCTGAGATTAAAATGAAAAATTTCGCTCAGGTTTGACTTAAAAATTGATTCAAAAGCATGCCCTACAAAGGGCATTTTGCCATCTGTCATTATGCCAAACTATTGTGCATGTAGAAACAGCATCATAAATTAACTTTGAAATCAATTATCCTTGAAAATACATGATTAAGATTTTCATAACTGAAACATGGACATTAGCAGTTCTTTTTCAAAGCAAAAATATCTGTAATCAGACTAATTATCAAAAAGTGGAAAGTACGTATTTTTTTTGCTTCTAAAGAGAATTGGAAGGATTCATTCTGTACTCATAAAAATGATCTCAGGACACTAGAGTATTAACTAACATTTATATTAATTTTTAATGTTAATTTTATTTAAATATGGAGAACATGTAATTATACACTCACATATGCATTAAATATATATTTAGTTATCTTTATAGAAAGTCTAGGTCCAAGCAGTCATACGGACTGCAGTTACACTAAGCATAACGCTGGATACTGCACAACATAACCATGCTAGAATTTAGTCCATAAAAATTAAAATGTGTTAGTGCAATTGAAGACCAAGAATCCACTCTTGGGCACTTTGTCATCATGTTTGTTAGTGACTTTAGTTACAGACAAGATCATCTCCTACACCTGCTGGGGAGACTTACAAAGAGCTTGAGGAAATGAGGATTAGGTAGTCTCTTGTAACAGAACTGGCTGGATAAATTTCATTTTTTGACAGCTTTTGAGGTTTTAAAGTTCTGCTTTTGCTTCAGCACGTAATAACACTTACTTCTCTATTCTTCAGAAAAACACATGAGATTTTCACTTTGAGAAAACAATACAGAATAAGTCTGCAGGCATTACTTAGGAGATGGAGGAGTTGTTAGTTTCAAGTCCTTCTTTTGAGTAAGAGCAAAATCTTTTGTACTAGAGCTCCATCAACCACATATCAGGGACCTGCAGCTATATCTATTCAGCGTCTCTTGAATGCTCTTGACAAAACAACGTTACAGCACAATTACATCTGTGTGAAAATGTAGGACTGATTCTAATTAAAGAAGTAATGAAATGCCTAGATGCAGATATATAGCCATGAAAGTAGGCAAAACAGCTACCTGAACCCACATGCCTTTCTCACATACTTAATGTTGATTACTGAGTAAAAGATAGCAACCATGAGGATAGTTAGGCCTGATTTCCATGAAGACTCAGGGTCACGGTATGTGATAAGAGGTTCATAAGAAATGTTTTAAAAATTTTTCACTTTAAAGCCCTTCAAAAGTCCAGAGTGGCACAAAAATGTAGATAGCAATCAAAGCAAAAATACTCTATTCTTTTGCTAGATAGGAATAATCCAGGAAAAGTTTTCAGTGGTAGGTACTTCATGTCTGGAGACTGCAGTCTGCATATTTTACCCTCAAGTAGTTTCTTGTTGATATTCAAGATACATTTCTTCCTCTTTGTTCATTCAAGTAAATATAATTTCACATCTTATAGAATTGAAAATAAATAATTCACAGAATCACAGATTCACAGAGTGGTAGAGGTTGAAAGGACCTCTAGAGATCATCTAGTCCAAACCCCCCCACTAAAGCAGGATCATCTAAAGTAGGTTGCACAGGATCATGTCCAGGCAGGTTGTTGATCTGTCCAGAGAAGGGGACCCCACAACCTCTCTGGGCAGGCTGTGCCAGTGCTCCATCACCCTCACAGTGAAGCAGTTTTTCCTCATATTCAAATGGAACTTCCTGTGTTCCCTTTTGTGCCCATTGCCCATGGTCCTGTCATTGGGCACCACTGAAAAGAGTCTGGCCCCTTCTTCTTCACATCTACCTTTTAGATGTTTATAAGTATTGATCATATCCCCTCTCAGTCTTCTTCAGGCTAAACAGACCCAGCTCTCTCAGCCTTTCCTCATACGAGAGATGCTCCAGTCCCCCATCATCTTCTTAGCTCTCCACTGGACCCTCTCTAGTAGTTCCTTGTCTTTCTTGAACTGGGGAGCCCAGATCTGAACACAGTACTCCAGACGTGGCCTCACCAGGGCACAGTAGAGGGGAACAATAACCTCCCTTGACCTGCTGGCCACACTCTTCTTAAGTGCCCCCCAGGATGCCATTGGACTTCTTGACCACAAGGGCACACTTCTGGCTCTTGGACTGCTGCTTGTCCACCAGGACTCCCAGGTCCTTCTCTGCAGCACTGCTTCCCAGGAGGACAACCCCCTACCTGTATTGCTGCCTGGGGTTATTCTTCCCCAGGTGGAGGACCCTACACTTGCCCTTGTTGAATTTCATTTGGTTCCTCTTTGCCCAGCTCTCCAGCCTGTCCTGGTCTTGCTGAATGGCAGCACAGCCTTCTGGTGTATCAGCCACTCCTCCTTTTGTATCATCAGCAGACTTGCTGAGGATACACTCTGTTCCCTTATCCAGGTCATTGATAAATATGTTGGACAAGACTGGACCCAGTACTGACCCTTGGGGCATACCAGTAGCTACAGGTCTTGAACTAGACTCTGTGTCATTTATCGCAACCCTCTGAGCCCTGCCATTCAGCCAGCTCTCAGTCCACCTCGCTGTTCACAGTCCACCTCATCTAACCCACACTTAAGCTTACCTATGAGTATATTATATGAGGCAGTGTCAAAAGTCTTGCTGAAGTCAATGTAGACAACACTCACTGCTCTGTCTTTACCTTCCCAACTGGTCATGCCATCATAGAAGGCTATCAGATCTGTCAAGCATGTTTTCCCCTTGATGAATCAAGTTGTCCTCTTTATATAGAATGGATTTCTAATCCTTCTGCCTTCTTAATTTGTCCATTTTTTTCAATGTCAGATTTATCTTTAGTGTCTGATTGCAGAATCCTGCCCTAGCAAGAGCTAATAACAAGGAGAAGGTCAGGAGAGGAAATAGTATCTGTGTACAGTCAGAGGACATCAAGTGATCTTGCTTGTTGGTAAGATGCAATTGGCCAGAGCCACATAGATCAAACATGCAGTACACCTACTTGTGTTGATCTCTGGGTTCCTATGAGTCTTGACCCATAGTGTTAGTCCTTTGCTTCTGTTGTGGTTTTACTCCAGCCGTTGGCTGGGCACCACGTAGATGCTCGCTCCGTCCCCCTCATTGCACAGCAACAGCAAAAACATCTCTGCACTATCAGCGCTGCTTCCAGCACAAACCCAAAACACAGCCCCATACCGGCTACTATGAAGAAAGTTAACTCTCTGCTGAAACCAGGACAGCTTCTTACAGTAAACATGTGACAATTTATACACAGGCTCCATGGGGCATTAGTTCCCAAATAGTTATACTTAGCAGAAAAGCCTTAGCAGGTATTATGGGGGAAAGTTGCCCTCAAGGTACAAGCCCTATGCATTACATGCACATGAATCAGCCTGTATCTTTTGGCCCAGGGACTATGGTGGTGCTGTGCATGATTTCATTTTGTTATTTTGAAATTCTAATTCTAATTATTATGAAATTCTAATAATTCAACCTCTCTAGGTTATTTTACTCTGTTTCCTTGTGTTTTAGATGTTCTTATGTCTCGCTATTTTATGATCATGTGAGTCTATTGCATACATATCTTTGAGATACGGATTGCCTACCAATGTAAAGAGATGTTCATTGCGAAATCATACTCTCTGTCAATGTCCTGGGCAGGTTGGAAAGATGCCATCAGCACTACAATAGTCAATTTCAATAATGAGAAGATGCAGATCACATGGGCAGCAAGAGAACTATTTCCCAGTGAGAACGTGTCATTTTCTTACACGTGAGTATTGACAGTGCTTGTTCTTCCCTTCTTAAAGGATTGACTTTGTGAGGCTGAAGTATCTAAGTCCATTTGAGTCTTCTGTGAACTGTACCTGAAAATACTTTTAACATTTGTTAATCATCCAGCATGAAACTTGCTTATATTCACAACGTGCTACAGAAACGTACACGTCAATAAGCCTGCTGAATAGTCAGTCACAACAGACACTGAAAGATTTGTCCCTGCTCTGTTGTTGTGCTAAATGCTAACACTAATTACACTATTGAAAGGGGCTTTTTTTTCCACATACGTGTGCATAATTTCCTTATTAATTGACATTAATGACTAAAAGAGATTTAATAATTTGGATAAAGACTGTCATAGTGGTGGATCTTCCCTTGTCTTTCTGGGTGGTATATGTGGAAGAACTTTTAGCAGTACAATCTTGGAAACAGGTTCATGAAAAAAAATCTGTTGAAGCAAGTCACTCTCTTATTAAAAAGCAACAACATAAAGGAAACTTGACAATTTCAGACTGCATCAAAAGCCCAGTCAGTGAGGTTTGGGTAACGAATTCCCTCACACCACTATGAAATTTGCTGCTTCAAGAAATTCCATATGCAGATTTCCCTTGGCAGGAGTATTTAAAAAAAAAAAAGAAAAGAAAAGAAAAAGAAAGAAAATAGAAAGAACAGTAACAAAAAGGGTTTAGATTGTGTCAACTGGTAGGAGTGTTCCATTCACCAATATTATTTCGTTTATAGATTTGATGAAGGCAAGCAGAAAGTTTGGAAGACATGTCCCACCTATTTATTGGATCAAGATTATAATTCTGGATGTCTTTTTAAGACAGAAGGACCCACCCTTGCCATCTCTATCAGGAATAGCAATGGAAGTGAAGAATTTTTCTCTAAAAGACTAAAATCTGATTTTTATAGTAAGTGTGCAAAATCATAACTACTTTGGTAGTCCTAATGTCTTCACTAATTCTCTGCTGTCCCTAGTTTAAGAAGAAATCAGTTATACTGGTGTATAAAATGTTATTAGTGTGTGTGCCAATACCAAACTATAGTTATATCATGTCGATTTTCATCCCTTGTTGTCATCAGTAGTTACAGAGGCCTGTGTGCAGCTGCAACTAGGTGGGATTGCATGGGACAGTGAGTCCCAAAACAAGGTTTCAAAATGCAAATGAAATTACTAAAATATATGGGTGTGCTTAGTCTAGTGTAGGTCTGCTCAGTATTCGTATCGGGAAAATGAATAAAAGTTGATAGTTTCTTGTCTTAGTGCTGGCTGTGTAATCATTCTTATGTTTTCAACCTTCCATTCTTTTGCCATCTTCCATGGGATTCGAGGCAGCAAACTACTTCTTATCGAAGACACTGTCGTAAAACCACCATCAGATGTCAACAGAAATTAGTTGAGTGTCTCTGGTACAGTCTGACAGCACGAAAGAAGCATCCTCCTACTAGTAGAGAGACAATGTTCCTATTTTTATTAAATCCCTCTTGCCCTCAAATACATATTTTACATCTAGTGTGAGATTAGTTCATCAAAATCTTCTGGAATTGCACATAGTTGCAGCATTTAAAGTGGAGGGATTTTTTTCTGGTAAAAATCAGACAGAAAATACACAACATAGAATTATCTGGAAAAAACCAAACATATATTCTAAATATATTATTAGCGTTTATTAATAATGTTTTAGCAAAAGGGATTAAAGAAAAACTTGTCATGGCATCTAACTTTGAGAACAGTTTTATAGCTCAGAATTTTACCTGTATCTGGTAAATTATGGAAAGCTGCAGCATGATCCTCAAATTTTGGCTATTAAACACCTACCGATAGTAAAATTAATTTCAAAAGGGTTAGGTAACAAAGCACAAATATCAAGGATCAGACTTAAGTTTATCAATTAGGAAGGCAGAATTTTCATAATACAAAAAGGCAACTAGAAGGAGTGACAAAGCAGGTAACACTCTTCTCACCCCTTGATTTCCCTCTGCCGCAGCCTAACCAGCTACACAGATCAAACCATTGCATGCTCTTTGCACCATCTGAAGATGGTGAGGGGTAGGTTCAGTTGTGCCCAGGTAAGCACTCAGTGCTTTCTGTAGATGCTATACCATATCCCACACAGCCTCTAGCAGCTGCAGAAGTGTCTTGTAGGCTTTATGGTACTGAATTTGTTGGTCCCTTTCCAGTGAAGAATCCTCTTTCTTTCTCTTGATTGGAGGGAGTATGAAAAGGCTGGAGTCCTTCCTTAATTATTTGCAATAGGTTCATGCCATGAGATAGTTTCTACCTTTGAATGTGGCACCTTGAATGGTGAGCAGTGTCATGAGGTCAAGCTCCATTTTGATGTTTAGTAGGGAGGTAAGCTACAAAAGTGTGTCCTCCAAGAAGAAAGTTGACTTCATGTACTTGAGAAACATTGAGACAAGCAAGGAATAACAATAATTTTAACTTCTTTTTAAGAGACTATAATACAATTTCTTTCTTTTCTTCTCAGTAAAGCCCAATCGACCAGAAAACGTGACCTTCTTCTGGAAAGAGGACACTGTTACTATAAGCTGTAATAAACCACAGACAGCTGTAAAGTGCTTGAGACTTGAGCTTCAATACAAAAGCAAGTTTGACAAAGACTGGCAAGTGAGTTGGACATGATACTTTTAATAAATATTGGAAGGAACTGGAAGTAGCATCTCCATAAAACGTAAAATAGAGTTGTTTTCAAATTGTTCTCTCATCCTGTATTTTCAAATAAAGCTGGCAGCAGAAAATGGTTAGATTTTTAGGATCTTGGATCCCTGCCATGCCAGAAAGCATTTACTTTTTGAGTTATATCTAGTTGCTACCCAAAGAGCTGAGGACAAAGGGAAAGGTCGTACATTCAGAATAGAGGAATTTTGGAAGACAAAAGCGGAAGGAAGAGTAGAATTAAGAGAGAAAAAGGGAGGAAAAAAACCCCATGAAATAGAATGAAAGAAAAGAGATGACACAGAATTTTTATTTATTCTAAAATTATATGTTCAGTATTTCTAAATATTATTTCATTGACTTAAACCTTTCCAGTCTCATATATAATTTGTAAATATGTTGTAGATTGTAGTGTCTCTGCATATTGTAAACGTGCAATTATAACACAGTGCACTATGTAATGATTGTTATGACTTTCAGCTCAATATCAGACAATGAGAAATGCCTATGAATAGTGAAGAGTCAGTCAAGAAACAGAATTCCTCAAAACTCAGAGAAGTTAAAATGCAGTTCTGAGGTTTTGGGTTGGCCTATCCCTTGTCCTAGTTGTGACCGTGACTGAGTGTAGCATTTTGAAGCACTGTCTTGAAAACCAGAATTAACGATGATACACCTTCCTTCTCAGTCCAGAACCTCTAAGTGTTGCAGTATTGGAGAGCAAGGCTTTGATCCAAGGAAATGCTATTCTTTCCGGGTCAGACTGAAGAGGCTAGTACACTACTGCAACGTAGTTGATTACAGCAGTGACTGGGAAGCAGAAACATTTTGGATGAATGGCACATTATTAGGTAACTTCTGTGCTACATTCATATATTGTCTAAGTAGAAATGGGGAAGGGGTGACTGCAAAAGAGGCTAGGGATATGCAGCAAATTAATGTTGAACTGTTGTGCTCCATCTTCTGTTATTAAAGAAAGTTCACGTGGATGTCTAATTGCCCATGTTTAACTCCTGTCCACTTTGCTCCTGATAGCCCACCACACTACACGTTTATGTCACAATCAACAAAGTTAAGTGTGTCCGTATTATTTTTGTTGCAACAGTGTCTAGGGTCCACTAATGGCAGTGATGTGAGGTATGAGGAGGAGTGTGTGTCTCCACATAGGATATGTGGACATCAGACCTGAACCCTAAGAAAAACCTTAATGATCCGTTATTAAAGGCAGTTTATTTGGAAAGTACATCCAGCTGAACTACAGGACCAGAGGTCATAGCAGTCTGATGCTCATATGCGTTGGATTGATTAAAACAGGGAGGATGGGGGAAACGAAATGAAATGGAAGCAAAGTCAGTATCAGCACTGCTTTCCCACCGGATAGGCACATTTAACTGAGTGTGACTGCCCATCTTTAATGGAAACAGTATTTCTACTGGTTATCAAAACAAAAAACAGGATTGCTGTAGTAAAGGAAAAACTGTATACCATCCCAGCACATAGGTATCAGCTAAGCACAAAATGCCACCCACTAGAGTGGCATGAGCCACTTTATCAGAGCTCTTTATCAGAGCTATGAGACACCCAATGTCCAGTGTACCCAGATCTGAGTTCTTTAAAATGCCATGGGCTATCAGATAACCTGAAGAAAATCTGTATATATCAAGCTGGGATGAAATCCTGGAGCACAGGTATGTGTACTACTAGTAGTAACCACAGTACTGACCTCTAAAGAAGCCTCCTCCACCATCGAATTGTGAGCCTGCAAACACGTCCTCAGGTGTGGCTGGCAAATACCTTTAAGAAAACATAGAGGACAATGTCTCCCTGCGCACCTCTGAGAGGTGAGCACATTGCATCCCTACCCAGACCACCTGATCAGAGGCCACCAGCAGGTAACTGCAAGGACGAAAAGAACACAGGAGACAAATGGTCAGTTGCTCTGGGTGCCCCTGGATCAGAAGTGACGTTGGCACAGCCCCTTCACTGGGGCAAGCACTTCACTTCAGGACTTTGATGAGTTATTACTGATTCCAAATCTAACATCAGAGGAAGGCACGAACAAAGCTACGTTCAAAAAATTTCATAGACTTTTAGGGATCACCACTTTTCTTGTGGCTTTCTGGCAAGTCGAAGAAAGCAGGCAGGTGGAACAGACTGGACAATTGCTCCGTTACGAATGATCAGTTTAGGTTTTACAGTATTTATGTGGAGAGCAGGAGGTCATTAGCAGGAGGTAGATTTTTGAAGTGGCATTACAAAAGCTGGAGGAAAAGCACTGAGAATGCCAAAAAGGGAACATGTGCCTGAGTTTTACATACCCGTGTGCTAGGTGGTATCCTGCCACTAATTAATTTCTGGTTATCAGCACTGGTGGTCTGATGGCTTTTTGTTTGCTGAGATGGGGAGGTGATGTTTGTTTGTTTTATCTTGGGAAATGACACATTTAGGCTACACGTAAAATTGCACTTGCAGCTTTAGTGATTGTAAGTAGGTGTATGTAACACACATCTTAGCACAAAGTTGCTGTATCACTGTCAAGGCAATTTGATGAAGATGTGAAAAAATAATTAATTCATTATATCTCTACTCTTTGCCTATAAACCTGCTCCTTTATCCTGTACCAGGTCAATTCAGATAAATCTTTTGTTGCAAAAGGAGGGGGGAGAGTGGCTTTTCTTTCCAGTTTCAATTGAACAATTTTTTGTCTCTTATATGTTCTTAAAACCTTCTCTGTTGTTTATTGTGGGTTTTTTTTGTTGGGTTTTTTTTGTTTTTTTTCTTTAAAGTCAATGTTCTAGCATGATTAGGCATATTTATGGTTAAAACAGAAAATAATTTTTTTCACATACTTTTTTGTGATTATTCCTAGATTCATGTGATGATGATATAAAATCTCAGTCAAACATCGTAATTGTTTTATGTTGTTTGCTGGCAGTACTTCTAATGCTATTTACCCTCTTGATTCTTCTGTGTAAATGGCAGAGGTAAATATAATTTTATTGGCTACTACTAAATAATCATGTCACAAAAATAGGGCCATTATTCAAGTCCCTCAGCACTGAAAATTCTTATCTGTTAAATGAAGTCATAATGAAGATTAATGAAGATGTAGAAGTCAGTAGCTTGAATAATATTTGAGAGATAATACCTACTGGCCTTAAAACCACCAAGGCCTTTAATATTAAAAATAAAAACCAACAGAGCAATGCTTGTACAAGGCAGTGTTTCAGGATAAAATTCTGTCTCTTCCACTTAATTTCTTCTCCTTTTTAGAAATCTAGTTAAATCCTGAGATGCCAATTATTTTGGTTATGTCTTCTGAACACACATTATTTTGTGCAGCTTTCATCAGATTCAATGTCTGTTTCCAGTAGGCTGAAAAGTAATCTTGAGTGTATTCAACTTTAATAAGACTATATCAATATTTGGATTTGCAGTTGAATGACCATTTGGGTTTAGAATCTACAAATAAAAAAAAAAAATGGAAATCACCAAACAAAAAAAAAAATAATCTGCAAAGGCCCAAAATTTTGGCTTTTTTGGTGGGGAAAAAAAAAAATTAAAAATGTAGTATTTCAGAAAAAGAACTAAAAGTGTATGGGATTCTGATAACCTTTTTAGATCATAAGTTGATTTTTTTCTCCTATACTTCTATGTATCAAGTTTACATTTACATTTGCAGCTGGTTGTTGCACACCTTCCCTGTCAAGGGGACTGTAAAGCTCTGGCGACTGCTTGAAGCAGAATGGCACTTGCTGACTAGCTGGAAGTTTGTACAGAGTCCAGATTTTACTAGGATAGGGTTGGTTGAAAATACAGCAGAAAAATTACTCTTAGCCTAATGGTGTTATCATACTCTTATAACTGCTTCCTGACTTCAGAACACATTTAAAAGAAATCATGCCTAGAGTACTGTCATGTAAAACATATTTGTGGCTGTAGAGCTGTGCCGAAGTAGATTTTTATATGAAAGACTACACTATAAGGAAACATCGATTTCTATTTTTCCCTCTCGGTAGGATTCAAAAGTCATTCATGCCTGCTGTACCGGACCCAAAATGCATATTTGCTGATGTCTTCAATGATCATAATGGAAACTTCCAGGTAAACATTCACTTCCTAGCAAGGCTGTGAACTCCATGGTGTTGAGAATACTTTGAAAGTATCTACTGATACTTGCTCTGCACAAGCATTACTACAAGCACTCTCTGACCCAGGAGAAAAGCCCTTCCCCTTGTGCAACATCACCAAGAGGATCCACAGAGCAAATACCAGAGCTCATGCAATCAGTGCAGTGCTACTTTGGCACTGTGAAAAGACACTTCCTATAGAAAGAGACAGAGAAATTGCTGAAGAATTTAAGGGTGTCCAGAGGCACAATATCCAGTGAGATGTTATTGAGATGTTTGCATCCATTCCTGCACATGATAGCTCAGGGAGTGTGCTTCAACCTGATCTTTCCCTTTACGTTTGTGAAGTGCTGTGAGACTTAGTACTAAGCCAGTGATGGTACTCATGCCTTTGGAGGCATCAGTCACAGTAGGAAGCACTCTCTTAGGCACAGAGGTGTACGGTCGTTAAACCTTTAGAGATGAAATAGTTGTCAGATGAATAGATCACAGTTTTTGCTTTTGTTTTCTTACTGCTTCTTGAATCCATGACATCACATATGTGACATATTTTTCTGTATTAATTGGGCTGTCTTTAAGTTAATTACTACTAAGTTTCTCTGAGTGGAGACAAGTCAAATATTTACATTTTCAAACCCAATGAGTTTTGGGGGTTTTTTACTGCTCAAAAAGCAGTAATGTTTCAGTGACAAACTGAATATTTTCTATATATAAGATCACTTTAAACTAAAACTGAATAAGAAATTATAAATGCAAATTAATACTGAAGTTTTAACACAGAAATACTATGTTGTGTAAATCTCAATCTCAGTTAAGTGAACTCAATCTCAGTTTAGTCAATTCTTAGTCAATTCTTTGACCCAAGTCAAGATTTCGGTCAAAGAATGCATGTGTCTGTCAAGGAGGAAACACCAGGTAATTTACACATTCAAGGTTTTCTAAGGACCCTGGTTAAATACAAAGACTTATTTAATGGGGTCTCGATAATAAGTAGGAGTTTGTACGCATTTGTGGTATCCTGTCTGCTTTCATGTCATTCTGCTTTTTTTCTATCCTCCTATCTTATGTCCTGTTTGTCTATATTGCTTCCTTTTCGTCTTCTCCATTGTGGCTTATCCTGGAAACATGCTATTACTAAAGGAAAACCAGTGTCTGTACAACCAGGTTTCTTTTGATTAATATCTGAGTCCCTGACAACATCAACATTTTCATTTTCCTAGGAATGGATAAACAAAACTGATGATGCAATGGTACAAACCAAGCTGGAATATGAAGAGCCAGAGTGCATCATTGAGGCAGAAAGTCAGCAAGAAGATGAGAAGAACAGTGATAAACAGGAGCCTCAAGAAAAAATCTTCAGTTTTTCAAGAGCAGCTGAAAATAATGACCCCAAGACAGCTCAGATTGCCTGCCTGATGCCAGCACCCAACACTATAGCTTCTTTTGCTGGCTTCCAGATTTTAATGAATGATGACATGTATGTGATGTTATAAAATTTGCATATTGTTAGGTGTTAGGAAATTATATAAAGGATCCTGATGAGTTTAGGGAAGAAGCTGGATAAAAAACTTTGTCATGAATAGACTCACATCAAGAAAGACACTAGTCTGTGTTATCTGGTTTCAGATCTGTTCTTTCCCAGGACTTATGACCACTTGGGCAGACTCAGTGTTTGAAGTAAAGGCCTGATAATTTATAGAGTCAGGATTTGTTCTTCTAATTGGGGTTTATCTCTAAGACTAAACTGAGCTCCATTTTCTTACTATGGGCATGAGAGAATACATGCTTCTCCATAACACACTTTCACAGAGCCAAGACTCAGTCCTTGCGCTTATGGAGGATGTAGAGCAGTGAGAACGACACTGTTATTCTTCCCAAATGAAGAGAGAAAATAAAGGAATTTTTCTGCTAGTGGTTTTTGTCTCACAAAGACCAGACGATATACTGCCCATTTTCACAGCGATAGGATATTGCTTTGCAAGCCCTCCTTAGGCTAAAAGTGCTTGCTTTTGAAGCCGCTTCTGACTTTCTGAAACTTCGTGCTGCATGGCACGCATCAAAGGTTTTATAAAAAGGAAGAATGTCTAAGAACAGAAGAGTGAGGATGTACAGTACTGAGTCATGTTTTATCACATAATCATAGAATCATAGAATTGTAGAATCATAGAATCATACAACAGTTTGGGTTGGAAGGGACCTTAAAGATCATCTAGTTCCAACCCTCCTGCCATGGGCAGGGACACCCTCCACTAGACCAGGGTGCCCAAAGCCCCATCCAACCTGGCCTTGAACACTGCCAGGGATGGGGCCTCCACAGCTTCTCTGGGCAACCTGTTCCAGTACTTCACCACCTTCTCAGTAAAGAATTTCTTCCTAATATCTAATCTAAATCTCCCCTCTTTTAGTTTAAAGCCATTACTCCTTGTCCTGTTACTACTTGCCCTGATAAACAGCTTCTCTCCAGCTTTCCTGTAGACTCCTTTAGGCACTGGAAGGCTGCTATAAAGTGTCCCTGGAGCCTTCTCTTCTCCAGGCTGAGCAAGCCCAACTCTATCAACCTGTCCTTGTAGGAGAGGTGCTCCAGCCTCCTGATCATCTTTGTGGCCCTCCTCTGGACTTGCTCCAGCAGATCCATCTCTTACTTGTACTGGGGACCCCAGAGCTGGATGCAGTACTCCAGGTAGGGTCTCACCAGAGCAGAGTAGAGGGGGAGAATCACCTCCCTTGACCTGCTGGTCACGTTTTCATTGGTGCAGCCCAGGACACAGTTGGCTTTCTGGCCTGCAAGTGCACGTTGTTGGCTCCTGTTGAGCTTTTCATCAACCAGCACCCCCAAGTCCTTCTCCTCAGAGCTGCTCTCAATCCATTCTCCACCCAGCCTGTAGCTGTGCTTGGGATTGCCCTGGCCCACGAGCAGGACCTTGCACTTGGTCTTGTTGAACTTCATGTAGTTCACATGGGCCCACTTCTCAAGCCTGTCAAGGTCCGTCTGGATGGCATCCCTTCCCTCCAGTGTGTCCACACAGGTTGGTGTCATCATGCACTTGACCTGACTCTCCATGGTGCCAACAAAGATGTTAAACAGTGCCAGTCCCAGTACTGACCCCCAAGGAACACCACTTATCACTGATGTCCACAATTCCTTATCTACCAAGTGGTCCATCCATATCCTGCAAGTAGTGTTGTGTAGGCAGCTTCCTTCAGAACAGTGGGGCTTCATGGGCCTCCTCTGAGGTCAGGTCTTGAGTATCTTATAGTCTTTGTATGACTAAGCCATTTCTAGAAAAATGAGGTTCATTCTGAACAATACTTATATTTAACCGAATCTCATGTATTTCAAACTGCTTTTTAGTGCAATTAGCAGCTGTAGATCCAAATTAGACCTTCTTATTCACATTGCATATACCACCCTCTTGTTCTTAAACTATGTTCTAATGTTCTATTTTCTAATCAAACCATCTTCTAAAAATACGTTGAATTATAAATTTAAAATGCAATATACTATGTGATTAGAATTCAGGGGAAAAATATCTGTACTATTCTGTGAGTTTCCCTGAATCATTCAGGTTACATGCTGTTGTAAAACAAATTTTGTAAAAACCTGTAAGTGCTAAATGCATCTATAATTTGGGTAAAGTCTTGTAAATATGCTGTGATTATATGTCAAATTAGCTCCAGTCATTTACCTGGATATCAGACAGTAATTAAATGCCTATATCAGCTGAATAAGCTTTGCCGATTGCATACTTTCATTGACTAATTTATAGTGTGACTTGGAAATTACACATATCAGAAAATTACAGTGATTAGAAAACTATTTTTAATTCAGTGCTTAAAAGCATGAATTCAAGATATCCCTGGGAATAATAAACAGCAACATGGATCATTAGGGCTCAAAATCTGTTTCTAGGTGACCCAGTTTGCTCTACAAGGAAAAATCCAGAAATTTTCTGGCCAAATACTGGGAAACTTAACTGGAAGGATAGTACAGGCACATTCCCCAAGTTTTGCGTGACATTACGTCAGACTTGATTGTTCCCTAACAAGATTAACATGCTAACAAAGAATTTCACATAATCCTGAAAACCTTTCTGCCTTTTCCTATCTAAAACAGATGTGTGCAAGATTTGTGGGGGGAGCTTTAATACACCTCACATTTCTGGAAATGTTTTTATAAAGGTAACCATGCAAAGTTTCAATAGCACCATAAGCAATGGATTTAAAACTAAGGCAAGCTATGTATAATTTGATGAGCACAATCTAGCTCAGCTCAGGTCTTCTCAGCTGATATAAATTGACATTATTGCATGAGAACCAAAGAAGTTGCACCAGCTTACAACAAATAAGAAGCTGTTCCAGTAAGGACTCAAAGAATAAAATTGGAAGTAAAGCCCAGAATGCATTACTTAGTTACTTCATGTTTGATTCATGCATACATACAGTTGTCTACAGAGTTACCTTAATTAAAGCACTTCCTGTTAAACAACTATTTTTCTGTCTGAATTAAAAATCTTTTAGTATATTTTCCTGAAATTTTACTCTGGCCAAAAAAAAAAATAAAATAATAAAAAAAATCATGTTGAATTGTGCTTAGTAAGCAGTGTTTCTGAACTAAAACATTATAGTAGTTTGCGTTTTTATTACAAACAATAAAGTCTTGTATTATATTTTAAAGACCAAGAGGTTATTTTTGTGTATGTGTACAACCATATTCACATTGTATATAACAAACTAGAAATAAAACAAACAAAAGGCCTACATGTCTCAAATATTTATTTTATAAACAGCCCCTTATGAAGAAAATAAAACATAGGGAATTATTGAAATTCATAACAAAGCTTTTTCTTCAAAACAAAACCCAAAAACTTCTATTCTTGGTGAACTCTAGAGAAATGGCTACAGAATGATAAAGAACATGATATAAGCAACAGGAAAGGTTGTGTTTTCCACTCCCAGCCCCCCCCAAATACTGATGATGACTTTATCCAACAGAGTACAAGGCACATATCAGATTAGCAACACTCATTGCTTGTGGGTGTTGGGGGCGTGGGGGGAGCCCAAGCACACCCATGAGCTCTGTGCTCCTGGCACCTGCTGTACCCCACCTCTGATGAGATGTAGAGCCTGGTAGTCCTCAGGCACACCAGGCATTTGTCCCCTGGGAAGCATGGCTGGTGCCCATGGCACCTTCTGTTCCAGCTCCTGGCATGAAGAGCTGGCAGCCAGATCTCCTGGACACGCTGTGGCTTTGGGCTGAACCACTGCTCAGTGGAAGATCAGTGAGATGGGTCACAGCATGAGAAGCTGGGCCTAAATAAAATGTCTGAAGGGTGGAACAAAATGTCTTTATGGAAATATATGATTGCATGCTTTCTGCAGTGAATCTGAGGGTTTGGATGGATCTGACACTTCAGATGTGAATATTAGCAAGCCAGATAGTTCAAGAACACAGATTCTTTTCAGTTAGGCTGTGTAACCAATCACCCCATCTTCATGTCAGAATTGGTTTCGACTTCTTGACATATTTACTGAAGTAATACCGTTACCTTACGCAAGTGTAGACTGGCAAGGGGATGACTTTGGTCCTAAGCCATTCAGGAGAGTCAGCTGCCTCCAGCAAAACTCCTAATCTTCTAAGACTGTGACACTGTGCTGCATGTTACGTAGCTGTTCAGATAAGACTCACTTTCTTTACATTAGAAACATGAAACTTTCTCATGTGTCTGCCTGTTGGCTGAATGCTTATTTTGCAGGAGAGTACTGGGCAGCTCTGTAGCAAAAGTCAGGAGTCTTTGCTCCTCAGGTTTACTGAACAGAATAGCAGGATGGCTTGCTGCTTTCAATTACTGTCACAATGACTAGTTGGAAGGAGAATAACTAGACGCTTCCTTAATCACTCATCTGCCACTTTCATCATAAGGTCATCACTTTTTCTTCCGTCCACCCTCTCCTCTCCTCTCCTCTCCTCTCCTCTCCT
>VWZZ01003979.1:306160-363020 GCA_013399095.1 Psophia crepitans
CTCTCCTCTCCTCTCCTCTTCTCTCCTCCTTTCCTGTTTCCCAGACAGTCACACAACCATGCAGCCCATCTCTCAGAGCAGGCTTGCACTGATTCATGCAAGCCTAGATACAAACGAGAAAATTAAATGGCCAGCGAGGAAAAGGCCTGTTCAACCCCCCACAGTGAGAAGAAGGGTACATGGCAATTTTCAAATCTTCCTTCTTATTTATTGAAAAGTTGTCATCTTCTTCAAAGGCGTGAGTCCCTCAGATGCTATATCTTGTTCCTAATTATATCCCACAAAAAGGGAAAAGCTTTGTATCATATGGTAGTCCAGATTAATTGAATGGTATTTTCTCAATAGCAGAACAAACAGACTGTATATTTATTCTTCATGCAATTTATGTGCTAGCTGTACCACTGCTGAGCCAATTTACATTGATAGATTGGACATCTATACTGTTTGCTTTGCTTTTGATGTCTGATTTTCAACGAGAGGAAGAATAGGAGGAAATCACTTTTTTTTTTTCTTGAAAAAACCCCAAGTTACAGGACCAGTTGAAGCCAATATTGCAACTTCTGCTTTCACTTATTTTTGTTGTTTGGGGTATTTTATTCCGTTAGTATTTTTCAATTTATTTGGAACTTATGTTTTGCACAATTATCAAATGCATAATTTTGAGCAGAAAATGTTTCTTTTGCAATGAATCTAGAAGTTTCTTACAGTATATTCATAGAAGCTTTCAAAACCAACCTTGCTTTTTTTTTTTGGTGGCTTACATTTTTGCAGTGACTAAACTCAGCCATGAAAAACGTGGTTAATTTCTTGAAAGCAATGTGAACTGCAAAGAAGAAAATGGAGGGGCATACTCACTGAATGCTGGAAAGACTGCACTAGATACAATCTTCTTTCTTTTTTTTTTAAAGCCATGCAGGTCTAAACTTGTCAAAAAAAACAAGTGCAAACAGTCAGCATTTTCTGTGGGAAAAGAAAACACAACCCTAATTGACTTTTAGCCACCAAGTATCTAAGTAAACATCTATCACCGACTAATCTAGAGGCCTGAAGAGCGGTATTATGCAATAAGAGAAGAAATGTGATAATAATTCATTCTCTCCTGGAGATTTCTCAAAAGCCTTATTATTTGCAGTCTGGGTTAGTATCACCTACAGGGCTTGCTTCTGCCCAGTTTCTTGCTAGCAACGGCTGGCACAAGGTTTTGTAGATGGGAAATAGCAGGTGTCCCCTCACCCTGAGCAATAACTGTTCCCTGCATGCATCCACACTTGCTATGTGGCAAGTCTGGAGAGAAGCCCCAAACTTGCAACAAGAGAAGCTGCAGCTGCTTGGGGTTCCTCTCACCTCCTCACCTGGGTGCAGCAGGGCCAGGGGAGCACGCGGAGGCAGAGCCCGGCTTCCCTCCGTCCCCCACAGCTCAGCAGGGGATGCTCAATCACGGGCTGCAGATGAAAGAGTTTGTGTTTGTTTCTTAGTGAAATAACACCTTTTCTTTCTCAAATTGAAATCCCTGGGATTAGTGATAGAATTCATGTCTACCTGCTCTGTGGCTGGAGCTTCTGGTTTCCTAGTCTTAGAGGATGAGTGTGAGAAAGAAACAATACACAACACATTCAAAAAAAATCTCACTGTATACATCAAGGCAGGCTGAAAATCTTATCAGAAGAGGGAACCAAGGAATATTTTTACCTTTCTGAACTATATAGCGTTATAATAGTACAGAATAGAGGAGGAACAAATATTCTCTCATGGCTCTATTTTGCTTTCTTCCTCTCTCTCTTCCTTGTATCAATATACCCAAGGATCACTAGTTTTTAATATTTTACTGCTCTATGTTGCTCTGCAAAAGACTTCTGTTAAAAAGTAGCCTCCTTCACTGAGTTCTTGGAAGGTTATTAAAGGGAAGAATATAATCAGTTTCAGCTTTTTAATAAGAAAACAAGATGGGTTGATAAACTGTAGGCAATAGGTTTTGTAAGGCCGCTAGACAGGGTGAGCGATATCCTAACATTAGCTCTCTGCCCTGCTATGTAATTATATAAACAAGAGGAAACATTTCGGCACAATGCCCTTAATGGGCGAGATACCCCTAATACACCTGCAGAAGCTCAGATACCCGTACAAGGCATATGACTCCCTTAGAAACTGTCCTTAGTACACCTCTTAACTGGGTAAAAGCTTAAAGTTGCCCATAGTAAGATGGAAAGGGACTCGTATTATGTATTACCTTTGCTGCTGTGTCTTAGCACAAACAGCTCTGCTCTGTCCAGTGGCTCTTTAGTGTGATGCTGTCCATGGAAAAAGGATCAGCCTCCCTTTGGGTGGGAATCTGCATCTGTGGGCTGCAGAGCTCTTGTCCTCTTATCCGTTCGAGTCAACAAGTCTGGAAGAGTTTTATTTTTGTGAAAGAGCTGAGCTTCAAAAGAAGGGTGAGAATACCATATACAAATGCATCATGGTTTTTAATGAGTATAGGAAGTCCTTCTCACTAAAAAGGAGTAAGAGACTGATTTCTACAGGACCTGAGAGTCCTCTAGCTGCTGAGCAGGTTAAGCAGGGGGAGGTAAGGGGATGGTCACTCCCTCCCCTGGTAAGGTGAAGGTAAAATTTCAATTTTGTGTGCACAAGTAGGCCTAAACTTCAAAGCTGTGTTTGGTCAATGATAACAGTAAATAATGTTTTTCACATGAAAATCAAAAAGGGTGGATTTTTAAATATTAATTCTACAGCCATTTAAACACGTTCATAGAAGCAGAGGAATGCTACAGCCACTTAACAGGTCACACAGGTGTTGCCCAGCATCTCTTGGATATCCAAGCAAAATACAGACCAGGACATCAGAACCAGACAGACTGGTCTGCTAGGCAAACAATCACATCTCCACTGCATTAAATTGTCATAGGCCAGATGAAACTAATGGATGGCAGACAAAAGTCTGCCTCTACTTTACGATAAATCTTGCCATGAGCAATGGTGTTACCACTAGAAAATGGACATGTTTTGGGGTTTCTTTCTCATTATGTAGCCAAGACCTCAATCTTCACTTCCATTTCCATTCAAGAAATGATGGATAGATTCCCATCCTTCATCCAGAACTTGTGAAGCTGAATCAGGCTTACTGTGGGCCTACTATTTCAGGTAAAAAGCTCCACCTCCGAGTATCTTACCATTGTGTACTGAGTTTACGCAGAGTTTTTTACATAATAAAAAAGGAGAAAAGGCCCCAAACAGCCTGGCTTCAGGTTTTCATATGAGTCACTAGAAGTACAATACAGCAAAGCCACTGGAAACAGATGTTTTTGTTTCCCATCACATTCTGCAGATGTTGCTCATAAAAACCCTAAAGCTGAGTTGGGGGGCTTCTTGTGCAATTTTCCCTCCACTCATTCCAAAGTATTTGAACTTCAGTACAAAGAGCAGCAGTAAACAAAGGGTCTAGCAGATGGTTGAGAGTGGAGTTATCACTCATGGTATCTCAATGCGTGCAACAGTCTCATGCCTCTCGCATGCTATTTTGCAGAAGGTGTTAGATCACAATCAACAACACAAAAGATTTGAATGCCCAGGTACTGGAGAAGATCTCCACATCAGAAAAATCTCAGCAGGTTACCACCCCCTGGACTGAAACAGGTAGCACAGCTAATAATGTGTAGATTGAAAACAAGAGGTAGAAGACGCAGTCAGAAGAGAGTCTGTGCTTCCTTTTAATTTTGATTAAACCCATAACTGTGAAGTTATTCCACATCTTGGGTTGAAATCAGTTAAAACTGTTTTCAAAGTTACATCCTGGCTGAGGTGTTGCTTCTGCTACCATGGGACTCAGTGGGAGGACTGTCCTCAGCAGTGGGAATGGAGAGAAAGTGGGAGCATCTGTCATAGTTTTAAGAGACAAAGCTCAGAGAACTAAATGTGTTTCAACAGTACGGTTTTACCTCAAATGTTATATATCAGCCTTTCACAGCACCATTTGGTTTGATGTAAAAGTGTCTTTAAAGAAATCAAGCAAAAAAAATTTGCAACATACCCATAAAGTTACCTCAGTATTAACAGGCTCCATTGTATGTCAAGGAGGAATTTGGCAGCATTTCCCCATATTCTGCTGGGCAGTTGGCAGAATGTGGTATCTGTTGAACGCTGAAAGAAAATCCAGTTGGTGTTCAGTCGCAAGATATTTTGATGTGGCTCTTTGAAGCTGAGAAACCAAAGGAGTTGAAAGACAGAGAACTTATGCAACCTTTTGTTCCAGTGCTGCTTATGCAGCAACATGGAAATTCATAGAAAAATTAAATGACTGTTTTAAGAAAAGGAAGAGCAATCTGACTGGAAGAATGCTTTTGAAAGTGATGACTGATAGTCTTGCTTATATAAGCCTCTGTGACTTTGTACTGCAAGTACACTAACTGTACCACAGAATCAGAAACCAGTGCAATACAGGTATCCTCCATTAGCTGTTAAAATTTAAATTTTATTCCAGACTTCCAGGTATTGTTTAGGAAAGACACTTAGACAATCACTCCTAGAGAATAATACAACCTGAAAAAAAGAGGCAAGTCAGAGGGTATGTTCCTCTCCCTTTCTTTCTCCTTCTGCAAGAAGGCAAAGAATCCTTTGTTTTCAGATGTACAGATCAACACAGAATCACAAAAGGACTGGGGCTGGAGAGCATCTCTGGAGGTCATCTAGTCCACCCACCAGCTCAGAGCAGGGTCAGCCACAGCTTGTTGTCCAGAACCAAGTCCAGTAAGATTTTGAGTATCTCCAAGGATGGAGACTCCATAAAGACTCTGGGAAATCTGTTCCTATGTTTTTGACCATCCTCACAGTAAAAAGTGCTTTATTGTGTTCAGATTGAATTTCATCACTTTTGGTTTGTGCCCACTGCCTCTTGTCCTGTCACTGGGCATCCCTGAGCATAGCCTGACTCTGTCTTCTGTACTGCTTCCATTTGAGTATTTATGCACATAGATAAGATTCCCCCTGAACCTTCTCCTCTCCAGGGTGACCAGTCCCAGCTTTCTCAGCCTTTCCTTGCACGAAAGATGCTCCAGTCCCTTAATCATCTTTGTGGCCCTGCACTATACTCCCTCCAGTATGGCCATGTGTCTCTTGTACTGGGGAGCCCAGCACTGGCCCAGCACTCCAGGTTTGCCTCACCAGCGCTGAGCAGAGGGGAAGGACCACCTACCTCTACGTGCTGACAAAGCTCTGCCTAGTGCAGCCCAGGATGCTGTTGGCCTTTTTTCCTGCCAGGGTGCATTGCTGACTCATGGTCAACTTGTCTACAAGCTGCTTTCCAGCTGGTCACCCCAACCTATGCTTGTGCCTGGGCTTGTTCCTCCCCAGGTGCAGGACTGTGCAGTTCTTTTTGCTGAACTTCATGAAGTTCCTGTCACCCTGTTTCTCCAGCCTTTCAAGATCACTGTCTAAAGATAACCAAATTATTTTGCACAGTTGACGCTTCTGTGTAAATGCAAAATACGTGGTTCATCCACACTTTTGACCTGCACCAGTGTGAGAAATAGTACATTGTGGAGGGTGACAGTTGATAACACCCATTGCTATAACAACAACGTAATCAATTATTCTTTTTTGTGTTTAGTAAGGTAGTGTTTAAGAGAAAAAAGAGTACGGGACACAGTTGTACTAGAAACCATGCAAACAGTGCACAGAATTTCAGGCAGCACCTACAGAGAGCAAAAAGTTGAACTGAAAAAGAAGCAGGGAGGTAGGTGTGTGAGGAAGGGATAGCACACGTGTTGTAGTAAACTTAGCTCTCGAACAGCAGAAGACAAACCCTTTTGATGTACTGATGTGATTTTACTCTCAGGGCTCTAAAAGAAGCAAGAATTGAAGATGGAATACAAATGCTCTGACGCCATTCACACATTCTGTCAGCGTTTACACAGGCATTTGCAGCTCAGGCTTTGAAGACAAGAAAGAAACTTTGCAAACAAAGTCAGCCTGAAGGGCAAAATGATTTAGCAAATCTAATAAAAATATGTCCTCTAAGATGCAGATAAGCTGTTGGACCACACACCAACATAGAAAGCATCTTAGTAGTATCAGATGTGTTTCTGTCCCTGTAGTACTCTGACAATACAGTCAGCTACCTCCAGGTATTTTGGAAAAATATCATTATCACAAGGTCCTATGTTATTTTGCATAGAAGTTCAGTTTATTGCTTCAGTATATTAACTTTTTAAGTGCAAGAAGCATTAAGGGGTCTTACAGACTAGATAACGTGAGCATGCACACCATACCAAGGAGGGTTATAAGAAGCACTAGACAGCTGAAGACAAAGAATAACCTTGCTGGTCAGAAGAACTGACACTGCAAGTTACAAAGTTTGATGAAGATAAAGAGGTAGTTTGATTTCTGTGGCTTTCCAGTGAACACTACAAATTGCTTAACCAACATGCACATCACATATTCTCAGAAAAGAACATTGTTTTCTCTCTGTTACATGATGAGAATAGCTTGAAGCAGTCTATTTCTTCCACCAAACCCAACCTGAAAAATCACTCAGGACATTTTCCTTCAGAACATCCTCCAAACAGGTTGTTCTCCCTGGTGCAGCAGTCCCATCAAGTGCAATGACATTTTCAGGCAGAAAATCTTTCATTCTACTTATGTTTACAGTCCAGTGGAACATGTACACAAGAGTACTATCTTTTAATTTCTGCCTGGCTTAATACTATATACGAAGTATATAACAATGTGAAACAAGGTTTCTAGTACAAAACACATCACAAATTCTCTCTCTAGACAAATACCAAACAACAAAAAAAAGGTCAAAATAATTTTTCAGGTGTATACAAATAAGAGAAAATGAGCTTTCCATTTTGTCTAGTGTTATTTCTAACTTTCTCCAAAAAGTGAGAACTATGTTTGCTTGCCATTCTTCCCCTATACTGTATTCTAGGAGAATATTTTTTGCTTCTGGATCCCTAGTACTTCTCTTCTTTTTCAGAATCTCCAGTAAAGATGTCTCACTGATATCATCATAGTGTCTGGAAATGGAATGGTTAGTTTAAGAAATTGAAAAAGTGTCTAAAACTAAATTCACACTGCCTATTCCAATTCACATTAAAGTCTACTTGTAAGATTTTTCACCTATCTCTGTAAAGTATATACTGGTAATAGTGGAACAGGCTAGCAAAATTTTTTGTTTGATTCAGTATGATAATTTCTGTATTCTTGTTTGTCTTTAAATGTTGGAGTTTGAAGGTAGTTTACTGTATACTGTGGTGAGCCATATGGTTCAAATACCCCTCTGGACATCCACAGGACATCCATCAGCCTCACAGGACCCCATACAATGAGCAAACAACTTTCTTGCTCAGAAATTGCCATCATCTGAACACAAGTTTAAAAATATCTGATTGAGAAAGGCTACATAAATATTCCCTGGGGTTCACTTACTCATACTGGTGGGCCCGTACACAACCAAAGGAGAGAGACGCAGCTTCCTAAATAAGTAGTGACAAAAGATAGCAACTGTTGCTTGAATTAGACCCTACCGTTTCCTCCCTGTAGAGGTTAATGACTGGGCAAATACAGCAAACTGCTTTTCTGCTGAGCTGATATTGTAACTTTTAGCTGCAGAGAGAGGACAGCCGCCAGTGCCTCCCTCCACCACTTTCAGGACCAGCAGTGCCTCCGTAAAGCACGCTTTGTTTCAGAGCTGCTTTCCAGAGTGCTGCTGGGTGGGTGGTGGTGGTCAGAGCAGGTGTGGTTCATACCATCAGATGTGGCCAGCTGTAATGCAGACGTTACCTCAGAGCTGGTTACCCTCCACCCGCTTTGCAGTCAGTACAGAAAATACAGCACTTTTAGGGAACTATTCATTTAACCCTTGAGAAAACACAAAAAGCAGGTCAAGTGAATGATACTCCCGAGTTCTCCCTCTCCCTGTTGACATTAACATAGGCTCACAATAACTAACTCAGGTGTGCGCATGCATGCTGTAACCATTAAAACTTAGCTGGGATGAGCACTACCTGAGGTCCCTCTTTATTCCTTCTCGGTGACCTCTGGGTGTTTCAGAGGATACATACACCTCCAGAACCAAAAATTAAATGACAGACAAAGGAAGTTTCTTCTTAATGCCAGATGATCACTGCAATTCAGATTCAGCACCAAGGTGCAAGTATTTAAATGTAGGTATCTGAATGCAGGGACTGGATTTAATTGCCCACACCTAGTATCTGGCATCACCTGAGATGCCCGTACTGTTGTACCTGATCTCCAGCTGTCACATTAGACTTCATGGTTATTCAGCAGGGAGGAAATAATCTGCCTAAAGTCTAATGATAAATGCCAGTAACAGCCCACAAGCAGCAATTAAAATGGCTCTTTGAGTGGTTCTTTGCCCCTTGTTGTCTAGGTACCATGTGCTAGACAAACACTGTGACACCCTTAGCAGTGTCTCCAGAAGCAAACTGGTATGAAGGCATTACATTTAGCTTGCAAGTATTGGCTGTCTCACATCCACTCAAGCAAATCATGTAGTGTCTCCCTGTGGAAAGCAACAGCTATCTCTAGAGAGCAGTTCACCCCATCTGAGACATCTAAGTCAATTTGGGTAACTTCTGGGGGTTCCTGTTTCTCTCCATTGACTAGAGTGAAGCTAAGACAGCCAGCTCAGAGTAGTCCACTGGCTTTTATACAGAGGAGTTTGGGAGAGAGAAATCCTGCCCAAATATCCCAGAATGCAGCTGTTGCTGTGGTTATTGTGTTTTGCCTTTTATCCAGGATGGACTGGAACCCTATCCAGTCATGTTAAATACATACTGAAAATGATCTAAAAGGATATAATGGGCTTTTAAGAAATACGTGCAATGAATGTCCATAGCCATTGCACGAATCTTCCAGAAAAGAGATTCCCGTATACAACAGCTACTCATTAAAAAGTCTTTCAAAACATGCCTATAGTCATAGACAAAACAGCAAAGAAAGCTTATGGAAATGTCAAATTTCCCCGGGTCTGTCACCAGGTTTGTCCATCAGAAACAAAACTTCCCAGCAGTCACATGAAAGAAGTTCCTAAGTAATCACTCACACTTAGTGTATGCTTTGCCTCCATCCCATCTTCAAAGCATCCCCTGGTGGTCCATTCCTAGGTATGAGATAGTCTTTTTCTCCTCCCCTCCACATGAAAGTCAGTTCTGAATCTCAACCAACAGCTTCCATGTGAACATGGGATCTGCCCAGAGGGGCACTAGCAGAAATCTAAAACAAGCTCTGATGTTCTCATAAGATAATATGAGACCACACAGACAACTGCCCCTATGAAATATTAAATGCAGATTCTTTTGATCTCAAGAAATAAAATACTATTATAATTTAATACAATTCTCTGAAAGATTAAAATAAATAATAGTAAATGAAAACATACCAAATATGAATATTTTTAATGTGGGTAGAGTCATTCCACATTATTTTTACTTGTATTCTGTTAAAGCAAGACTTTCTGATCTTTTTTATTCAAAAATATTTTTATCTGAATAATTTATTCTTTCGAAGCTTTCAGAACCATTCAGAAATTTTTAAAAGCTGAAAATCTACTTTTATGAATCTGACCCCATATTTGGCTGTCTAAAACCAGGTCCATGACATCAGATCTGGAATATCTCTCAAGCTTATTAAAAAAAGTTGCTGGCCAAAAATAAGATCAATAAGTCTATGAAACATTCAGTGTAACTTGTGTGACAGATCTCCTTCTTACAGAAACATATCCTGGTTATAAGTGCCATATTCATATGTTGATTATATGACTTCACTTACTTTATCATGTTGCTGTGACAGAGGAACCAACACAGTTTATTATGATGAGGGCATGGAACATTTTGTCAGACCTCGTTTTAAACATGTGAATCGAGAACATGCCATCAGTAGACAGGTCTTCACTGAGTACTTATTTAAGCAAACATCTGTCACTGATGTTATTTCATGGTTTTCAGCAACTACACAAAATATGATTGAAAATTCTTATTTAGTTTCTAATAGACCTCTGGTAATGTTTAGAGTGGGTTTATAGTGCAGGAGGTATTCAACAGATACGATGTTAGCTAAAATTCATATCACTACACAGTTTAAAACCCACTAGCTGTTTATAGCTTAGCAAAATTCAGCTACAGAGCTGAAAAAACCCATGCCAGAGGATTGTTGAAGGAAGGCTTTGTTTCTGTTATGGCTTTTGTTTTTAAGGCTTTTTGAGTAACAGGGTTTACTTTGCTGTCTAGCATAAATGGTGTAGTTACTTCTGAGAACGAGACCACATAAAATATTCTTTAGATCACATTACAAACAGAAGAGGAAAGTAGAAAATTGTGCCTTGGAAATATTCTGGCTTCTCCAAAATTTGTTATAAAGATCATATTCATGTAAAGGCTGTGCCTTGTACTGTGTAAATTTGCCCAAATCTGGCCAAGTTATAAACTCGTGAAAAATCATACACCTCCTACCTCTCTGAAACCTGATACACACTTTGTAAACTCTTGCCAGTCTTGCAGCTAAACGGGATGCTGTTTGACCGTGTGGCTGCCCAAAATGTGGCAGCCTCATCGGAAGCACAGCAAAGCAACTCTGCCAGCATCAATCATGGGTGCCACACGCACCCACTTTGTGCCCACACCACCTTCTTTTGTCCCGCGGCATGCCACGGGAGAGCTGCACTTGAAAGTGGAGTAGGAAATGAAGGGTGGGAAGGTGGGATGGAGGAGTGAGAGGTAGAGGTTTGAAATAGATGTGGTGAAAAATAAGATGTCAGGAGCTGAACAGAGCTGAAAGGTGGCAAATCCCTCCCTGACACATGGAAGATCATTAAGAAGGAGCATTAAGAGCAGATAATGAGTGAGCAAGAAGCAGTGAGGCAAGATATCAGAGGGAAAAAAAGATTAAGAAAGAGCTAGGGAGGAGCAGGAACACAGACTATGTGTATCGGTTAGAACGTACTTCCCTTAGGACCTGGAGACAGATATATCAATGAAGCTACTGCATAGCTGTCCTGTGATCAAGAACATACAGCACATGCATATAGGAAAAGGGGAAAATAAGAGTACTACAGCTCTTCTGCTCTTCCAATACATTCACACCGCTTAACAATTCCACTTCTGAATCTCAACATTTCTGCTTTGTTATTAGACTCCAAAGTTACTGATCAAATGTGCTCCGCCACCCCCCTCTAGTGGGAGGTCCACACAGCAAGTGTTTCCTCCCTTTTCCAGTTTCCACCATACTTTGAAGAATAAAGGGCTGCTCTGTGCTCCTGACAACTCCAGTTCTGCTTCAGTGAGTTTGCTTGTGTGGGGACATGTCCATACATGGGTACTCTTCAAGGGTTGTTTTTTTTTTCCAACATCCTCTATGTTCAAATTAATTAGTTCTAAGCCACAAGGCAACATTGAAAGAATCTTTAAAGTGCAAAATTGCCCAGTACTCCAACATTAGGAAATGTCCAAATAAAGTTAAGTTTAATTCATCACTATGTGAGTATGTGTTATGCCTGAGGATTGAAATGAAAGATCACAAGACTCCCACTTCATTAAAAATATAGGATGAACAGTGCTTAGGAGTGAATCAGTTTTGCGTCGTGACTGAAGATCACTTGATTCTTTGGAGACGGGCACTGCATGAGGCAGATGAACAAAAAGGACTATGATAAAAAAGACCAAATGTTCCTGAAAAACCAGATTCCAGGCTGTCTTTGTCAGAGGTTTTCTAGGAAAATCATCTCTATGCTCACATTTTGGACTTATAACTTGTGATCCTGCAGCCTGTTTTGAAGAACGGCCGAGGTTTTGCAGCAGTCATCGAGATAAATAGGAGCGCTACTCTGAGCATACATACTGCTGTATACTTTCAGAAATCAGACCTCAGGCATCTCAAATTACCACCCCAAATTAGCTGGCACTTCTGACAATTCCCTATCTGTAAAATGGGGAGAATGATACCATAGGGACATTATGAAGATAAATTCATTAATTTCTGTTAATAACTAGGATACTATGAAAAAAAAAAAAGCACCAGGGAAAAGCCTATTAGGAAATGAATAATTATGTATTCAGTGGAAGGTTTGGATGGTGTGCAGAAAATTAGGCGTGGGGCCATATATTAAATCATGAGAAGAAAAAGAAATACTGTATGGCTGCTCATTTTGTCAACACAGTCTGCCTTGTACACTGAATGAGGCAGGGGTCCTGCGGGTGGACATGACTGTGTAATTAAAGACTGCGTCATAATGCATGCACATGGGCCACTGTAATTCTCTTATTTCCCTCTTTGCCTTGTAACTTTGCAATTGTAACATTTCTTTACTAAATATAATGTGAGGTGGTAAAAATACACTTAGGATATGAAACATGTTGCTGAACGCTATAGGTGGGAAATTGCTAGCTCCTAGCTCAAGAAATGCTGGGGTCTCCCTGATTTCTTTATCCAGTATAACATGTGAAGTTTGTGGGAGAACCACTTTGGACACCATTGAAAATGCTATGAGCTTGCATGAATATTAATCCTTCTCTTGCGTCAGTGAAATAAAGTGCAGGTGGGCCTGTACGTCATTGTGGACTCCAAGAAATCTTACTCAGAAGCTGAGCAAGGTGAGCAGAGCTGGCATGCAGAAAGCACTGCTGCAGGCTTTGAGCGTACTCTACGGAAAACAAAGGTAAAGAGTTACTTGAAGCTGGAGTTTGTATGAGCCTTATTTTCATAAGCATGGGCATGTGGTTACTCAGAGACTAAAGCCAACCTCTTAAGAAGATCTGGAAAGCTGATTTCCAGAGTTTTATAGCCTGAGCATACATGAATTAATTTTCTTCTTTCCCTAAGGAAAGTAATAACTATTTCTTAGGTATAATAATACTTTTTTTAGAATTTAAAGTCATTTTTGCAGACTGGAAGGAGGAAAGATAGTTCTATTTTCTTTTCAAATCTTTGAAAAAACTTTTTACACCAATTCTAATGCTGAACTCTCTTTGTCAGTCTTCCCCAAATTTCTGACTGAAGGAGTATGAAAGCTTGGATAGCAGGCAGCGAGAAAAGGGTTAGCAAAGTTCAGAGTGGCTGAAAGCATGAAATTCCAGGGAAAGGTGGTAGAAGTCCGTAGCTGCTAGCACCACCTGTGATACAACTGTTGTGAAACATCATAGAAGCTTTGAGACATGTTGTATAATGAACATCAGGTGGATCTGAGGTCTTCTGAGTAAATGTTGTTATTCTGACATCGTATCAGTAGTTGATTGCATTGCCAAGCTACCTTATGATTGCATCTCTCTGCTAGCTTAACTGTTTTTCAAAATCTGCCTTAAAGTTGGCAAAAAGACTGGTTTAAAGCTCAATATAATCAGTAAAAAGAAGTTAAAATTGGTTTCACTGCAAGTAACATCTGTTGTCACTGGTCTGCTCAACTACAAGAGCTGAAGGAGTTCATCACCCGTTCCTGCATCAAGCTGGCAATGTCTGGGTGGCATCCGGCTATTTACTTTCACAGTAGTTGGAAGAGACAAGGCTGAGGTCAGAAGGTCATCTTACCTTCTGAATAATGGCTGGATTAGGTTGCCAGACAAATCATAATGTTTCTCAGATGAATAAAAATTTCAGGTAGAAAAAAGTGTACAAGAGGGTCATTGTGCAAGTGGGTTCATGGTAGATTTTCAGTCCTAAATGCTGTGGACAAATTGTTTGATTATTTTTTTTCCCCCCTTTTGTAATTTCTGGGTTGTTACCCCGCTGTCAATCTGCATAATAGTCTCTCAAAAAGGCAGTGTGGACAAATTTGTTAATATAAGTATCTAAACATGAGGTAGCCACCTCCTGGATGTAACAAAAGACCTTTAGAGAGTGAAGCTGGTTAAACACTTCTCAAAGTCATCCTTGAGGTCTACTCACACCCTTAGGTGCTTGAAGCAATTGGGAAATCCAGTTGTTAAAATGTTCCTTGTATGTCTGCTCTTCTGGAATTGTTTATGCCTGAATTTCTTATAACCCTGAAAATGCAACGGATTCATCTGCTAACCTAATGTAGTCCTTTTCTAGAAAAATTATTTGGCGTGAGTTCTGTTTTTTCTTGGGAGGAAATGAATATACTTTTTTCCACAAGTGAATGTGTGTATGAATGTACGTTTGAATATATGTGTGTGTATGTGTGTACGCACTATATATATAAAACCCTTAATTTCATCTGGTAACTTATTGGTTAGTCATCAAGCTTAATAATGATCATGCAGTCCATGCTGAAGAACAGCCTTTATTACTTTGAGTATTAGTAGCCAAGTTAAGTACCTCTGGCAGTTTGGATGGCATTAGACTTCATCAAAATAAATTTGAGACTATATAAGCCTGACAAAGGCCAGTGTTGGCTGAAATGTGGAAAGGTTGCAACGTGGAATGACAGACATGCTGATTTTCCAACATAAAATGAACCTTTTTATTGACCTTGATGATTAATCAAGTTAGCACCAGAACAAATTGCCAAGTAATATGCAGGGGAGAACTTCGTTTTGTTTGAAAGTTTATTTTTCTTATTGCTTTCTATTTGGTAAAACAGGGACTTCTGCTTTATATGAGGTTTCACCCTGTAAACAAGCCCATTTAACAATTCCAAGCTGAGTGGCGTATTTCCCTTGAATGATCTCCATTTCTAATGTGATATGGTGTGATTATTTTCCTCCTTGTCAGGAGGCTGTATAGTGATGGTCATCGGTGCTTAGTAATAAAATGCTAATTCAGCAAACAAGACAAAATTTTTGCTGTGCGTACAAGGCCATGTAATTAGCTGAACTGCTGCATTAAGTGTAACCAAATCACAGGAACAGGCTAAACCCAATGGTTGTGATGGATGACGTGACAAAAGAATCTAACTAAATAAGGGGTCTGTTCAGGAAAAATTAGGCTCCAGTGCTACTAATGTTTATTAGGTTTGGATTGGTGACTCTGATCTCAGTAAAAAACACTGATGGGAAGGAGGGAAGAAGGATGAAATTGGGGCCTATCACTTCAGGGTGAAGAAAATTGAGTTAGCAATCCTAATGGATATAGCTGTCAGCACAGGAGCCCCAACTTATTGGGGGAAGACTGAGAAGATGCTTGAGACCCTGCTGTACTTAGAAACGTGCCAAGTTACGCTGCCAGTGACAGCTGGCAAGACCGGTGGCAGCTTTCTGTGGCTGCCCATGAAGAACTGCTCTAAAATGCCTCCTAAGGCCCTCTTGGTGCACACTGCATCTGAAGGGGGATGGTGGAGGATGAGAAAATGACGAGTGACCAAATGGGACCCACGATGCTGTATGAAGCAGACTTAGCCTTGTAGCCTCCCCTGTCTTTGCTCACACAGTGCTTGGTGTTAGACCAGCATTCGTAAAAGTCCACTGGAGCTGAGGTGTGCCATCTAGGAGAGAGATAGCGGTACCTGCTGCAGAGGAGAAATGGGGCATTTAACTCCCAGTAGTCAACCAGGAGCTTAACATTTCCACAGCAATCCCTCTAACTGTTCAAACTGGTCCTTACGAATCTCTGCTTCGTTATTATTTTCTATTAAATTTGACATAATCTGAAGCTTAGTCAGCTACTGTCTTTGTCTTTGTCTAGAGTGGGTTTCTCAGTGTGAACATTGTGTTGTCACTTGGAGATAATTTTTTTTATTTCCCACAAGAACTGTCTCATGCTTTTGTTACAACTGTGAACATTTATAGTCATCAAGCATTGCATTTATGCTTAACTAAATGCAGGAAAGGTGGTTTTAATGCCTTCTGTATATTTCTGAAGAGGGAAGAGAAAGGTAAATAATTCCTTGATAGGGTGCTAATGAAGTTATAATTTCAGTAGTTGTATTCTGATATTTAAATGTTAATAGTGAATGTATTTTTCTCAAAAGCATACAATTAACAAAAAAGAAGGCTGTATTAGAGGCATTGGTTCTTTAACTGAAACGGAAGAGAGATAAATTCAGAAAATATCTATTTTCTCAAAATTATTATTAGCCCAACACTCACAATTTTTTTTTCCTCCATATTATTTGCTCTTTCAGTTTTCTCTTCCAGATTTGGGAAATAGAAGTTGTCTGTTGTGCTGGCTTGGAGATATTAGGAGGTATAGAAAAAGGTTCTTCACTGAGAAGGTGGTCAGTTCCTGGAACAGGCTCCCCAGGGAAGTGGTCAAGGCACCAAACCTGTCAGAGTTCAAGGAGCATCTGGATGATGCTCTTAGTCATATGGTTTAGTTTTAGGCAGTCCTGTGAGGAGGACTTCTTGGTCTCTTCCAACTTGAGAAATTCTATGATCCTATGATTCTATGAACGTGCATGAATTCCACAAGGCTACAACAAGTACATGCTCTCTTTTCAGCACAAATTAAGAGGAAAAGTGATATTCTCTTAGAGGCCAGCAGGTTAGAAAACAGTGAATTCCTATTTGGGACTGCCTTATGGCAGAGTGAGAGAGCAACTACACTGTGAAAGTGAAGACACTCACCTCATCCCTATTGCACAGTCACAAGTTTGGGAAGGATCACAGTGAGGAATGGCACTTGTATCTCTTGGAAAGAGCTCAGTGAACTTTTTTTATTTGGGCAACTCAAGAAACAGTAACAAGCAATCCTACAAGAACACCAGATAACTAGACAATTGCCTAAGGCTGAAGTTATTATAACTTTACAGAAGAATCATTGGTGACAAGTTTTTTGAAGTTTGAATCATCTCCGCTATCTAGGGAAACTTTATATCATTCAGTATTGCTAATAGTATTTGAAGTATCTGATTTGGGATTTGAATTTACTGAATCTGTGGTATGTCTTGTGCAACAAACATTCCATATTTCTAAATATCTCTGCCTCTTTTGTCTCTTCTTTACCATTTGCCTTGGCAGAATCATTCCTTTAATATCAGGATATCCGATACCATGTTTTCATGACTAACAGGGGAGAGACGGATGAAAATTTCCTTACATGTTTGAGCAGCATCTTTACCCAAAGTTAATCCACTGGAATGATAGCTGGTTTTTTGTTTGTTTGTTTGTTTTCTTTTCTGATCTGCACAAAGTGGATTTCCTTACCTGAGAGCTTAGGAGAGCTGTAAGGATATTGCTACACACTGCAGTGGTACTTTCCCTCCAGCACACTTGCATTTCTGAGCATAACCTTCCAGAGACAGAAAAAGGAGTTTCTTTCTCTACAGCTATTCCAGAAAATTACTGAATTGCTGATATGAAATGCATTGATCCTAACTGGAGACAGCTTCTATTGGGATATTATTTCATACTATTTTCTCTGTGTAGAACAAGTGGAAAATATAGTCTTACTCTAGTTCCATCTCAGTATCTTTCCTAAGGTCTTCGAAAGTCATCTTCTGCTTAAAGCTCCCTATTCTCTCCTTTTTATTTATTCTTTTTTTAAAAAAAAACAAACCACAAAAACTCTTTTCCTCTTTAGGTATTGGTATAGTCCAATAAGAGTGTTTCAGTGAAAGTTTCAATAAGTTTATTTTTATTTTTAAAATTCTTATTTGAAAATATTTAAAAAGAGATTGTTTTTCCTCTGCAAGGGAGTCATCAGAAGTTTCTTGGTAATAACTCACTATTTTTAATGAAGTTAGTTAGTCTACGTAAGAAACCTTGTAATTATTCAGCAATATTCAAATAGCTTGACTAAATTAATAGCTTTTACTTTTTACTAATCAGAATACTTTTTTCTCTTAGGAAATATCTAAGAAACCAAATTCCTCATGTAATTCTGCTCCAGTTCATACCTGTGAATAGAGTTTGATCAATAAATACGTGGATTTATGTTATTCTTCATATGAGCTGTATGAAAAAGCAGCTCACTAGGCTGAGAAAGCTGTCAAAAGGCTCTTCTTTGAACACCAATATAATGAAATGTTCACACGCTTGGTCATACTTAGGCACTATTCCAGGTGACATTCATATCCACCCTTCAAAGACTTATCTATCATACTTAAAGGTCAACACTGAAATGGAAAAAGAAATTGAAGAAATATATTTCCTTTAATGGTAACTGCTCTTTCCCCTTGGAAAGATCTTTCCTCCTTCCCATTATTTAAGGCCTTTCATTATTCTAAACCTGCACCAGGTACTGGGAGAATTAGTTTGTCAAAGTATCTAATTTCCAATGTTAGTGTTGCATCATGGTTAGTCTTTATTTGTCACTGAGAACGAAATGTCTGTGGTCCTCATGAAAGATTTTATTTCTCATAATATGGCAAATAAGGGTTAACCAGCGTCTCTTCAGAAGGCTGTAACAGATAGATGAGGAACTCCACAGGCTGCCATGTTTTCCTGTAAGGTTTATGTTTAGGTATCTTACTGTGTTTTTAACTCAATTGAATTTATAGTTTTTCTTCATTTTTTTTCCCATTCTCATTTTATTTTCTTAAAAATGCAGCCATCTAACTTTTCTGGATTGCCATTGTCTATTTTATATTGAGAAGCACAACTAAATTTAGATGATCCTTGAGGTCACTATTCTATTCTACATGTTTACAGTACTATTACTTTTAAAGAAGAAGTTGACCTTGTGAAGAGAAGCACATGACCTGTGCAAGTGAACTACTTGCACACTCCCTCCTGGATCCATGCTCTATTGCTTTCATGTGACAATTACTAAAGCTGAGGATTCCACTGGTAGCACAAACTACAGTGGTAAAAATGAGCATTACTCTTAACTAAATCTGAGATTTCCATTCCTGACCACAAAAACACCAGAACTTCTATAAAAAGCAGAAAAATGCAATTCCTCATTTTATCTCCAAAATCCTTCAAAAATTATTTAGTCATTTACTTCAAGTGATTTTTCTTCACAAACAGAATACCCCTGAAAGAGACACTTTCATTTTTTCCAAACTTGTTCATTTATGTTGTAGCTTTGGATTCTGATAGATACCCTTCCTGCTTGGAAGGGAAAAAAATTGTTCTTTAAACAATCCACTTTCTCAGAAATTTGTAAGATTTTGTAATCACATTTCTCTTCAGCTTCTTAACAACAATGTTGTGTTGTCGTGGTTTTACCCCACCCGGCAGCTGAGCACCACGCAGACGCTCACTCAGTCCCTCTCATCGGGAAGAGGGAGAGAATCAGAAGAGTGAAAGTGAGAAAACTCGTGGGTTCAGACACAAGAGTTTAATAAGTGAAGCAAAAGCCGCATGCACAAGCAAAGCACAACAAGGAATTCATTCCCCACTGCCCACGGCAGGCAGCGGTTCAGCCACCCCCAGGACAGCAGGGCTCCCTCACGCGTAATGGTGACTTGGGAAGACAAACGCCATCACTCCGAATGTCGCTGCCCCCCCTTCCTCTTCCCCCCAAGCCCCTTACAAACCGAGCATGACGCCATATGGTATGGAATGTCCCTTTGGTCAGTTGGGGCCAGCTGCCCTGTCTGTCCCCTCCCAACTCCCCGCACACCCCCAGCCATCCCGCCGGCGGGGTGGTGCGAGAAGCAGCCAAGGCCTTGGCTCTGTGTGAGCACCGCTCAGCAACAGCAAAAACATCTCTGCACTATCAGCGCTGCTTCCAGCACAGACCCAAACACAGCCCCATACTGGCTGCTGTGAAGGAAATTAACTCTCTTTCAGCTGAAACCAGGACACCTGTGTAATGCAGTTCTCCAGAAAGTCTCTATTTACTGCTAGTAACTGAAGCAGGTATAACACATGAAGACAACCTCTTCCCCTGGCCTCCAGCTTTGAAAATTTGAAATCCACTGAATTGCTCAAAGAATATGTTATCGCTTTTGAACTATATACTAGTGTCTTACTATCTCTAATTAAATTGATTGCCAAACCAGGCATTTTCTCTGAAGCCTTCTTGCTGCAGATCTACCTGTCCTTTTCTTTTTCACATTCTTTGTTTTAACTGTATCTTAAAGTTTGTTCCATTTTACTAATTTGGAGGAGATCCAATTGCTTCCCACTTCCAGTAATTTTTTGTAGTCGTTGGATTCTGTAAACTTATTCTAATTCCAAGATTCTGACAGATACTGTCTCTTAGTTCTTGTTCTCTTTTTTAAAGATGGGAAACTTCAGTTTCTCTCATTACTGCCCATAACATCTTTAATCTATTTCATCTTTAGCATTTGCTCTTAGAAATTTCTGAGCGGCGCCTGTGTAATTCTTGTACTTTTATGGGGTCACAGGATATAATTCTGCTCAGTCTATGTTTGTACTGTTTGCTTTTTGACTACCAGTGTATCAATAATATTAACACCAAGTGTAAGTGATGATGGCAGCTGACTATTGAGGAGAATGTGGGAGGGAGGATATCCATATATTCTGTAGTGTGCCAGTGAACAGTATGTGTGAGTTCTAATTTCAAAGTTACTTGTTTTCCAGATACGCTTCAGATCTCATGTTTCTAATGCTTTACTAGCTCTTTTTATAACTTCCTTTGTCCAGCGTTCAAATCCCTTGACCTACAAGGGTCAGTTTATGGCATTTCAGCAGTCTCCTGCTCCCTGTATTTATTAAAAACAATAAAAAGAAAAGAATTGATTCTGCCTATGGCTTATAGGAAAACTATCAGTTTTCATTCCTCTTTAGATGACCTTTAATGTGCCTCTTCATTCTTCAGACTGTCTCCTAAAACAAAAGTGAATTTTAGTTAATAAAGTGACTTTCATTTTCTCAGTTAGCTGTTGTAAAGAACAATGCACTGTGTGTATATGTTGTTCCTAGTTATTTTTTATCCCCAGCTTGCAGATGGGTTTCTTTTACAGTATATTACCTGGTGTATCTACCTGTGTTGCTTGTAAATCCTTCTTTTTCTTGACAAGGTCATTTGGACCTTTAACTTTTATAGATACAATTTTTATTGACTCACAAACACACAGTTTATGAGCCCATATTCTCTTAACTTTTTTTTTTTTCTACAACGTAATTCCAAGCCTGTCAGATTAAGACCTGCCAATACAATGTTAAGCTGGAATACTGCATGTATAGTTTAAAACTGACTCTCATTTGTTACAATGAAGATATAATAAATGTACTGGTTATTCTTCAGTCTCCTAATAAATATAGGTTACTTTTAAAATCTTCTTTCATCATTTTATACAATGTATTTCTAAAATTATCTTTCTTAACAATAGTCCCAAACAGCTAAATATGTCTCCTCACATTATTCCTCAGCCCTTGGTGCTTCCTCAGTTCAAATGCCAGTCCATGTGGATCCCCAAATAATCCTTTCCACAACCCTATTTTCCTTTACCCCTAGACATGGAAACTCACCCTCACCCTGTGACGGTGAGGAACACTCATCCCCTCATCACCTTCAGCTTGAGGTCCCACCTGGAAGGTTTCAGTCTGAGACCAAGCTGAAGCTGCAGCATCGTACTGACATACTGGTGTTTGGGCAGAACTGGGAGGGGGTTTACTCCCTGTTTCAGGTCATTCTCCTCTTCATTTCCTGTGTTAATATATATGTGTGCCTCTCTTTCTTTTCTTCTTGGGTTTAGAGTTATGCTTTTTGATACCCACTTTCCTCATACTGCTGTTATCAACAGTAGTACTATTTTACATATTATTGTTCAGTTATGTCTAAATTCCCTCAAACAACCACAGCTTCATGATTTTTATTTACCACTCTTCCTTTCCTTGGTGTGTGATGCCACCTTTGTTTTAGATTTAAAAAAATTCTATTTCTCTAAAATGGTGAAGTTTTTCACTTTCTGACCAATTTGGCTCAATTTTCCAGGGCATTTACATGAACTTCATTTTCTGTAGGACTGCGTTCCTTCCTTTTCTCTCCTTTTTGATGTGCTTCTCTTCTTGGCATGTAAAATACAACACGATGTGAACTGCATTGAAATGAAAGTGTCCTCTGTCTTTTACTTATTTTAAGATGGAGAGTAGTGTAATGCAGTTCCTTTATTTTCCCCATAGCAGGCTATCATCATGAAGCATCTGTGCCTCATGCCCTCCCAGACTGACTTTCCAGGCCTTTTCAGAATCCTCTATTTTGAACAAATGTACTATCGTGATCTTGGATTTCTTTGGAAAGGACTGTTGAAAGACGCAGTTTGACGACCCCTGTGAGCACCACCCTTACTGTTGCTTTGCTTTTCAGATGCAGAAGACAGAATCTCTCTCTCCTCTGCGCCTTATGGGAAACAGCTAATTTTTAGATTATTTCTTCCTTTATTTTCTAAATCCACTTGATTTTATTTTCCAGATCCATACCTAATTATAGTTTTGGAGCTTTTAGTCAGTATCTGTAGATTACCAGTCCTATTCTTAATTCCTTCTGATCGATTTTAAACCTATCAACTCCTGATTGTACTGGCAATTTAGGTATCAGATTACTGAAGTTAAGCCAGAGAGGAAAAGACAGTGCATTTTTCTCTGGGATATCCATTTTAAGGGGTAGCAGGTTTCTTCAGCTTTCTGTCACAATATATTTGTTCAAGCGGTATGAAGTCAAGGAGCTCATTTTTGTATAATTCTGGCAGTATTTTTCATTTTTTTACAAATCAGTAAATAAAGTTTTTAAAAACAGTCTGTCCTATTCGTTGTACTCCCCATGATTTTGTTTACCACTCAGTAACAAATCAGAGAGAGAAGGGATGGAAGAAAAGCAGAAGAGAGAGAACACAGCTTGGTTTATAAATTGCAAGACACACAAATAAATATCTTGAAAACTGAATGCAGTTCTAGTTTGACCAACTGCATACGGTACAGTCAAACAGCAAAAATGTTTTACAGAAATGTCCTGGAAATAGATGTGTTCATTAATCACTCCAAAATTGCTTGGTGGCATATGAGAAATGCCTACAACTTTCTCATCACAATTCCGTATTTTCCAGGTTTGGTATTTAAAGTTTCAGTCAGTACAGTATTGTCTGCCTCTTCTATTCTTTCTGCACAAATGGAAAATATTTCTCTTTCCCTCAACCCCCAGTCCATGGTAGAATTCGTCTCACTGAATGAAGAGCTCTTGGCCTGTCCTACTAAACTCATTGTAAAGCTAATGGAGGGAAACAGGAATTTCTAGAACATAAACTATAGTGAGGCAAGCGAATGATGAATGAAGAAGCCCATATCTCTCTATTAATTGTAAGGAAAGAATAGGATGTCCAGACCAGACATAAGCTGCAAGAAGGTTCCCCCATATGTCTCAGCTATACTTATATCCACAATAAATAACATTAATTACTGATAGATGCACATGTTCTTGAAACTGAAAAGGATCATTACAATCACATAGTCTGATTTTCTGCATAACCCAGACCTGGTATTTTACATGATAATCCTTTCATCTGTAACCCAATGCAAAGAAGCCCATTTTTTCCTTACCTGCCTTCCTCTTCCTCTAAGATCAAATGCTTCATCTGTCTTAAATTTAAAGTCTATGAGCAATATTAAAAATGTATTTCCTAGGCTCCAGGGCATTTCCATGACACAGTTAGTAGGTTTGTTTTCTGCCCACAGTATGCCCCCTACCCAAAAATATGTGCTGCCTACTTATTTACGGCCCTTTCTATAAAACAGCATAACCCAGTACTCAATGCCCTGAAAATCACTTCATATTTCCAAACATAGGGGGAAAGTAAGATTGTTCAGGGTTTAGAGTTACTCTATTTTTGGTATTTTATATGTATTTCACTATATTGTGGAACTGCTTTTGTTTTGTGTTTTTATTGTAGTGCTAAATTTGGCATTAGGTTTTAATAACTGTGCAGTGCTTTGAGACCATGCTGAAAGGTATTTTATCAATTTAAGCTACTATTCTATTATTACTTTGCCCCAAGGCTCACCTCATTTTCAGCAAAGCCCACTCATTTTTTGTGGAGTCATCACTTTTCCCCTCTACTCATTCACCTTTCCCTTTCCCCAGTCTTTTCTTTCTCATTGAGAAGGGCCAAATGAACAACTGTTTCTAAAGCATAGCTCCATCTGGTAGGATTACTCTGCACTGTGATTTGCCTGGTCCCACCCTATTCAGAAGCCAAATCTGCATGTATCCTTTCTCTAGGAAATAAGAGTATACAAGATGCGTGAAGATCCGCAGTTGGGATTTTATGCTGGGTTCAAAAGTACTCAAAATATACATCCAGATTCTGAAGTATTTTATTCCTGCTTTCAGGAGTCTCCCAGCTACCAAAGCTAGACTTGGGAAAGGTGTGAGAGTGTTTAATCTAGCGGCAAGGGATTAATTTCTCACGTCATTTGTGTTAAGAGATAGAAAGTCTCACTGAAGCACAAATCTGTTCACGGGAGAGGAGACCTTCTCAGGTCCTTGCTTTGAAGCTTTTAGCTAAATTCTCTTAAAATTTACCTCTGGGCCTATAAAATGTGAGCTCTGCTGTGGTCACCAAGGATGTAACTTTTTAGAGTCCAGATGAAACTTTCAGAAACAGGGAAACTCTGTTTTGCCCCTGACAACACAGGGCATATATGGCCTCATGGTATCATTCTGGATGAAAGCTAGGGTCAGTCTTATACTTCAAATACAATATTCTGAAGGGCAATTACAAGATAATGACAAAGATCAGAGGTAGGGATACAGAGGGTAAGAAATCCTTCCAACAAAGCATATGAGCTTTTAAAGATCAAGGAAAAGAGGAACCAAAGAAATAGAAGTTGGGAAAGAGAAAGTTCAAGTCTGTTACAGACAGCAAATAGTGTGCTTGGGCCCATCAGTCATCATCATCACTGTAAATACAAAATTACTTTTCAACCAACATCAGTAACTTTGGGATAGTTTAAGTGGGGAGAGAATCTAACAGATAAGAAAAAAACCTGCAAATCTATGATTTGTAAAGTCAAATTCTCTGGCATCACCAACGAGTCACAGAACAGTTGAGGTTGGAAGACCCCTCTGGAGGTCATCTGGTCCAACCCATGTGTTCAAGCAGGGCCACCTAGAGACAGTTGTCCAGGACTGTGTTCAAATGCCTTTTGAATATCTCCAAGAATGGAGACTCCACAACCTCTGTGCACAGTCTGTTCCAGTGCTTGGCCACCCTCACAGTCAAAAAAAACTTTCCTGATGTTCAGATAGAACCTCCTGTGTTTCAGTTTGTGTCTGTTGCCTCTGGTCCTATCACTGGGCACCACTGGAAAGAGTCTGGCTCTGTCTTCTTTTCACTCTCCTTTCAGGTGTTCACATACACCCATGAACTGCTAAGATTCCCTCTGTCAGCCTTGTCTTCTCCAGGCTGAACAGTTGCAGCTCTCCCATACTTGCCTCACATGAGAGATCATGTCCCTTGATCATCCTTGTGGCTCTTTCCTGAGATATCTCCAGTATGTTCATGTGTCTCATACTGGGAAGCCCAGAACTGGACAGAGTACTCCAGGTGTGGCCTTACCAGTGTTTAGCAGAGGGGAAGGATCACCTCTCAGAACCTTCCGGCAACACTCCTCCTAATGCAGCTCAGGATACTATGTGGTCCAAACAGTAATAGAATCTGACTACATGTTATAAACTAAACTTCATTGAGGCAGTAAGAAAGATGAGCAATGACATGCCCACACAGTGACTCACCCAATCACTGAGAGCAAACACAGGATCATAAGTAATTCCACGGCTCCAGCAAACTGTCAGGGACACTTAATGTCCAGGTCATCTGACAGCAACAGTCAATTGTGCAAATGCCTTTTGAATGCGGGTGAGAGTGATAGCACCCCTTGGCTTCACGAATGGTAGTGTGATTTGAGAGAATCATACCTCACATGGAAGCAGCATGCCCTTCGTGTCATTTCAGATGATGCGTGTGGCATCCTGAACACATGTCAATGCTAGTCAAGGGACAGGGTGTCATGCCATTCACCTTCTTTGCAGCAAGGGCACGTTGCTGGCTTATGTTTAACTTGGTGTCCACCGGGGCCCCCAGGTGCTTTTCTGAAAAGCTGCTTTCCAGCTGGGCAGCCCCTGGAATACGTTGGTGCCTGGGGTTGTTCCTTCCCAGGTGCAGGCTTTGCTCTTCCACTTGTTGAATTTCAAGAGGTGCCTGTCAGCCCATTTCTGCATCCTTTGGTGGTCCCTCCGGATGGCATCATGACTCTGCCATACTAGTCACTTCTCCCAGCTTTGTGTCATCAGCAAACTTGCTGAGGGCATACTGCACCATCACCCAGATCATTAATGAAGATGTTAAACAGGACTGAACCCTGTATTACTAGTTACTGGCCTCCAACTAGACTTCATGTCACTGCTCACCACCCTCTGGGCTTGGCCATTCAGACAGTTTTAAATCCACATCACTGCTCATCCAGCCTACACTTCATCAGCTTCTCTGTGAGGATGTTATGGGAGACAGTGTTGAAAGCCTTACTGAAGTCAAGATAAACAATATCCACTGCTTCCTATACCAAAGGGACAGAAAGGACTTTCTGAAAGTCTTTGTCTAAGTCTCTGATGGAAGCCAATCCATCAAATAAACTGCCTTCTGGTGTGGAATAAAAACAAAGGCATTCATAAATTGTCTGTTGCTGCCAAGAGAATAGTCCTGCTCGCCCTTCTTTATAGAGAGAGGGAGAAAGGTAGACTCTTCCAAGGTAGGCTATTTATAGATTGCAAGTGGGACATTTAGATTGGATTACTTACCTGCTAGAAGTGCTTTTCTCTACAACAGCTACGAAGACAGCGTAGAGTACAGTTATATTTTCGGACCCCAGTTAATTTCCTAAAGCTAGGTTGGCTGAAACCAGGCTAAAATTAAAAGTGCTTTTTTCACCACTGCATACCTTAGCATTTCGCTGCCTCAGTGTGTTTGAGCAGAACTGATTAACATAATTGCTAGTCATTTGGGTATGATGCTCAGTACTGAGATGGTAATATTTGCAGATGATGCAATTACTTAAATGACCAGGACTGAATTATCTGTCACTAGTCTTTCTTAGAAACAAAATATGAACTATGTAGATCGCTGATCTGTCTTGGCAGTTCCTGTGCAGCATTCCCCCTGCCTGATGCCTATAACTAAGCTTTTATCACTATTGACTAAAATCCATACAAAACACCAGCAACAGCAGCAGAAAATTCTCCAGTGATTTCATACACTGCTTTCTTTTATAGAATCAAAGTCCTGCTGAAGAGGAGACAGAAGTCTGAGGTAATTCTGGGCAGTTAGGGTTTGAGAAAAGAAGACTATAATTGTATTACAAACCTTACTTCTGTTCAAGAGTTGTTTTTTTTCCAATAGAATAGAAAACTTTTGAAAAGTTTTCTGATCTTTGTTGGAATGGTGCTCTATATCAAAATCCTTTCACTACATTCACTCAGCCAAGAAAGCTTTATTCCCAGTTTTCACACATTTTGCTCTGGATTCCCAGCTCAGAGAAAGGAAAAGAGGTTTAACCACTAAATTTCATCCAGAGAAGAAAGATGGCAGTATATTTCTTGCAGTACCACAACATCTGTGTGCCCAATGCCAGTCAGAAAACAGAAGTGAAAAGACATATAGACACTTAACAGTCTTGAATTTTTTTCTTTTTTTTTTTCCTAAAACTTTAACAACACATATGCTTATGAAGGAGCTCTTATTTTATCAGTTTTCAACTCTCAAAACAAAATTAGCTGGCAAGTAAAGAGCTATGCAAACGCTGGACATTTTTCCTTTGCTGCAAGTCCAAAATACAGTGGGATGAGAACTAAGAGGATACCTCTTACTTAATCTTTGCAGTCTAAAGACAGCTCTGTCTTTGGCATGGAAAAAGCATGGAGTAACTTTAATAACAACGCAAGACATAGTGCTGCAACCCAGGTTCATAAGTTTCTTTTTCGTTGCCTTCAACAAAACCACCACTTAAATCAAACTCTCCTTAAGAAATGCTGATCTGCAGAATATTACCAGATGGGTCTCCTGCCTTCTGAAGAAAGGGGGAAATGAGAGAGCCTCATGTTTAACGGCATATGAAAGAAGAAATACAATGTGTAAACTTTCCACTGACGGATATAATAGTGTTCTCACTTTTAAAGAAAAACAGTACTTCCTAGCAGGAGGCCTGCAAGAAATTTAACAATTACTCAAGATTTAGCTGTACAGCATGCCATTTTCGAACATGTGCAGAGTCTGTTATTTTTTGTAATTAAATTAATTTAAATAATAAATAATGTAATTAAAATACATTTGGATTGTGCAATCCCTAGGGCTGGAACTGTGTGTGGAGAAGTGATGCATATTCAATGTGAAGTTTAATGAGTAAGAAAATGCAGAATCCTGGAAATCTGGTAATGTGCAATATAGTTTTGGCACCCTCCCCCTTCTCCCCCCATTCCTTTTCAGAGTAAAAGAGGGCCCAAATTACCAAATCAGGCTTTAAATCATTCACAAGTCTCTTTTCCTAAAAAGGAAACATTGCTAGTGTTTAGGATTTTTTAGCACAACATGTGGTTACCCAAATGTTTCCCTACAATAGTCCTAGTGAAAAGTGATAGGAAATTGACTCTGTAACCCTGTAATAACAATGTTTACTTTAGTCTCATCAGAATTTTGCAGACTATAGGAAATCATTACTTGTCTCTGTTACAAGGCTGACCCTGATTAAAAACTCCTGCTGAGAATTTCAGAAGAGACTAACGCTGTCAGAGCTTTGCTTTTAGGGATCATCACCGCTCTTGATTTTCTGAGGATGGATGCTGAGCACTTTCTGAATATCAGTCTCTGTTAAGCTCTGCAACAAAAACTGAGGGTCCCCAGTCCCTCTCCCTAACTTGCTGAAGACTTTCACTTTTGACGTTGACTGTCAGATAAATGCACTTTTACCTCTGTGACCCAGGCTCCTGATCTCCCATAGAACTTGGCTCTTCAGCCCCACGAAGAGATCATGCCTAGCGTACAACCCAGCTAGCTCTGCCCTTGGGCAAGGGGCACAGCCTCTCTGGGAGCCACAACGGAGATGTGAGGACCTACAATGCCTAAGTAGGGGTGCTGCAAGGTACATTCCTCCCAGGCGCCAGTGTTTGTTCCTTTGCAAAAGGGCTACAGGAGCCTTCCATGTGGCATCTTGCCTTCTCTGGTGGACGGGTTGGGACAGCAAAGCTCCTAAGTGAGCCTGAGCAGTCAGTCTCAGTCAGGGCTTCTGTCACCCCCATAATGCAACAGAACACATGATTAAATGGCAGATTAAGGGGGTTCTAATATTCTGCGCACTTTGGTGGGCTGCGAAAAGCTTACACTCATGCTGCTGACTTTCCTGATTTCATAGGCACCCAATATTTAACATTTTCACTGTTTTGGTGTTGATTTCTTGGATTTTTTTGGGTGTGTGTGGGTTTTCCCCCTTTAAAACCCCAGTTCCTGCAGCCAGATAGTCACAGGAAGTGCTGAGTTTCTCCTAAAAACTGTCTGCCAGGGTGATTGATGAAAATTTAAAACACAGAATTGTAAAGATTCAAAAAACAGATGAAAAATTAAAACCCCCTTCCATCTTTACTGTTGTCTTAAGCGCTGATGATCGTAAGGCCTGTCTAATGGTTTCAGGAGGCCTGAGTCAGGGGTTTGAAATCGTTAGCAATATTGATGCCTCTGAGAAGTGAATGCTTAATACTGTCTTTCTTGTGGCAGGCCAAAATTACTGTTCAGTCTGTTACTTTGCTTATAGACAAAAGAACCTTTATTCCAAGTGGTAAAGGTCAGGGGTTTGGTGCTGAAGACCCAGGAAAATATACTGACAGATTAATATGGTGTACACATGTGTATGTGGTCACTTTCTGTTATATTTAGCTATTATCAGTATTTACATACCAGAGTAATTCAAGGTTTGAAATAAATTATTACAGAGTAGCCAAGGGACAGCCCCCAGTGTTTTAAAAACTCCATCAACAGGAATAGGCGGTTCACATGTATCCTTTTCCATCCCTGCCACACCAAATATTAAAAACTATAAACTTAAGAGGTATTTAATAAATTAGAGTAGTGTCGGGTTTAAAGTTCTTGTGATTGTCCAGAATAAGCTGGATTCTGTGGCTGTTTCCAGTTTCGGGAATGACACACAAAAGTATTTTGCCTTCCAACACTGACGGAGCTCGCTGGAAACTGTGGGTGCCTTCACTTGAGCTGGGCACGTAATGCTTTCCTGTATCATGCATACGAGAGTGGGACCCCTTCCCTAAATGTTTCACTGAATATTGTATTAATTTCAAAGTTCTCGGTGCACTTTTGATGGAAACTAATATAATGTACATCTGTAGATGACAGAAGGATATTTTCACCATTTAGTGAAATGTAGCCCCTTCCATTACACAGCGCTGTTGCTGTGCTGGGGACGTGGAAGGATTTCCAAGTGATCAGAAGGTGGCAGCAGATCTCTGTTTCATTTCTCCTGAGGTGATTTCGATCTCTGTAGCAACTCAGAGAGAAAAGAAGAAAGGAAAGAAAGAATAAAGTTTAAAATTAACTTACTGGGGAACAAATGTACCTCAGTTTTAATGCCACAGGTAGCTATGAGGGGACTGCCTCTCACCTCTGCTGATCACATTGCCCTAATTCAATTGTAGGTCCCTCACGAAATGCCTTGAGGGTTCAGCAGAGAAGGGAAAGCGCTCCCACCAGCGGAGGGGCGCGGTGTGAATGGCAGCAGCCTGGGATGCAGGCCAGCGGGTGGTTAGCCCCAGCGAGCGTGCGAGCAAGGGCAAAAGTGGCCTCGGCTCTCACACCGAACACGTCGGCATAGCTGTCTTTACTCACACTGAACAAATGCAAGTATACAAGCCCAATGCTTCTGTAGTTGAGCCGTTGCATTGGGCAATGCATCTCTGATCCCTTCCAAGTGCAAGACCCCCCCCCATGCCTTCCTATCTCCTCTGGGAGCAGAGCCTGGGCAGATGTAAAGGGAAGGCCTCTCTTATTCAAAGGGAAACATTGCTTCTTCTTTCTGTGAACTGCGTTTGGAAGTCTCCAGGGCGATCATGATGGATCCTTCTCAGATGGGGACCCTTCCCTCTGCACAAGGGTCCCGGGCAGTGCCCAGGCCATAGCAGAGCCAGTGCCAGAGGCAGCCCTGCCAGGAGCAGGAGCCCACGGAGGCCCATCATGCTTGCCTTGGGTGCTCACCTGCTACAGACAGGCCTGCAGCCTTCTCATCTCCCTTAAGAAGGCAGCGACTCATATGATTTAAACTCCTACATTTCTGTGAATCCCAGTGGCTGTCCCTGCAGAGCCACCCCCAAACAATCCCAGCTAATAACAGGGACAAAAAAGAGGTGTCATTGCTTTGCTCTGTCCATGTACTGCATCCTCCTGTCTTTGCCACATTGCCCCTTTCCAGTAAATCTTTTTTCCCCCTTTGATCTGTGGATGCTACTTACACATTACAACTGCCCCAGTCCATGAGCCACTGACACAGAAGGTTCACTGTTAGAAAAGGAAAAGAATTTGAAGGGGAAGGGGGGAACTGCTTAATAACAGCACTAAAAAGGTCATAATTAATGATTTGGTTGTAAAGGTGAGAAGCTGAAGCCCAACATTTACTAAATAGTTTATTGTTAAAAAGGGAAACTTCATCTGTGGTAATATTTTTAAGCAGGTGAGGTGGAGCTTAACAGTGAAAGGGAAGCTTTCTTTTTCTAGGTTCTGCTTAGGTGTCAAAACACATTTTAAATGAATTTACTTCCACTGGTGCAAGGCAGCCAGTTTTGTTTGTTCGGGGACTGTCTCTGATTGTTTTATTTAGTTTCTTTGGAAATAAGCCAAAGTACCAGGTCTGATTCATGGATCCTTAAATCCAAAGGGGAGTGGCATGAGCATCTGCTCTGACCCGGGGCACAACATAAGCCACACTCTTTTGCTGCATCAGGTTCAGTTGATGTGAGTGGTTACCTTAGAATTGATCTGTTATCAAAATAACCAGGTTTGACTTAAGGACTCCATGTGGGGTAGTGAAGTAGTCCTGATGGTTAGTTACCAGCATAGTTAGAAGTTGTAGAGTCAAAGAATCATAGAATGGTTTGGGTTGGAAGGGACCACAAGGATCCCCTAGTTCCAACCCCCTGCTATGGGCAGGGACACCCTACACTAGACCAGGGTGCCCAAAGCCCCATCCAACCTGGCCTGGAACACTGCCAGGGAGGGGACAGCCACAGCTTCTCTGGACACCCTGTTCCAGTGCCTCACCACCCTCACAGGAAAGAATTTCTTCCTAACGTCCAATCTTAATCCCCCCTCTTTTAGTTTATACCCATTACCCCTTGTCCTGTCACTGCACTCCCTAAGAAACAGCCCCTCGCCAGCTTTCCTGAAAGCCCCTTTACGTACTGTAAGGCCGAGATTAGGTCTCCCCGCAGCCTTCTCTTCTCTAGGCTAAACAACCTCAGCTCCCTCAGCCTGTCCTCGTAGGAGAGGTGCTCCAGTCCTCTGATCAACTTTGTGGCCCTTCTCTGGACTTGCTCCCGCAGCTCCATGTCTTTCCTGTACTGAGGACCCCAGAGCTGGATGCAGTACTCCAGGTGGGGTCTCATAAGAGTGAAGTAGAGGGGCAGAATCCCCTCCCTCGACCTGCTGGCCACACTATTTCTGATGCAGCCCAGGACACAGTTGGCTTTCTGGGCTGCCAGCACACACTGCCAGCTCATGTTGAACTTTTCATCAACCAGCACCCCCAAGTCCTTCTCCTTAGGGCTGCTCTCAATCCATTCTCAGCCCAGCCTGGAGTTGTGCTTGTACCCTATTTCCAATCTGAATGTTCCTAACTGACACAGGAAAGGCAGCAGCTACAGAGTCACAAGGACAGGTAATAAACTGGTAGTGACTTGACCAAAAGAGCATGGGATATGTAGAGTAGGAAAAAGAAAATCTCGCCCATCCATCAAGACGTTGCCCACTACAGAGCACCATGCACTCCACACTTTTCCTCTGTGTCTGCTGCTTGCCTCCTACAGAAATGCATCCACCAGCATGAAATTCTTGAGTCTTCAGTGTGTCAATATTTAGAACTTTATTACAGATATGAAGGTATTTCACTGGACAATGTTAAAAAAACCCAAATCATAACAGACAAAGGCAAAGCACATTAGCAAGTTGACAGCTGACTTTTTCTTGAAGGACTTGCATCTTCTCATGTTAAGGACTCCCCAACTCCCCTCATCTCCTCTGATTTTCAGTGGATACCATCGAGCTCAGCACTGGTGCTGTCAGTGAAGTTATGCCACATAACTTTCCATTCACATGCTAAAAGCAGACACTAGCCTTCAGCTTTAAAGTCTTCTCATTCCATTTAATTACAATGTTAATTTTTATGATGGTTATTTTAATTTACTGTGAGTGTAATTAAAAATGGAATATACCTTGTAGCAATTATTATAAAAATTGTTTTGCCTCCCTCATAGGAGAGGGAGACAGTTCAGGCTTTTTCTAGCAGATCCTTTTAAAACAACCTCTCAGCTGAAATGAAGGAAAACACATGAAAAACCCAACACTGGCATGAAAAAAAAAAAAAAGAGGAAAATAATGAGACAAGCAATTCTTAGCAAAGGTTTCAAAGGATAATGCTGTTTGATTGAACTGTGTCAGATTAGTATTACAGAATCTTTCAGAATAACTTACAGGAAGAAGCTCATTTTTTAGGAAGGGGTTGTCACTAGAAGAAATAGTGCCAGTATTGTAAAAAAGTTGGTTTTGGAAAAGGGATTGGAATATAACCACTCAGATCCATGAGGTAGAAAGAATAAAGGGAAGAGATTTGTAATAGTGCCAAACTAGTCAACGGATGGCTCAGTGCCGGGACTCAGCCTGTAAGGACATTTTTCTGGCTTGGGTAACACTGGCCAGTCAGCAATTGGCCTGTTCCTATATCATGTTGTAGGAGGAAAAAGGTGCAGATCTGGGTTTGGTCTGGTTGACTGGAGCAGCACTGTAGCAATATGTCTGTATCTGCTTGGCCCCACAGAACATGTCTAGGAAGAAAAATAGCTTTTAGGATATGAAAGTTGGCCATCCATGCTTTAGAGGATGAAAGAAACCCCAAGCAGGTGTGAGGGCCAGACTCTGTGGGACACCAACTCAAACTGAAAATTATGTGAACTGAAAACACTTTGCCCCTCTGGGGATAAACCTGGAGGTAAGAATGAGGGCCACTCCTTTCCTAGTGTCTTTTTTCCAAGCTATTTTGTAAGGCAGAAGGATGTTGATTTCCCTTGCATCATAATTATGACATTAAAGAGTTTCCAATTACAAATCCCTCATTTCTGAACTGGTAACAACCTGAGCTGATGGCTACTATTATTTATAGATGTAATCATACTTAAACATTTGCCTTCTAAGTTTAACTAAGCTCTGCTTGGCTGCTTTTTTAATTTTGGGTTGCACAGCAAAATTTCCCACTGTGCTTTTTTACGAGTGGCAGGAGACACATTATTACACTCATAGCACCATAGAGTAACAAACACAAACACAAGGCACAAAGTACAAGACAAAGTTCAAATTAGGGAGGACAGAAAGGTATTACACTTCACACTGGTGGAAACAACTTGTAAGTCAGTCTTCTTTCTAATCATGTCATGTCGTCTCTACACAGCCATTGTTGCATTTAATCAAGTCACATTTTTCCTGATTTGGACTTGTGCTAGAGAATAACTGCAGTCAAGACTATCAAACTCTCCAGTGTATCGATGTCAGTGAAGATCACCGCCTCTGCTGTATTTAGAAGGTAAGAAGTAGTACAGAAATTCCAAAATGCATGGAATAACATCTACACTACTAATCTGAAGCACTGTAGACTAAAGGTAACACTGTTAAGTTCAGACACTAAAGAATAAAAGTTCTGAGCATTTAAATACTAAGAAGTATTCATATCAAATATCCTCTCTGAACAGAATGAGTTAAAGTTATCCTTAATGGATAAGAGAATGAATCGAGAGCAGCCCTAAGGAGAAGGACTTCGGGGTGCTGGTTGATGAAAAGCTCAACATGAGCCAGCAGTGTGCGCTGGCAGTCCAGAAAGCCAACCATGTCCTGGGCTGCATCAGAAATAGTGTGGCCAGCAGGTCGAGGGAGGGGATTCTGCCCCTCTGCTCCGCTCTGGAGACCCCACCTGGAGTACTGCGTCCAGCTCTGGGGTCCCCAGTACAGGGAAGACATGGAGCTGCTGGAGCAAGTCCAGAGAAGGGCCACAAAGTTGATCATAGGACTGGAGCACCTCTTCTACAAGGACAAGCTGAGGGAGTTGGGGTTGTTTAGCCTGGAGAAGAGAAGGCTGTCAGGAGATTTAATCGCGGCCTTCCAATACCTACAGAGGACCTACAGGAAAGCTGGCGAGGGGCTGTTTCTTAGGGAGTGTAGTGATAGGACAAGGGGTAATGGGTATAAACTAAAAGAGGGGGGATTAAGATTGGACATTAGGATGTGAGGGTGGTGAGGCACTGGAACAGGTTGCCCAGAGAAGCTGTGGCTGTCCCCTCCCTGGCAGTGTTCAAGGTCAGGTTGGATGGGGCTTTGGTCTAGTGTAGGGTGTCCCTGACCATGGCAGGGGGGTTGAAACTAGATGACCTTTAAGTTTCCTTCCAACCCAAACCATTCTGTCATTTTATGATTTTTTAAAGTGCCGATGGCCCATCAAAAGTTCAGAGGCTATTTACCTGGGAACTGGGAAAGCACTAGGAAGTCCTGATTACCTCTTCCAAGTTATGACACTTGAGCTACAACCCCACACTGTACCATCAACTGACAAGGCAGAGTGATTTCACCGAAGGATCCTACGTTTCCTGCCTTAGTTCATCCTGACCCGAGTACACCTTCAAAATACACTGCAAACGTTATTTTTTATGAAACACATTTTCTGGAGAAGAGAGAACACCTAGAATAACAGTTTAGGAAGAATTTTGCTATTGCTTTTCAGCCGCTGTTGGTTAGAAGTGAACCACTGGTGATACAGCATGACACAAAACTCAGTTGTGCTTGTCCGGATAGGCTGTACATCAGTGCAGTGAAGGCTGGATAGATGAGGAAAAGGACAAAAAAATAAGAATGTCATGGTACATCAGATCAAAGATCCATTCCACCAGTATCTTCTAAAAGAGCATCAAACGGACAAGTGAATAACAATACTTTTGTGAAACACATTCCCAGTCTGTACTGATTTAGAGTTCCTTTGCATGTGATGGCATCTATGTGTTTAAATGAAACAAAAGCTGCACAGCCTGCAGTGGAGGGAGGGGGCAGGCATTTAAGAAAAAGGATGGCTGAGGACACAGTAGAGGGGCTGAGAGCAGGAGGAGAGAGCAGGCACATATCCTGGTTTCAATAAAATGGGCACGCTGAACTCAACATCAGGGAAGATGTACCTGTGAGCTACTGAGAACTGGTATTTGTTTTCTTACTTACAGCATTCAGTAGCTCCCCTCATATAAACCCTTGTTAAATCCATGGGACCATCTAGAGTTCAGTATTACCCCCCCTAATGTAGCAGGCTCAGAAGCTGTCCTAAGCAACCAGAACTTTTCGTGAGTCCTATGGATGATGTAGCTTGGACTTTTTCTAATGTCCTCTTGAGATCATGTGAGCTACAATGAAAAGCTTTTAAATATGCTCTTTTATGTAATTACCATTTGCTAGTAGGAGTGATATTTGGAGCTGGGGAGGACTGGTAGTGCCAAGAATGTTTTACCTCCCAGCAAAAAGGAAATACTTTAAGAGTACTTTATATGGCAATAAAGCAGGGACTATTTAAACATGACATCCATATTCATAATGAGTGCACTTTGATCTGTAAACAGTCCTTAAAAATTAAGTAGGGATATTGCTTTTAATCGTGCGTTTGCTAGTTGTGACCTACAGGTGTGCACAAAGAGAGCATGTTTCCTACAGCAGTCAATTGACTTCCCCTGATTTACAGCATTTTCAGTCCCTGCTCCATGTGCTCCAGAGGTTTGATTTCCATTTTCTATTTGAACCTGACTTGGATTTATTTTATTTTATCCTCCAACTAGTCCAGGCAGCAAGATAAGAATTACTTTCACACATGACTCTTTGTTTGCATAACACTTGCTTCCACTTAGTAAGAAATACATGGTTATTTCAAGTTACATTTCCTTTGAAAAACAATGGTTTAAATTGAGGCGTGAAATGTTCCATTGCACTTTTTTTTTCCCCATCTTTTTTAATATGGAGCTTCAAGTAAAATCTAAAGGACTGACTCAAGTTTTATACTTATTTCTGTTTGTGTATTTGCTGTTTCTCATGAAGTTTGTACTAAATGGTTGTTTTTGGAGACACGTTTCATTCTTAGTTCAGTAGCTCTACAAGAAGGCCATGCACCACTGCTGTGTGCTATCATTCCCTGGGGACTTTCTAGATGTGTCTTGCTGCTTTGCATGGGTAGGTGGAAGGATGAAAAGGTGGAAACATGGGCCATCCCTCTTAGCTCACAGAAACTCAGAAAGCTGTGGAATTTGTTGTGACATCCACTCTACTTTGGGAAACCCTTCTAAGAGAGGACTCTGGGACAGCTAGGGACTTAGTAGCTACTGATAATGCTGTTTGTCTATGTAATCAGAGAGACCAAAAGAAAATGGGAAAGTAAAGGGAGTTCACCTCACGAGTTGTCTCCAGCATTGCCTTCTATGCATAACAGGCAACGAAGTTAAGTGCCATTAACTTCGCCTTTTTCGCTCCTGCAAGAAGAATTTATGAGAAATCCCACAAGAGAAACCTGGTAAAATGTTTCATTATAGCACACATTTTTCCAGAAGGAGGTATGAGTTCATATGAGTCTCTTGTTCAAGAAAATCAGAGCGTAGGAATTACTCTGAAGCCCCACAGCAGCAACCTCTCACCAACAGACACTGGCAGCCCACTGCCTGCAGAAGGTCCCTTCTCTAAATCTGAAATCCAAATACAAGAATACCAGAATCCAAAGCACTGACATTGATAGCTAAGCTAACTTTAATCAGGTTATTCCATTATCAGTAGCTGTCCAATTGTGGTTGAAAGGAGCTCAGCATAGATGACACAAGGCTCTCCAGAGTGTTTTTAAACCCTCAGCAGATGAAAACCACATGAATACAGGTATAATACTGTTGGTTAGGGCCATAGTAAGTTAAAGTCATCTCAGGTACACCTGCACAATGTCCTTGGATGCAGTGCCCGTGTATCCAACCCTATCATGAAACTTTTCATTCTGCTCTTCCCGGGTCCTGCTCCTCCTGGCACTGACATTTCATACTGCCTGTGCTGGGAGTCTGTGCCCCGCATCTACAGCATTTCTCTTGCCTGAGAGTCCCAACACGCCTTTAAAATACAAGGTCTCAACTGGACAAACTGTTCATAGGTGAATGTAAAACCACCTGCAGCCCAAGGTTCTTCAGTCCTTTAGTTGAAAGAGAAGATGAGCCTGATATCAATGAAAATCTCATTGACTCAGATGAGCAGCTGGACTGGCCCCATTTTTACTGCAAACAGGCTTACTTTTAAGTGACACAGAATTTGTTTGCTTGGTTTGCCATGCCTGATATAAGGTGGTGGCAGATGATTGAGTGAATATGGCACTCAAAAGCTCATGAGAAAGAACAAATTTTTAAAGTGTTTTCACTGGAACAGCAGTAGAATCAGGAAATATATAAATAACTCCTTCTTTATAAAGTTGCATAAAACAAACAATGGCAAGCAACTCAGCTTTACTTTTCATAAGAAGACTTTCAGGAAGTTAAAACAGAATCACAGCTATGGGAAATCCCAACCGACCTTTTTCTATGAGTAACAAGAATTATTTAGAATGTTACTCTCTTAAAGTAAAAAGTGACCTTCAGCAATTCATTTCAATTATTTGGAAATAATTTTTTTGTTGAATTTATCCTCCTTGAATATTATAAAAGCCCACTGAGTTTTTCCTGACGTGAACATAACATGTTTTATATAGGCCTGGCCTGCATTCACATCAGTGCAGATACGCAATGGGCGGGTGGTTTCTTTCTGAAATAGTTAAACCTGTACAAGTCCTAGTGAACTGTTACCCTAGGATGAAGACGCTCTCTTGATCCCATTGCAGCAGCCCAAACTTCTGCAGTAGATAAAGCCTTGACATGTGTAGTAAAAATGAGATGCTGACTTTAACAGATCTTAATCAGCCTATTAAGAACTGGCTGCTCCTCCCCCTGACTACTTGATTGGACGTTACTGAAGGAAAATCTCTCTTTCTCCTGCTAAAGTCAACGCCAATGTTCATGAAAGAAAGAACAAATACCTGTAAGCTACAGACTGTACCTTGGGGGAGGTCCTTGAGCCAGGGAAAGGAAAGAAGAAGGATAATGAGGAAAAAACAGGAATGCATTTTTTTTGTCACTTATCATAGACATCAGAAGAGAAATTAGTTAAAAACTTGAAGTCTAAACTAGTAGCTGTAGGCATGCTCTTGCTAATTCAGATTGTTTGCTGTTCATTTCAATTTTAATGACGCACTAAGGTGTGTGACTACATCTGGCTATTATCCTTTTAATAGTGACATTTCCAATATAGTATCTGAGTTTAGTGCTCTCAAAATGTAAACAGAAGGTTTTTGTTATGTTTCACACAGTTTTATCTAGAGAAAGCTACGCATTTGCATTCCATATCAGCCTGCTCACAACACAGCTTTACCACTTTTTCTCAGAGATGCTACTTTCTTCCCTGTAGGAAGGCATGTGTTCAAACCAGAGACCTAGGAACCCATTCACCAAGATTGGCAAGTTCCTTCAGCTCTCAGAAAGAAATCTTGAAGACAAATTGGACACAACACACTTAACCTAATGCATGCAGAATTAGGTGTCTTATAGTGCGAATCCAAACACCCAGTGTACTAGAACCAGCTGGTAGGTGAGATGGGGTTGAGTGAAAGGACATGGTTTACTTAGGGACATGGTTTAGTGGTTAATAGGTGGGGGGAGGGACACGGTTGGACTGGATGATCCTTGAGGTCTCTTCCAAACTTAATGATTCTATGATTCTATGATTCTATGAAGGGAAATAGGAGAGAAGAGAGACAGAGAAAGAAGGAAATCTCAGACACTAGTCTGAACAGCAAAAGCAGTTCCTTTATATTTTATTCAATAGTTGCTTGATATAAAGAAGTATTTATGTGTTTTATCTGAAACTGTCATTGGATAAAATGCATACACAGGGCACCCCTAGGAGAAATGAAGGTGTGGACTTTTGAATTCTATCAGACAGGCAAAAACTTAGTATGGGCATTCTGTGTCCTGGTCAAATGCTCTCTGACTTTCACCTTATTGTAAAATGAGTGTGCTCAAGCCATCTCCTGCTATGGCCACTCTGTGATCTGTGATGAGTTTTTCCCCTGTATAAATGCTTTTGGTGTACTCTGAGAACACAGGCTTGCTTGGGTGCTTCAGGGACCTTCAGCAGAGGAAGCCTGCCCTCTGAATCCTCCTCAGACATTGCTGTGAGATAGCACCCAATTAAACTGTGCTTCTTGGCACGCAGAGAACTTTGGTTTCCTGAGAGTCTTCAATGACAAAAAAAAAAGTGATATCTTCACAGCTGGGGGCAGTTGAATTCGAATGTTCAATCATTTTTCAATTCACTTTAAGTGGCTTGGGCCTCATTTTGGAACCTGGTCTCAAGTGCTGTATACCCTTATTTTGGACAAAGAAGAAGGAAGCCACATTGAGACATGTCCACATATACAAGAGTCATTAGTTTGAGAAGCAAATGGAGAAAGTAAAAATATGTTAGGTACAGAGCTAATTAGATAACATTAGGTGCATTTCAGCTTGTAAGTTGTCGCTTAACCATCTTGTGTTAACCATCAAGTCTAAACACTCCTTTGGACGTTTGAGGCAAAAACTCGTAAATTGCACAGACTACTAAACTGCATCTGTCAGTACCGTTTCCAACTGCAACTAGAAAGGAACAAGTAAAATCATAGGATGCAGTGTGGGTTTTTTTCAGTACTATCCATGCGCAGCTGTTAGCTATTCCCCTTGCAGCTTTGACAGAACATCAACTACAGCCATTCTGTAGCTTTGGGACGATAAATCAGAGGGGCCTGTGGAAGGAATGGACATCAGAAAGACGCAGAAAATAACAAATGAATTCTGCTTTTAACTTTGGTGTTGAATTCTGCACTGTCCTTTTCCCCACAGTTACGGAATAAGGACAGCAAGCACACCTCTGCCAGAGCTTTCAAAGTTTGCAAGGTGCACCTCTGCATATTCCAAGCCAGTGATGCAGCTACAGCACTGTAGAATACAATTGACTAACAAAGAAAAAGTAATGAAATGTAGAAAATCCTGCCTCCTAGCAGACTATCGAAGCACATAAACCAGACACTACAGAATCCTCATTGGCATTTTACATGTAGGAACAATTTGTGTCACAGAAACTTAGAAGTCAGAGCCAGAAGAGGAATGGCATGCTTACATATTTTTTCCTCTGTCAAGAAAATCACTGCTGGCAATAAACTTTTGGGTTTTGGTTTGGTTTGGTTTGGTTTGCATAGGATAATGTCTCTCAGTCAGGTAGAATCATTCCAAATTCTAAAGATTATGATTTTAAAAAGGCCAGACAGTGCCTCTTCATCTCCCAGCCTGCCCCAACACACATATTCCCACCATATAAAGGAATCCACAGCAGGGTTTTTTTTTTCCATCTTTTTACCAACAGATAAGATGTTCTTTAGTATCCAAAATAAAACGCATTCTATCTTCGAGTGTTTATGGTCTTGCACCTCTAATTCTTGTTTCTTCCAGCATTCTGAAACAGTGCTTTTTCACCTTGTAAGCCACTAAATGAATCAATCAATATCCTTTCAATAAAAACAGTAAAACAAAGTGTTTGATATTGGAACAAAATATCATAGGTCAGTGCACAAAGTCGTATGGAAAGCAGCTCCATGACATAATACTTTCTGAATACAAACACACCAAGAAGAAAAAGTTGTGTGGAGCTTTTTACTGTTCACTGTCATTCCTAAGTCCCTCTGCATTATTTGTCTCTTCCTGCTATGGAACATCTGCCTTCTGCATTACAGTATTTTTCCCTGCTTGTATCAGTTTTCTCAAACCGATCCTCAGTTTATTTTGTCCTGTCCAGATGCTTATCTCCCTCTTTATTATTTCTCTATTGTTTGCAACTTCTTTCCAATTTAGCATTAACTGTGAATTTAATTAAACTCTAGTCATTAACATTCATTTTATATGCCTCACTAACAGAATCCCTCTTCTAGTTCTTAATGACACTTAAATAAATAAAACCTAATAGAGATCCCTGTGGTACCTCACTAGACACCTTAACCTAGTTTGATACTTGCTACTTAACTGTTTACCAAGCTCCTTTGAACACTCTTCAAACCACAGAAGAGCATGTATATTCAAACCAAACTGAATTAATTTTTTAGTCCAATTTTCATGAGACTCCATATTGAATGCTTTAGCTGAATGCAAATAGCTTACATGTCTCACTTTTCCTTTTATCTGTGGAGGCCTGGATTCTTCAACACTTACGATCATGCTTAATTTTAAGCATGTGTTTAAAGTAAGTGCGAGTAAACACTACTTGCAGTTAAATGAGTCATGCACGTGCTTGCAAGCTGATGGCTTATTTACCTAGCTCAAAAATGGTTAACCGTAAATCTAGGGTCTTATCATACATCAGTTCTTTATCTCCAGAAATATTATCTCTCCACAGTTCAATGCAGAGAGTCAGATATTATATTGAAATCCTCAGTGACAGTAAGTTTCAATTTTGCTTAGTAGTATATTTAAGAAAGGGGGAAAAAAAAAGAAGAAACAATCAGAACCAGTGCAGTAATAAAGGATATAACAATAAACTCACATATCAAACCTTCTACAAAAACTCAAGAAGAAAAAAAATTGAGCAAAAACTTTTTAAAGGCCTGCACAATTATTTCCAGCCCAACTACTGGTTAAAGCTGACGTTCTCCTCTCAGAACATACAGCTGTGTTCTTGCCAACATTAGTGTTAAACTTGTCAAAAGTGAGACCAAAACTTTAAAAGATACATGTCAGTGGCAGGCAGGCTTATCATTTACTGGAGACTTCTATAAAAACTATTTCCAATTTCTATAGTACTGATTTGTCAGCCCTTTCAATTACAGGATCATGAAAGAAACATTTCTCACTGGAACAGGAATTTAAATTTATAAAATTCCTTTAAACTTAAAAGGTGAGAGTAAACTGAAATGTCCAGTTTGATTGAAATTAAGATGCTTTCCAAAGACAAAATTAAAAAAAAAAAAAAAAGAAGCAGCATTTCAGAGAAGGGATTTACTGTGAAAAATCATCAGCCAATTTACAGGTGACTTTGTTCACAGCCCCTGCCATCTTTCCATTTCAAAAAGCAAAGTCCAAATTATCCTTGTTCTCCAGCAGTGGATCTGACATCATCTGCACCAGGGCTGACTGATGATGAGCCATGTCATTAACACAGTGCCTTTTGTTGCGATAAATGGCTCGTGGCAGGGATGCTGGCTGAGATGACGGATCCCCTTGTATCCTATACAACAGGAAGACTAGTACAAAGCTTTGAAGTTGCCTGTGAATGGAATCATTATGAAAATGGGTAAAGTAAAATGTTTAGAGATGGTCAGAGAAATGAAAGAATGAGCACGAAGCACATCTGGTTAGAGACACTTTAAAAATAATGTCCTCAAGAAAGATTAAGTTGCCTGTGTAGAAATATTGTATGTATGATGCATTTACATACACATCTGGGACAAATACGTTTTACTCTAATGGAGGTGAGTAGTCTAGTTAAGGCCAGCAGTTCCTTTAACCAAGTGTGTTGAGAAGGAAGTTTGCTTTTAATTTGGAGACCAGTAAAGAGATTTCTTCACTTAACGCCTTCACTTAGAGAAAAATAAGAGAATTTTAAAAAGAAATATCAATGCAGAGGAAAGAAATAAAGATGATATTACTAGGATATCTCTAGAAATTACTTTTTTTGTCCATTTACAGGTACCAATGTAATTTCCAGTAATCTAGATTCATATATATGTTTACATAGATAAGAGTGTATCATTTTGCTTGCAGTTGTCTATGTACTCATAAATAGATACTATATTAACCAGACTATTATGTTACCTTAATAAAATTATATATGTAATGTCTTACGTATGTAATGTTTATTTATAAAAAAGGTATTTAAGATAAATCAATCTCACTCCATTCAATGAACAGAATAAATAACAAAGCAGATTTTATTTAAAATAAATAAACTGAGACACACTGAGTCCAGAGAAAACTACTCTAAGATAAGTGGCAGACTGGGGAACTGAACCCAGAAGTGCTAAGTGATACCAACAATGATTAGATTGCCTCTGAGAATCAAATAATGAGCAAAACTCTTGGGACAGAACTATAGGGAAGGAAACTCTCCAGAAGAACTTCCTCCTTGCTTGCCTACAATCCTGCTCCCACTGAGCATTTCAGCAGCTCCCGTGTCAGCTCTGCTCAGCCATCTTCAAGAATCTAAATCTTACCCTGGTACCTTTTGCTTGAGTAACTGTGCTGCCCAGCTCCATAGAGATCAAAATGTGGAAACGTGGAAAAAATCACAAAGAAGATCCTTATCAAAACCATAATGAAGAAATTACGGTTCTCTCCCATGGCAACATGGTCACAGACCTCCTGCAAGTATTCTGTTTCCACTGAGGTCAAACAACTTCTGCCAAATAATTCAGCGGGACAGTACAAGCTAAAATTTACATAGGAATAAATATAAAACATATTTGTTGTAGCAAGTAAACGATAATTTTCCATTTGCTCTTCATTTCTGTCCAGTGCACTATGAGCTGGAAAATTTATTTTATCCTTTGACAAGATTATTTTGTGTGGGTATAAAATACGGACCAGTGGAACCTAATGCAAAATATAAAGTTCACTTGGCCTGGAGTCCCTCTATAATTTGGCCAATGTTCTTTACATGAAAGAAAGTGCATTAGCTCAAGTGACTGCGGAATTATTTCACGTTTATGACATTTCTGTATCTTCCCTATATTGTCTCTTTGTCTGTCATTTTTGTATTGGTTGTTTGAATGAACATGAGCAATATTAAGCAATAAATAATAGTATTCTATGAATACAGATGTTTCTATACCTGTTTCATGTGTATAGAACTGAACATTCTTTCTGTTCTTAAAAAAAATCTGAAGATAGATATGTTTGCTAGAATTGTTTACCATTTGCACATATAATTACACTTTTTTTTTTGTTTTTAAGATAACTGAAAACTATTTTAGGTTTGATCTGGCTTCTGTTGAAAATAGTGCGAATCTGATAATATTAGCCTGAGTTTGATCAAATTCCATATGAAGATATTTTCAGTTTGGTGATTATTTTAGAAGCTGTTGTGGGTTTTGAACGTTATCTCAAAATATTTTTCAGCTCCATTTTTTCAGTGGGAAGGTGTTTGTAGGTAAGACCTTATTCAGTCTAACTATAAAACTGTGTGCATTGTCATGCTTTACTTTTTGTTTTTATCCTACCTTTATCCTTCTAAGGGAAAATGTGGTTATGTCTTATCTGAACTCTTCATCTTTAAATCTTACTTATGAGATTTCCTATATGTCATGCTGGCCTATCAATAGCCAACACCAGTCTACACCAATGAAGAATGCATATGTTACAATCAAATCCCTTTATATTGTATTTCATTTACTGCACAAACTCAATTATCTGACTGCTCTATTATAGAATCAACCCCAAAAGACCAATTTCCCATGTTTTACACATATTTATGGAACTGGAAAACTTCCTGCATGTTATATTTTAATACTAATTGCCTTGGTGTTTGATTGCTTAAACGAATCATTTACCCTTTGTTGACAGCTAGTATGGCTAATAAACCCATAACTTTACAGCTTTCAGAAGTTCCTTTCCTGAGTATGCTCAAACATCGCAGATGACACATACCCAAACTCTCTTCTCCCAGAAGATAAGACTGGCTGTATGCTTTGAACGGTGACTATATTGACATATGCTTAATCTTTAAAAGAGCTCTTGCTTAACAGGAAAGAGCTTGTGGGTATAATAAACCAATTCTATTCTATTCCCTGTCATATGTCACAGAATAGTGACACTTAGGAAAGCCAGGTCTTGATCTTTGGTCAACAGCTACCCTAAATTCTGATTATTCAGACTCCAGCAAATAATTATGCTGACCAGAAATAAAATCATTGAATGAATCAGTCTAATATCCTCTTGTAAGTATTATCTGTTCTGCATGCACCTGCATTTTTGCATCATGCTGAAGGCATGTATTTACAAATATTTAAATGACCTAAAGGAGTCTGAATTTCTCCTGAGATCCGGAAAAGGTCTTTGCCACTTGTTATCACATCAAATGCAGCTTTTAGGACCAAATATCAAGAAAGGAGACATTGGGATAAAGCATTTCCTTTTGTAGATATACATTATTGACACAAGATTCAAAGTAACAGAGAGTGCAAACAAATGTAGTCCAAAGCCAACATGGAAAATGCAGTCTTTTCCAACATGCTGGGAGTTTTTATCTCCTGTAAATAATTAAATGGGTAGTGACCTACTAGTGTCTAAACATACTTCTCTCTGGTGCTCCAGACTGTATAACAATTTTCACTATATTCAGTAGAAACCTTGCACAAGAAACAACATGCTCCTTCCAAAGGATTTATAAATAGTGACTTAACCTCCTCCAAGATGTTCGGCCTTGTTACAATACTCAGCTGGTGTGGTGGGTTGGGTTGACTGTGGCTGGATGTCAGGTGCCCACCAAACTGCTCTATCACTCCCCTCCTCAGTAGGACATGGAGGGGAGAAAAACAATATGAAAAAAAAATTCGTGAGTCAAGATAATGGCAGTTTATTAAAGCAAAAGGCCACATGCAGAGCAAAGGAAAACAAAAAGATTTATTCTCTATTTCCTACCAGCAAGTGATGTCCAACCACTTCCCAGGAAGCAGGGCTTCAGTACCCATAGTGGTTACTCCAGAAGACAAATGTCACAAATGCTCCCCCTTCCTCCTTTCTCTCAGCTTTTATTGCTGAGCAGACGCCATGCGGTATGGAATATCCCTTGGTCGGTTTGGGCCAGCCGCCCTGGCTGTGTCCCCTCCTAAGGTCTTGCCCACCCCCAGCCTGCTGGTGAGAACTGGGGAGGAATGTTGGAGCAAGACAGCCTCGGTGCTGTGCCAGCGCTGCTCAGCAGTAGCCAAAGCACCATTACCAGCCTTGCTGGCTACCGATGCACAGCACAGCGCTGTGAGGGCTGCTGTGGGGAAAATTAACTCAATTTCAGCCAGACTCAACAGAGCTGGGCAGCCATGGTAACATCTTTTTGCTGTCTGAAGGATAAGCACCTCTCCCTCCTAGGCAATTCCCTACGAACTCAATGTGATCCCTCCAGCACCCTTCTACCCTACAGAGCCTTCTTGTTCTCACATCTCCTTCACACATGGCACATGGCCTGGACAGGGCCACCTGAGAAGTCATGAGGTCCTTATAGTTTCAGGAGAGTAGGACTTGACCTCTCAGGAACGCTCCTGCTTTCAAATCTTCTGCAAGATGAGTACAAAAAGGTACACCCTATCTCAGGGAAAGTCTGGGGGCAGCACCTTTTCCTGTCGTTGCTAAGCCTCCGCTTCACAACAGATAGCATCAGATAAAGTATTGTATTCTGTTATTGCACTGGAATCCTGTTTCACTGAAGGGTTTGATAAGGTTTCCTGATTTTAATGGCAGTTAAAGAAGCTTCGAATCTTGAAGAGGAGGCCCAAAACACCCTGATGAGGTTATCTTGAAAGGTTCTGGGGTTTGGTTTTGGCTTTTCTTTTTTTTCTTCTTGATCTTATTGTAATTTAAACAACAAAGGCAGAGGCTGAGATGCTGGATTCTGAGGGGCTCTCAAGTGCTATCTTTTTATTAAAATGAGATAAAAAGCAAAAAGTTGTCAGGGAAAGACATAAGGAAAAGAGTAGCTCTTAGAGAAAAAATGTTTTGAAAACACATCACGAGACTCTGAAAGCTTCTGTCTCTTACCTTTTTTTTTTTCTCCTGGTTTACAATTTATACATTCTTTATTTTAATTTTATTCATATTCATCTTTGCTTTGGATAGTAAACTAGTTATGCTCAAAACCTTATCACATCAATGGGAAGTCAGTACATGAAATAAGAATACATTATTTTTCCATACTGTAGGAACAAGTTAACGTACTGTAGTAAATATTGACTTGGCTTTGTTATATCAACATTATCCACAAACACTTGTGGTCTAAGACCTTATTCCACTGAAATTAATTCAAGAATTTTCCGGTGAATTATGATACCAAAATGCTACAATGCATAGCTTGCTTGCCTAGGGAAGGGATAAGCATGGCTTGCCTTTGCATTGCACGTCTGCTCCAGTTCCCACTGGCTGCACTGAAGGGCTGGCACCACCAGCCATTCTGGTCACTGTCCAAGACAGGAAAAACATCATGCCTCTCATGCCTCTTTTTCATCCTGCGTGCTTGTGTTTGTTGTTGTGTTGTGGGGTTTTTTTTCCCCAGTAAAACAAACAACAACAAACAAAAAACACACCAAGGTTCAGGAGAGGATCATGTACAGCTGAGTGTCATCCTAACCTGAAATCATGGACGGGTCACAGTATGTTTCATGGACCAGTAGATGAGAAGCACCACAGGGGCATGCAGTTTAGGCACAACCTCTGAGACTTCTTCTGACTTCTTATTATATTGAATGCAGTGGTGTGTGCTCAAGCAACCTGACACTATAAGATGCTAATAGTGTAACCATATGCTACCACACTGTGCTGTTCCAGATAAATGTTCCCCCAACTATTCAAGTATGATGGTATCCAGTTGCGGCTCACAACTAAGGGAGAAATACCTTTAAATCCTTCTTCACTTTGCAATGAATAATGTCATCTAGGGTCAAGTTGGTCCTGCCATGTCTGGTAAAATGAAAGCACTAGAAAGCAAACTACGTAGGAACTACCAGGAAAGGAATTCAGAGAGCTACTTGCAGTCCAAAGCAGAAGTCTGCTAACCATCTTGGCTGGGTAGGTCCTCCAGTTGTATTTTGTGGCTGTTGTTTGAGAGTTGCTCAGGAAATGTTCTTCAGTACAAGGCAAAGCATGCCAACAGCTTGACAGCGTGCAACATTGCATTTTGGTGCCATGAAATGTTACAAGCACCATTTAATTTATTAGAACACGTGCACCCTGCTTTCCTCCTTGCTTTTCCAAGAGGAATAGTCTCCTCCCCAGTACCAGGACTGTTGAGCTGTTGTTTCTTGAAGCCATAGGAGGTCTAATGGGGAAAAATGCAAAATACCAGCCAGCAAAAACTAATCTTAGCATGGTAGAATGAGCATCTGTTGCGTTGTCTACTACAGGGACAGTCAGGCTGTGATCTTGCATCACTTGCAGCTGTTGGGATGTTACAGGATGACTCACCTGAAGATTTGCAGTACATTCTAGTCTCAGATGAATAGCTAAAATCCAGACATATATTTATATAGATGGGCTCCACACTTCAGTCAAATTTCACTATTAGATATATTTTCTTCACTATTCCTTATAAATTCTAACTTACGCTGAGGATCCATAAAGAAGAGAAATACACAATGACTTACCAAAACCATGATGACTTTCTAATTCCGTGCCTTTCCTCCAGACCTTTGATTTGGCTTTCCCTTCCTGAATCAGATCGGCAAGACGAAGCACTGTACATCATAATTACAATGCAATTTTGTTTTTTATGAGCTCACTTTACTACCACATTTATTTCTATTGTGGCGCTGAGAAGAAGTCCCAATCAGGAGTAGGATCCCAATGTGCTAAAGCTACATAGACACATAGGAAGGGACAGCTATCACCTGAAGAACCTACAGTCTGGGGCAAAACTAATCATGGACAGGGAAAATACACCTAGCAAATTGTCTCAGGACAAATAACAAGATCAAAATCAGAACCAGTCTGCAAGGTGCCACTGGTGGATGGTACCTCTCAGACACAAACAATGGCTGCCAATTCAGACATCCTAGTTATTGCCACGCAACCTGCAGACTGCTGCCTCATAAAAGTTTTGCTAAGAAATTGCCCCCAGACACTGCACAAAGTGCTCTGAATGGATCTGACACTTATTGGAGAGAGTGCACCTTCTACTTCATTTACCTCTGAGCCGAGAAAGAAGAATATAATTGAACATGCTTCCCCCTTTAGTGCAATTTGTTCATGAACATTGTTACGCTGAGAGCAAGTGGGCATAAAAAGCACTCTTTCCTCAACCAGAGAAAGAATGTGTGCACATTCTTACAGAGCCTGTGTACAGGAAATCATTCACAAACCTTCAAAGGCATTGATGGGGGAAGGGAGGAGGCTGGAATGACATTCCTTGGGTAAGAGCACATGAAAGTCTGGTCAGATTAGTGTAATATATTACACAAATGTGACACAAAAATGTTCATGGATTACACTTCCTTCGCTGTATCATATTAGCACCTCATCATCCCAGCCTACCACAAACAGATGCTAACAAGATATGAGAAGAGAGCTAGAATACGCTGAGGTTTCTGTCTCATATTAGTAGTGTGCGCAATATACTGTGATTCCGCCTGCCAGCATGTGATGCACAAATTACTAACGCATAATCTATGAAAAGAAAAGAACCCAAAGCAAACCAAAACAAGACATTACCATGAAAAGTGTGTTTACAATGTGCTGCAAAGTGAAGACGTGTGCTTTGTGTGGGGAAAATCGATCCCACCTCCTGCGAGGTCACCAAGATACAGAGGAACGTGTTAAAGTCCTTAACATACTGGCTGGAAATACACTGTTCCCTTCCAGTGAGTTTCTTTTCTAACAGTACTTTTGAGAAAGTCGTAAGGCATTTACTCAAATTGTATTATTTTAGCAGGCTTCATATGGATTTTATTTAACTGGATCTTTTATTTGCAAGTAAAGTTGGCCTTAGTGTTGAATCTGAGGATATAGAAAAGCATCGGTCATGTGCCAGTCCAAGCCCCGGCAAACCTTGGGGAGATCTCAACTCAATAGTTTCTTTCTCACATTGAGTCCTACAATTCATTAAATATGATGATACTACATATACACAGCAGCCTTATTATACTGGCTCATTACCTTTGAAAGGGCCAGAAGACTATGCAGACGCACATGTTCACATTTGCACAGTAAAACCTACCTTTGGCCCGTACAGCCTCACTTGTGGTGCACAGACAAAATCAGGGGAAAACGCATGTGCGTATCTGAAGATGCTTTTTTCTTCATGAGCAACAGATGAAATTTGCAGCTGCTCAAAAAACAGCCTTCCAGACTGCCATCTCAAGTGCTTTACTGCTCATGAATATGTGGGAATTTATTATTATTATTAACAATAAAGAATGAAACGCATGCCATATAAACTTGGTTAAGCTCTGCCCATCAAAAGTTTATTTTTGTTTTGTTTTTAATATATTTACATGGGGGAAATAAATATGACAGATAAAATCTCTTTGGCTTTCTCTCTCACAACGGTAATTATGCCAGGCCTTCAGTGCAGTAAGGTTACGATTATACAGCCCTGTTTCTGGTTTCCTCTAGACATATGTGCAATATATACATTGCACATAAATTGGCTCAAGCTAATTATTTTTAAATAACATGTATGCTTTTAAAAATAGCAAGCAAAAATGGAACTGCCTAAATCTATTGTGTGTCATGTTTTGTTTTTCCCCAGGCACTAAAAACCTGTATCTGATCTTTTCTTGCAAACATTTTTTGAGGGGGGCAGGGTAGGGGAAAGATTTCCTCCCAGGTTGAAAACCAGATATACTTTTCCCTGTTCTGTGTCCATCACAGCCACAGTGCTCCAGTTTGAACAGAATCTCATCTGTTAGAACTCAAATATGAAGTTGTAGCCCAAAAGGATTTTTTTTTTTTTTTTAGCCTGTGATTATAAATAGTGGGTTATAAGAGATGTTTGAACACAAACCTAGTTTTATTACTATGGAAAAACTTTCTTGTCAAATAGCTGAAATAGAAGTTTTCAAAAACTGGCTATTTATAACATAACCTATAACACATTATTTCATAATGCATAACGAGGATGTTGTGAGACGAAAGCTGTAGCTGCTGGTGGCATCACAGTGAGTGAGCATGATGACGGCATCTCAAGTCCCAGTAGGTGCTTTCTTCAGGGACCACAAAGACGTTGTCAATAGCGAAGTCACCTCAAGCATCTGGAAGTGCTGGGAAAGGCGTAAGCACTGATGCGTCAGCACTGCTGTCACCTATCCACAGGAGCCTGACACTCCCCGGTACTTCAGGGAGAGGCTGCGCTCCTTCCATGGCTTCTGCAAGGCCATTACTGAGGTGCGTTTGGTTTTTCCTCAGCCACTTTAACTGTTTATGGCATCCTGTAGCAAGGAGAGAAGCTCAAAGAGCACACATTGGCAAAAGAGCATTACATTGAATTACTAGGAACTGATGAGCCCCATGTGATGAAGTTTACACATCTAACCACTTGGGCTGAGTAGCTTCCCCATGATCAGAGAGCAGGAGAGTGGCAGGTGTTGGCTGTGGAGGAGAAGCAGCCAAAAATCCTGATTTCCAGTTTTCTGCCCAGTCCCAGATGTCCAAAGACTTTACACACTCCTTTTTCTTTTTTTTTTTTTTTTCAAACTGGTTCCTATTTCACATTCAACATACTTAAAAAAAATAAAGAGGAAAAAATTGGTACATTTATGGTATTTAATTGAACAAAATGAACATTGAATAAAATATGAGAGGGTTCATCACCTTGATTCAGACCCCATTCTCTCTGTCACCCGAAAAAGATGGTGAGCTAGGAGCCCAAGGCACACTGCCAAGTGTGTTCACTCCCGAAGGCTTTTTCCTATGGAGTGTTGGATGGGAGGAGTCTGAGTTTTCCTCACATGCTGTTTGTTTATTTGACTATCCTTGGTTGACATTGTGTCAGCTGGTTAATGAATGAATCTGGTTTTATGGCTTTTGCACATGTACCTAGAGGTCACCCTAGGCATATTTTCACAAATTAGAAAAATAAATTAATTAATTAAACTTATTTTCTACTGGGAATCTGTGCACCTGAAATAACAACTATTCTCTCCAATGTATTTAGTTGTGCTGTGCCAGGAGGCATTTCTTCCCCCCTTCTTGGCTGACTGTATTAGCCAGTAGGTTGCAACTAGGCGCTGTTGAGTAATAAGGACTTTATAATGTACACAGACAGCAACAAGCTACCAGCTACTTCCAAACAACATATTTTAATTTTCTAACTAAATTCAGCCTCTTTTTCTCCTTGCATAATGCATGGATTCTGCAGGCGATGTTTATCTGCCTGAACTCAGGCCACCTGTGCAGGTGCAGAAGGAAAGTCGCTCACCTCGCACTAAGTGTCTCCCGCCTGGCTGCCTCCCCACTTGAGGCCCATCCACGGGGCCAGGCGGTCAGGGAACGGCGGCCATTGGTGAAAGGATTGGAGATTTTATTTTCTGAGGGAAAGGGAGGCATGAAAGCCCCATTTCCTAGGTCTATTTTCATTTAGAAAAAATCCCCACTCCTAGTCAACCTGCTTATGGAGATAAATGTGGGAGGCGGGGGAAAGGCAAAAGGTAATGAACAAGAAGGTAATGAACACACCTTTATTACAAATCAGAAATCATTTTCATCTTTTTCCTTTGCTCATATTTTCTAAGACTCTGCTCTCAGACCTTCCACTGCTTGGCTACAATGTTCTCAAAGAATTGTGCCCAAGATAACTCAGCAAAAAACTTTCTCATGAAGTAAGATAGCACCTCCTTTGACATATATATCATATTCGTGTCAGAATTAAACTTTTTTGTTTTATCCTCTCCGGTCACTTTTTACAGAAAACTGTATATGAACTCTGCCTACTGTATAATAAAGCCAATTTTATATCTTGTTTTCTACATAATTTCTAAAGGAACCCAGTTGTTTTTAAAACTCAGACTTCTATATATACTCTGTGTATATCAGTTACATCCTGGGTGAAAGAACACAGCAAGAAATGTCCTCCTTGCTCTCTCTTTTTTTTTTTTTTTTCTCTTTATGAACTTAATTTGCCTTTTGTGTTCTTCCTGAGAGATTTAAAATCACAATGCTTTCTCCAAACATGTAGGTCAGTCTGGGATGGAAGAGGATCCATAGCACATTCCTGAGGTGAATAATCATCCAGGATGCAGCAGGAATCCCAGAACTGACAATTAAAGCAAGGACTCATGGTTTGGGAAGATGCATGGTTCGGGAAGATGCATGGTTCTAAACATCAGGTCTGCTCATTAAAAAAATTCAAAATATATCTTTGAAAAATTTCAGCCATTCTGCAACCTTATATATTCTGATGTTGATGTTTAAAGCAATTTATGAAAAAGAAAAGTTGAATACAAACACAAGCTAAAATAGTAATTTTTCTTATGGATGCAGAGTAGGCAACTAAGTGGCTTTTTTGCCTACTTTTAAAATTTTCTGGAAACATTTACTATGATTTTTTGCGCTATATTTATTTAGTTTCTCTCTAAATAATTGTTCAAGGAGATTTTATGAAGCTCTAGATTAGATCCAGATGAAAAATTGCGCTTCCTTAATGTTGAAGATTGTTTTGTAAAATTCTCTTAAAAGGGTACTCCTGTGTGATTTTTCTTGCTTCCTTCCTTCCTTTCAAAATACTTGAAAAAAATCTGTAAGTATATTTTTTACTACCAAGGGACTTTTATGATTAATACTCATTATTCATATTCCCTAAACACAGATTTGACTAATATGCTCTATACTTGCTGCCATCACACTTACAAATGTACATTAAATGAATGCAATTTAAAAGAAAAATATTCCTAATCTTTTCAATAAAAGAGTGAATAACTGGCAATAACTGCAGTATTTTGTGCATTTCACCTCTTTTACTAAATGCAGAGTTTCTGTAGTTTATGGTTTTGGCAGTTCTGTTAAGTAATTTTCATAAATTTTTTTCGATCCATGATGTAATATTATTCATTTGCACTGTGGCATATCTGAACAATGTCATTAATGATTATTGGTCTGTTATGTGACGCTACTTTTGTCCTGTCACTACATAACTCTTGAGCTCGTGGAGACAAAATTCATTTTCCATTGTATTGAAACACGCTAGCTTTTTTTTTTTTTTAATGAGCAAACTAGACTGTACAAATGTTCACATAAAGCCAAGGCAATAGGGGGATAAAAGCAGATGAAGACAATTCATTTGAAAATCAAAGCAACGCTCACAGAAGTATGTTGGCAGGATTCTCCCAGCTCTATTTCAGAGTTGTTTAAACACCATATAGAGCAGAAGAGGAACAGGAGTAATGGTTTCTCCTGGAATCAGTTCAATCAATTAATCTGTCTCTTTTTTTTCCTCGCTCATTTAATTACCACTGTGAAAAAGCAGGGGGAATTAAGTCACAAAATAACCATTCAGATAACATGATGGATCTAATTGAAGCCTTTGTAAGCAATAGGATCCTGGGGTAAGGCTGTAACAGCCTCATCCCACCCAGTTGTGCACTGGCAGGGTGTGCTGCACCGGCTGCTGACTTTGGATGAGAGTTTCCACACAAAGACCAAATTTTCTTGACGACGTGGCGAAAGCCAGACCTCTCATGCAGCCGGTGAAACCTGACAGCGGTGGCCGTGTCTCCTGCGAAGGAAGGGGCAGCACTGTGTGGGGAGGGTGGCCATGGCCAAGGAGGACTCTCTGGCACCACTGTGCTCTGGGTTGTCCCTCTCTGGGCCAGAGGACAAACCGTGGGCCCACCCATGCCCAGAGGTGCTTCCCTGCTGAAAACACACACTTTGTCACTGCTTTTCATTCCCTTTTTTTTCACCGCTGAGCTCTCCCTGCCCTGCTTGGCACCAGGCCTGGGGTCCTGGCTCCTCTTCACAGGCACCCTGGTGCTGGCCTCCCCCAGGCCCGGGTCGGTTTGCAACCAGAACTGCTGCCCTCTGGGGATCCTTGGGCACTGCCCTGCCTGCCGCCCTCGCTGGGCCAGGGGCAAGGGAAAGAGGGGTGCCATGTGCAGACACAGGCCCCCTCCCGAGCGGCAGGGCACCACCCCATGGGTGGCTCCCCTGACACCACCTTTCTCACCTTTAACCGTATGCAGCAACCCACCCTGCCTTTGGTTTTGGTGTGTCCCCCCAAGGTGTCAGACTCCAGGGTGTAATTAAAATCACGGCTCCCACCCCAGTGCAGGCTTCCAGCGCTCACTCGCACAAGTGCCGCATGCTGCACGAGGCTGGGAGCGAAACTCCTGCGTTCCAGCAGCAGGGCTGGACTGGGGCAGCTGTCTGCCAGGGCAAACCGGGGCACTGCAGGGCAATACTGGGAGCAGTACTGGGGGAATCATACAATATCCTGAGTTGGAAGGGACCCATAAGGATCATTGAGTCCAACTCCTGGCTCCACGCAGGACCGGCCCAATGAGAGCAAATGACTGAGAGCGTTGTCCAGACACTTCTAGAACTCAGCCAAGCTCTGTGCTGTGACCGGGGGAGCCTGTTCCAGGGCCCCGCCACCCTCTCGGTAAAGAACCTTTTCCTGATCTCCAACCTAACCCTTCCCTGTCAGAGCTTCATGCTGTTCCCTCGGGTTCTATCGCTGGTCACCAGAGGGAGGAGAGCAGCGCTTGCCCCTTTGAAGAGCAGCCCGGCATGCTTTCCCCTGCTTCCCTCCCTGAAGCAGCGCAGCTGCCAGCAGCGCCATTGATTTCCTTCCCCCGCTGCTGCCCCGTGAAAGAACTTCGGCATTAATTCCAGTCTTATCCGTTTTCCTCCCCCATTATTATATTTTGGTGTAAAGAAGATGTGGGTGAAGCGGCTAAAGCCTTCCGCGCTCTCTCTCCAGCCCGGGGGAGCGGGGAGCGGAGGCGCGGCGGTTACCGGCGGATCCCCGGTAGAGGGCATCCAGCCCACGCCGATACGGCCCGGGCCG
>VWZZ01003979.1:363025-381535 GCA_013399095.1 Psophia crepitans
CGGCCCGGGCCGGGCAGGCCGCGCTCCTCCGCTGCCGCCTCCCCGCCGGTACCGGAGCGCTTACAGTGCCGCCTGATCCCAGATCTGCCAGGATGGACAAGGGGATATATTTAGTATTAATATCAAAAGACTTTTAGTCAGAGGTTTGTTGTTCTTGGGGTTTGGGTTTTTTTCAACCACAGGTACCACCCCCACCCCCCGGCCCGAGTCATCAATTTCCTGAAATTCTTCAAGACTTCATAAACCGTAACAATGAAAATCATAACCAGCGAGCCTTTTAATTTCCTTATTGTGTTATTTAAGCAATGAGACATGACAAGGTTTGTGCCATGCTGGGATATCTCCGTGCCTCGGGTGAGTCGGGTCAGGCGGGAGCCGAAGGATGGAGAGCCGAAGCCACCTGAGAAGCGGGGCTGTCCTGGGACCCCGGGCTTTGCCAGCGCCAGTCGCTGCACCTCTGCAAACAGGCTAGGGCAAAACGAAAGAATTAAGGAAGAAACGCAAAAAGATAAATATTATCTGTCCTTTCATTGCACCATAAGCAATAGAAGTGCATCTTTTATTTAACCTTCGTTCAATTTTTTCCCCCTACTGGCTTCAAAGAGAAAAATAAGCATTATAAAATAATTAAAATTAATTATTTCTCTAATATTATAATTTCTTTTTTTTTAAATATTCTACAGTTTCATAAAACCTCCCCAAATTTCTAAATTAACAGAAATTAGAAACAGAAATAAAACAGAATTAAAATTGTTTAAATCTTAGTTTTCAGCTTCATCTAACTAAAATTCTGGGTTTGTTTTCTGTTTTTCACTGAAAGAAAAAGTGGGTTTCAAAAATAAAAATTTCATCTTGTCCTTGCTACAGAGTATTTTACTTAGAAAAAAAAGGATGTTGTTTCATGTTTCTCCTCTCAGCTATTTTATTTTATTTCTTACTGTCTGCTTTCTATCTTTTATTGTCACCTAATGGTTAGCAATGTGTATCCCATATTTGTCTCTGAAATATTCTTCCTGGTTTAAATTGGTACAGTATCAGTACAATCAGTTGAATGTCCTGGAGGAGAAACCAAAGGAGTTGCCCCTTTTTGCACCAGCGGAGGTGTGGGGACTTTCCCAGCTCCAAGAGCACATTCTAGGGGACGGATCCTCTTCTTAGAGCTCACTTTTAAAACCTGCCTGTGAAGATGGCAGCACATCACACAAGTTACACAAGGTACTGTTACACCAGGGCAAGAGAATCCTTGACTCTGAAAAAAACCCCACCAACACTCAAATCAGAAGTATTTTGCAGTCTCTCAGGCTCAAGCTGTAACAGGCGCAACTCACACAAAGTTACACATGTGTGGAAGTGTTTGCAAAATAAGGTGCTTGACTTTTGCTGTTTTTTATTTTTTTTTTCTAACTATTAGCTTTAAACTCAAGTGGTTTAAGAAAAGAGAGACAGAAGTTAGGAATATGGCACTGAATACCCAAAATACTCACTGATGTGAGTGAGTTGGATACGCAAAAATCTCAAAATGAAGCCCTGCTAGAAAAAGCCAGACACAAATGCAAAGTATGGGGGGAGACAGAGGGATGGAAAAAGGAATCCAATAGAGAGAAAAGAGGGCTAGGGAGGAGGGGATACACAGGGAGAAGAGAGAAACAGGAAAAAGAGGTGGGAGGCAAAACCAACCCAACAAGGTTGATTTACCAGACAAAAGCTAAGAGTGTCATTAAATATATAAATATGACTGCGGGTTTTTTCCTAGAAATGTAAGAGAAGAGTTGGAAAATGTCAGAAAGACGAAGCCTTGTTGGAAAAGTTTAATTACATATCACCTATTCGATGAAGTATCATTAAAAACAAGAGTAACCACAAAAACAAGAAGCCACAGAGATATCTAGCAATTTAAAGGCACCCAAAGCCAAAGGCTTGGTCTAGTTGATGGGCAGTACCTTGATGTTTCAGTGAAAACACACTGGTCATCCACATAATGAAGTGGAGCAGAAAAACAAGTAATTAGGTCTCATAGGGCAGCATGAGGGTAAGGTCCCTCTCCCTTACAACAGCTGGAGTACCACTTGACATCAACTTGTGAGCATGTTTGGGCGCTATTTGTAGAGAAATCCAAGGACCCTATAATTTTAGATAATTTGTCTCAGCATGCAGGAATAAGGAATTGCTTCCGTTGTGTTGGAGTCAAAATAATATGGGGAACTGCATTGGAGGCCATCCTGACAGCTATTTATGTTAGTCAAAGACAAAGTACATTATGTACTTTTAATTATAGCTGTGCCATTCTCACTGTGATAGATAAAGTTGTGTCAGCACTTCCGTTACAAAACCCTATTTTTAGGGGTTTATAACTCAGCTGTTAAATTTCGCTTTAGGCTGAAACTTGGCATGCAAAGCCTCAGCCTGCAAGCACTTTTTTTTTTTTTTTTCCCCATAAATACGAAGAAAATATTTTTGGTCACTTTTTATTTTGTAGGAAAGCAGATTTTAACACTCAGTCATTTCTAACTCTGAAAAAGTTTCATTATTTGAATTTTATAGGCTTGTCCATTATATGTCACGCTGCATTTTTAAAAATAGCGTTGCTTTTATTCATGTTGGCAAATTGGCTACTGTCCATGAGCAGTAACTATTTTTAATCATGTTTTTAAGCATATATCCATATTTATATTGTTATGATCCATGCTCCGGACTCTGTAAGGAATAGTAAATGACAGGCCATGCAGGCTTGAGCACAGAGAAAGAACCATAACAGCTGTTAGTTTGCAACAACCACACAACTCGAAGTATAGGCTTCAACTCATTACCATAATTAATTTTTAATAATGACAGCATTCATTTGTTGCCTGAAAAGTAGAGTGCAGGGCCTTCTCCCACCAGTCCTTACTTAGGCAGAACTCGCTTTGTCAAAGGCAATTTTACCCCACCGGTGGAAGCAGGCTCACGTCCTTCACCAGTGACTTGTGAACAAATCTGCTCTCTCGCTGCCTGAGTGGTTGTGCCCTGGCACCTACACAGCTGACCCATAGGGAACAGAGGTTCTGGCGGGTCTGGGATCCCTCCCTGAGTCCTGCTTGTTTTACAACATACGTCAAGAGGGAGATGCTTATGGTATCCCAAAATGGCCCATAGAGGGAGATTCTATGATTCTGTGTTTCTGTGACTCTTCTAGTCTCAGCCCACTAAGTGAATTATAAATCATATCCTTTGACAAGATTATTCTGCTTCAAAAACACATACACCATCAAGGAGGTAAGGATTTTAAATAGATTATATGGCTTACTTTTGGCGGTGTCTCTATGTACTTTTAAAGCAATTAGCTAAAATATTTCTGATCTATGATAAAAACTGAAGGATGTATTCTAACCTGTAAACCACAGATTATTTGCTAGCAGATTTATACTGCTTTCACTCAAGTCCATTGATAATATTAAGTTTTTGATGACATTCTAGGCTACAATCATGAAGCATCTTCAGAGAGCTGGGTATGTGAGAGCAGAATTTGGCACGTTCCTCTAGGTAAAAATGAATAAACTTTTAAAAATGACCTGATCTAAGTTCATCTCTGGTCAACAGCCCTGGATTCCATTCATGTCCTGCCCTTGCCTCTCTTTTTAATTTGACTGAATGGCTATGGCCTCTCTCTCAAGAGATACAGTAGAAAAAAAAAAAGGAAACAAAGACCCACCAAATAGCAATATGTGTACTGACTTGTAAACATGATCAGCTTGATCTTTGAGTGTCTATCAAGTCAGAGCTCACACAGACTTCAGAGGGGTTCTAGCTTTGTGGCTGCCTGAGAATCCAGTCCTTTGATTGAGCACCGAACCGCAGCAATCCTTTCCCACTGAAAGCTAATACATCTCCATTCTGACTGACCGCTTTTGCTTTTACTCATCACAGCAGTAGGACTTAACCTGGGCAATTTGTGGCTTGCAGTTTCGACATTGCTTTAAAAAGTATTTCGAACTGATCCTTCTACATTCCAGCAAAGCAATTACGGTGTGCGCCCGATACCATTCAAAGGGGCCGACATAACCCTCTTGACAAAGGGCCATCCCCGTTTCCCCGTTTTTTTCACAAGCTGGCGAATATGGATGCAGGGGAGCACAAACGTCTCCTCTCTTTAACGTGAGTGCAATCCATACTACAGAGGGAAACCTCAGCAAACTCACGAGAGCCCCTAGTACTGACAGCCTAAACTAGAACCTCACCGGATGCCGCAGTGGGCAGGCAAGAACAAGTGACCAGGTAATTAGTCCTGGCACCCACGAGCAGCGCACCCACAGGCTCAGAGCATTGTGGCCTCTTATAAACAATATTATCACCACCACCAAAAGGAAAAGCAAAATGGAGCCAGGCTTTATCACGGAGAAGGCGCTCTCCCTCTCCGCTGCAGACAGGAAGGGGTGGGGTCTGGTTATTGTTGCAGATTTGCCCCCCCTCCTCTTTCTCCGGGTCTTTAATCCCAGACTTGGCTTGTTGCGCTTCAAATTGAAATATCCTGAACAGATGTAAAAACACATGTGAGCCACTGCTCACAAGCTGTGCAAAGCTTTGTTTCATCTGCTGATGATGTGAGCCTAAAGGAGATCTTTTTAAAATTTCATCACTATTCAAAAGGATAATTAATACGTACCCCCAGGCTTTGATTATGCTATACCCAGTGTGTACTGCTGGTACAAAAATAATGAGGCTCTCATCAGGCCGAATGAATACTTGCAGCAAACATTCAGTTTCCATAAGAAATTTAAGATTCAGCGGCGGTACCATGTAGGTGGCTTAATCTAATTTTAATTTGTAACACAATACAATAGATAAGATCGTTTGTTTGTAACCAGCACAGGCATTTTGTTTACATGAAACCCCAGTCAGCATTCAGCAGATGGTCTTTTTAAAGGCTTAATTGAAGTTTTCTAATCTAACCTTTTTTCCCTCCATTACGAAGGGGAAAATAAGACACAAAAATAAAAAAAAAAAAAAGAAAAAAGAAAAAAGAAAAAGGAAAAGAAAAAGAAAAGAAACGAAGGGAACTACAAGGAGGCAGAAAAATAGCTCTAAATTCCTTTCACAGGGGAAGCACAGAAGAGCATTTCTGCCTCCTGTCAGATGCAGGTTCAGTCAGAGCCAGGCAGACGCTGAGGTCGGAGTTTTTAAGCGGCTCCGCAGGGGTAAGGATAGGGCTCTTTGCCCCCACCTTTGTTGCTAGCACGAAGGTCGGCAACAAATCACTGCTCCTGCCACAGCGGCTGTTCTATTTCCACCAGGCTCCTGAAATTAGCTACCTGAGCCTTTCCGCAGATCAGGCATCTCCTCCTCACGCCTGCCTTCTCAGAGGCTCATTATTACATTATAATTTCTGTGTACTTTCTGCATTCAGCTGTTCTGGTTTCAGTCTCCTTCTGGTCTGTCCCTGCTGCCCTCGATATTACCACGCTGACCACAATAAACACTTTCCTCCTCTCTGGCTCCAGGCTGCCTCTGGCAGCCTTCCAGTGATGTGCGCTGGAATACAACCTTTCCCAAACATTTAAATCCTACTCACATAGTCTATATTCAAAGATTTTGGCTCATTGGGGTTTCTAACAAAAAAAAAAAAATCAAGTGAGGCATTTATTTTCCTTTTCACAGGCCGCAGGGAGCACACAGAGGGCAGACGCCAGGCTTTGGGTCCTTTGGGAGCGATGTGCTACCACTGCTGGTGCAGAGGAGCCCCTGTGCTCCCTTGGCCTTGCTGGTGCCGTAGCCTTGCAGGCACGGCAGTGAGCTCGGCAGGGCAGGCACACAGGCAGGGTAACTCCCTGACTGCCTGGGTAATCCGGTCTCACTACCACCACCTCTGCAATTAGGGATGCCCCATGGCCCAGTTACAGAGTTTTACTCACGGAGTTACAGAAGAGGTAAGAAACTATATCACATAATAAGGAGAAATGAGTTTTACTCATAGTAAATGACTTGAGAACAGTGGCTTTGGGTGTTTTTTAAAATGGGAACTAGTCACCATTGAGGAATAAACAGGCACTGTATACTTGCAACGTCATCGTAAAAATGGTGTGGGTTGGATTGCTACCTGGTGGTTCACAACCACAAGGGCAGAAATCAAAGAAGAGGGCAATCGAAATAGAATTGAGCTACAACTGGAAATTCCACTGCCCTAGTTTTTCTTAGGTACGACCCAGCTGTCCATGGAGACGGATGCGCTCGTATCCTTGTGCGCCAGACCAAACGGAGACGAGCCATCTTCAACTCAAAAGCCATAACACTGTGTAAGAACTCTGAAGGGGCCAAGCTAGTAACACTATGCATTATAATGAAATAATGACCATCAGTGTAAATGGAGGACTGTACATGGAGTGATTTATATGCTGAAAGAAAACAAATATCAATGTTAGGATAAAAATATCCTCCAAGGAGCCCACAAGCCAGCTGGGCTTATAAGGTCAGGTTCAGGACTGTATTCACGCAGCTATGTGGTTTTTGGCAGGGGACCATTTCAGTCCTGCTGACTCAGAATCCACCACATGGAGGGGAGACTAACAGATGTGCCCACACAAAATTTGGAAGACTTCATAGGTTCTCACAGAAACAAAAAACTTCATGGGCTATGGATCTGTATTCTAAATCATTGTTCTAAATCCATATTATTTTCCTTCAGAGAATGGGATTGCTGAGGAAATGCTGTTATCGTGGAGGTAAATTTGACTGGGATAGTCATTCAGGAAAAAGGCACAAATATCAGCAGTGTCCACCCCTAGAAGCTGACATTGTCATTAACTGCTTACTGGGGCCACACTGTGAAATCACCTCACTCTCAGTGAAACAGTGCTAATTTACAGCAGTTTAGATCTTGTCCGTGCTTCACCGTGACCATAGGGGATTCTTCTTCAGAAGGCACCTGTAACACCTGAAGTGACGGAGGATACCATTTTAGCTGTCAGCCATGTCTGAGCTGACATTATATCCTTTTTTTAGGCAGCCTTTATGAATTAGAGATCATCATACACACTCCAATATATCTCATTCCAGGAGAGAGCGATGACAAATGTTAGCACAGATAGGATGTCGTGGGTTATGGGTGCAGCAAAAGGATGAACAGAGACATTGCAAGACACACAGTAATTGCAATGATTTCCAATTATATAAATGGGAGCATCTGTACACAGGGTGATTTATACAGTGGAAGAAAATTAATACCAGTTTAGAATTAGGATTTCTCCCAAGGAAAACATAAATGAGGAAGCATTTCTTGAACTGCTTTTCTTAAATGAAACACAGCAGAACCTGTTAGCCACAAAATATAGAACCTGATGGAGCTTTTTCCTGACACTATTATTTTGATGTGCTGTAAGGGCATTCAAATAGAGATCTTGATGTAAGATGTTCTATTCAAGAACAAAGAAAACATCTTTGGATATAAGGTTTCACTTCATTAATTTCATCATATTTCATCAATTTAACCTCCAAAGACTCTTGGCTGTGCAAGACTTTGATACTATAATGTTCACTTTAAACCTCATATTTTCAAGGTAGTGTGCAGGGATTTATCCTCATCATAGTGAGTTACATAATTCAACCTCTGTGTCAGTTATTTGAAAGCACAGGTACAAACCTAATGCTTACCGTTCCTGTAATTCTACAGGAATGTGGAAAATAAAGGCATGGAATGCAAATGTTTATTGACTGTAAAATGCACATCAGAGATAACCAGTGCCACATTGCTTTCCACTAGCAGACTAGAAGAGAGGAGCACAAGAAACACAGAAGTGGACTTCTACATTTGCTTGTATAATATAGCCACCAAAATAAAGCTTCCTCTGAGTGGTGGGCCTACCTGGTGGGAGTACAGAGGTAGCCCCAGCAAAACTAGGAGTGCAGCTGAGAGGCCATTGCCTCTTTCAAAGCCACATCAAAGTGGAGCACTGTCACAAAATACTTCCATGGCAAAACTCCGATACAACTTCAGGGAGCACAGTTTCTTCCCTGTCTTTTCCTGTGTCTTAAACCCAGGAAGCCCAACTTAACCTGGGCTTCAAACTGGTGTCACTCCTTATAGCCTTTTGCATATCTGGCTAGGCAGCACCCCTCCAGAACAGCTGGAGGCACACAATTCCATTGGAGATACTCATTTAAGGGCCTTATTCTGTGATAATACTGGGCCTACAGATTAAATCTGTCTGACACATCAAAGAGGCATGTCATCCTAGTTGTTTTACACAAACCATTGGGTGCGTGATCAGAACTCAGCTGTGTGGTGTTTCTTGCAGTATAAAGAACAGTAGTCATTCATAATTCCAAATCCCTTGCGAAGTACCATATCTGGTAACTAAGAAGGAGTAATAGAGAACCTGTTGGAAAATATGTAAGAAAGTGTGTCAGACATAAAATCACTCTTTCCATTGGTTGTGCATATATTGCACATACAAGTCTCAAGATCTAGATTGAAAATCATATTCCTTACACAATACGTCCCTCTAGTTAAAAGACATTGTCTCTTTTGGGACTGGTTTAATAAGGGAACGTGGCATTTTGCATGTGCAAGATTCCTTTAATATAACTTCCTTGGCTGTGAATCTTAGAAAAGTTGGCATTTTTACAAAGCTGCTTTCCCCCAGTTGGATCTGAATGCAAACCCATCGTCAGGCTGGGATTCTGTAATTTGACATCTGTTCACATTGATTTGCTGCTAGACCTGCACTGAAGGTATAGCATGTAATGTCCAAACTCTTAGAAAAGAGGAAATGTATTCCCCTGTGACCAAATTGAGCTATAATTGTCACATGAGCTAAAGATTCAGTCTTCAGTATCTGAGGAGTTCTGATCTATGAAGCCATTGAACCTGTGCAGTTCCTCTCCAGTCATTCAGCGTTTTACATGAACCTGCCCAAATCAGAAGGACATAGAAGAGGGGAGTTGTTTTGCAGATGGATGTTTACACAGGTCAGTGCATTGCAGGATATTTGTATCCAAACTAACATGTCTAGTGATTAGTTACTCTGCCTAATTCACATCCAAATACCCTAGTGCTACTGCCACTGAGGGACATGGCTCATCTGCTAAGGCACTACAAGTGATGTGACACTGTCTGCACCATGCAAGGTAAATTAAATATCCAGGTTTACACTCAGAATGCACTGGAAACAACAACCTGATAAAGTTCAGAGCTGAAATTCCCTGGAAATGGAAATTTGTGAACAAATACTCCAAACTACCTATGGGCAGGAACAAAATGAAAGACCTCCATGTAACTTGCGGTTGGGGAATAAGATCAGAGCTGAGTACAGATACTTTCCAGTTGATGATGAAGATCTGAACATTGTTTAGTTCTTTCCATTACAAGTACGGATGGGTAGGCGAGCTTTAATGTGCACACAAATCAGGCACGGGAAGAGGAGCAAACCAAGCCTGCACAGAAGAGTTACAGATATGCTGCATTTCCAGTGCTGTGTGGTTATGCAAGAGAAAACATCCTTACTGTCTCTACAGGATCCTTACACCATCTCTTTCTGATGACCCTCAAGGGACACTCTGTATGAGGCAACCTGGGATGAGCACTAATAAAGGTGCATAGGAGAAAGACACAGTTGCTGATTTGCTGGGTGGTGTTTTTTTTTCCCCTGACACTTAACAGTTAAATACCTGTGTCTTGTTAGTATTATCTTGTTCTTATTTTGTACAATATTCTTTTTAATCTCCATTGCTTTATAGGCACATGAAATGCTGAAATGCCTATTACAAGAATTTCTGTTGAGATCCCTGTGAGCTAAAACTCATCAGAGCCACCACTGGCTCCACAGCCACCCTTGGGCCACTCTCAGGACACACCAGGATATGAAAGGGACATCCCTGGTGAGACCAGAATCATGAAACAGAGACTGCTTTTTTTTCTGGTATTGCTCATACACATGGAGAGTAAAAGACAGGGTTGAGCTTGGTCTAGAATTTCCAAAAACATTGATAGGTACCAAAGATGATATAGGGGCTCCCTGATGGAGCATGACTCTGAAGCGGTCTTCTAAATACCATACTATCCGCTTAATCACTGCCCTGTGCTTCTCCCTGAACCAGTACCAGCAGGGTCTTGTGAATGCACTGGTTGTAATAGAGAAATAAAAATGTTTATATGGTGGTCAATATACTGTGAAAGGTCACATAAATAATCAACAGGCACTAGGAAAAACAGCTGTAAAGGCTGCATCAGATGCTGATGTTCTAAATCACTCTCTAGATGTCTGGTCTACCTGCTAAAATGCTGCATAACAGGGACTTTGGCAATCATAGTACCTGGCATTAGGCATACTTTAGTGAGGATCTGAGGATCGGAACACACCACACAGTTGTCCAGTTCACATTGCTGGGCACAACTGCAGATGGGCATAAATGTCTGCAGCAGAGGGTAGGCAGTGGTGATTCCGTCTTGCAAAAGGACAAGATTGACGATGGAAGTCATAAACTAGTTTTCTGGACCTCTAACATGTCGTCTTCCACTCTCTTTGCCATGTAACTCAGCAATCTAACTTCAGGACATCAGTGATCAGGATGTACTTACCATAATGAACAAAACACACAAACAGAGGTATCTATTAGAAGAAAATAAAAAATCCAAAGAGATGTTTCGACTTGAAGGAAAGAATTCAAATCACCTCCTAGTGCATGCTATTTCATCCCTTTGAGTGAAGACAGATATGGTTTCAGGCTTGACATTCAGATACCCATGCTGCAGTTGATCTCATTTGTTTCTTCCAAACAAAGGAACATTTTGCAGTCCTCTCCCTCCTTTACCCCCACACATTCTTCTACTAGAGGTAAATGATCAAATCCAAATCCCGGGTTAATGAGTGCCAATCATAGTTTCATCCCCTTTTCCAGGCTTGGCAACAAGTTCCCCGAGCCTTAGCAAACAATTATCATTCAGCTACTGTAGAAATTGATTCTTGGGTTGACGAGAGCAGTCCTCCCTCGGCTGGTAAGGTCCTGCCATGGGAAGCAATTACTGCAAGATGCCAGCTGACAGACTCATTCCGTGGAAAGTCAGGTTGTCTTGATCCTCAGGCACTCTCTAGGCAAATTGTATCCTTACACTCATCTCAAACCTCTTACGAACTGTTGGCTTCTATCAGGAAAAATGGATTGTTCCCTTTGTTTCTGTGGCATTTGATAGAATAAAACTGGACATCCTGCCTGCACAATAAGGAGATTTAATTTTAAAATTCTCACACCAAAATGCTGCAGTATGATAAAGAAAAAGAGAATCATAAAGCAATGAAGATTGCTACTCACCTAGGGAACAGTAATACAGCACAGCTAGTATGACATCTTTTATGTATAAAAAGACCCAAATTCCATTAGCAGTGACCTGTCTCTACTCATCATAATTTTCTTTTCCCCCTAATTTTCACATGTTTTGTAGGAACACTTTCGCATCACTTTGTCTGACATGGTTTGTTTATTAGTTTGGTTGTGGTTTTTTTTAAATCTTTGCAATTCCAAGGTGGCAACTGGGAAAAAGCAAAGATTTTCTGTATAATTAGTTTTTGTGACAACATCTGAATGGTGATTGAGATTTTGCCAAACACTGATGAGACAGAGACACATAGCCAGTATCAGCTAACAAAAAGAAGGTGGCGTTTAAAGTCAGATGAAAGCAATTAGTCTTGATATCTATCATTAGATGATTGAAATGTAAGACCAGCTAAATAAACAAACAGTTACCCATGCAATCCACTCCGAATACTGTCAGTCAGAAAGAACAGTTTTTCATAAATCCATAAAGTAACTCTAGGACTAGCATATTTGTTGTTGATTGTGCCAGAAGTTCATGGAAGGCTTATCTCTGACTTTAACGATTGCAAAGCCTAAAGACACTAAGATATATAAAGCAAGATAATAATAAGAAAAAAACCCCAAGATGTAAAGAATTCTTAACTTCACCTAGATTCTAAGTTTTACCCTGAGGTACCTGAACAAGTGCTGGAAGGAGCATGGGTGATGCGAGCCTTTGAGGAGATAAAGACATAGACTGTAAATGAGCATTTACAGTCACAGATGCCTGAGAAAAGAGGGAACCCATGATGGCCAATTTCAAACGTGTTTTAATTGAGAAGTGCCACATCTGCAAAGAGAGCCTATAATGTCTCCAGGGAGTCAAAGAAGTTCACTTAGAGTAATATCAGTTAATGTGTCTACTATTGCTATAGCTATTAATCCATCAGTTCTGCTGAAATTCTTAGGACCCGAGAAGATTTTTAAAATACTTTCATGACCAGATCTCTATAGTTCAGCTTCATCAAGCATCCACTGTACTCAGTAGAGATAAGCAGGCTTAAAAAAGCTGAGAATCGGGCTGGGTTCTTTCTCAAATTCTGATGAAACATTTGTCAGTATTCTTCCTAATTAATTTTCAGTCTTTTTAGACTTTTTATTCCCCTTGAAAAAACCTTTCACAATTTATTTTCACCTTTTTCTTTTTGCATTAACTGTATTCCAGATTCACTGAGTTCTCAGTACACCCTTTTAACCTGGCTGGTAAGTTAAAACTCTCTAAATCTCATGTGCCCACAGGGTTTCCCACCTTAATTAATTAATAACCCCCTCCTTGTCCTTTTAACTGGGTCATGAATTAATTTAAAAAGTTAATTATGCAATTCTTTCCTCTCCCTTTACTTATGCCTTTCATCCCTGTGTCCATTGGCTATAAACAATGTGGAAATCCAGCCATATAAGAAGGGATGAATGTTGTAAGCTTTGGACTGTTGGGAAAAGATAAAAAAACAAACATGTCTCATCCCTGTTTTCCCCTTTTCCCTTTTTTATTCTGCTTCCTACAGCAGGCTTTCATAGGCTTTGTGGAAAGCAATAAATATCACCAATCACTTTAACAATAAATTAAGGTTTTGTTTGGTTTTTTTTTTGTTTTGTTTTAAAAAGAGAGAAAAAAGAAGTAACTGTAAATGTAAGTAGGCCTCTGAGGAAGCAGAGACCATCAGGTGGGGAAAAAAAAAGAGCAGTAAATGGCTTTGTTATTCCCTTCAACTGATGTACTCATCACATTATTTAGAGTGTAAAATGGGTTTCAGAAAAGATGTGACTCCTTCGTACAGGATATTTAGGTACAGGACATGCCTGATGTGGTGTTTTAGTGTCTATGCATACAGAAACAAGTCTACAAAAGCTTTTCATACCCCCATGAGTGATGTGTAGAACAAAAAAAACGTTTATCGATTATTTATAATCCCCAATAAAATCCACTCTGAATTTTACCTATCAATAGATCTAAAGAAAAGGAGTACCCATTGTTTGATCTTTGTCACTGCCCAAAAGATGAAGATGAACCATCAGGCTGTCAGCCTTCCAAAGCCTCACAAATACATCCTTAAGGACGTGCCTTCAAACAGAAACACACTGAATTATCCTGGGCAATAACTGCAACAACTGTTCAGGAATGGAAGATTGGAAAGTACTTCTTAGATCAGGACGTTCAAGGCAAACCATTACGGTCAGACAACAAAATAACATGATGTGCTGTGTCCAGTGTTAATTCTAGTTAGTATAATCAGAAAGCTTTACCATCCAGTCCCATATGTGGTCTCAGTGTGTTTTACCAACTTATCTAGGTAAGGTGCAGAAAACCCCCTAGGACTTAGTTAACGATAATGTTTCCTCTTTGACAAGTAAAGGAGCTGAGACACAGAGAAGCATACCCATTGCAACTGTGGTGCAGACAGGAATAGGATCCGACATCTGAATCCCTGTCTGCACCTGTAGCCACCAGATACACTGCAGAATGCTTCTTTTTAGCATTACTGTTTCAGAGATTAATATTTCATACAATCATCAAGACAAAGGACAAAGGTTGCCATAAGGCTGCAATATTCTGTACAGGAAGTACTATCTACACAAAGAACACTTGCATCAAATCTAACATGCACAGCAGGGACCATTTATCTTGGCACACTGCCTATTAAAGCCATTGCTTGCTTTTTCTTTTCCTTCTTCTTCTGGAGTAAGTGACAAATTTCAAACAGTAAGAACATCTTAACTTTGTAAGCAGATAACAGGAAATATGACTATGAATGAACCTGCTCTGAGGAATAGCTGAGGTGAATGCCCATTGAAAATGCATAAAGGTTTCAAATGTTACTCATGTCACTAAGGGGACTCTGCATATTCATTAAGGTATCACAAGGAGCTCATTTCATATTAATAGAGAGGTCATACATCCTTCCAGAGGAATTCCATTGCAGAGCTGCACAAATCAACATGCTATTATTTTAAGTGTTACCAATTTAAACCTCTCCAAATTCACAGAACAGCCTGAATTTGCAAAATGATTTAGTCACTAGGAAAAATGTTAGTGACTTTTTTTCATCTAAAGGACGTATAACAGAAACGTAGTAAGTGTCTTTATGGAAACTCAATTGAAACTGCACATTAGGTATTCCTTCTTGGTGTCTGGGAAAGATTTAAACATTATGTTATATATATATATATGGTAAATATATTGTGTTATATATACATGGTATCAGTGTTCTGAGGCTACTTTATTTAACTGCAGTACAAGAGTTTGAAAGTTGGAGTTTTTTACAATGTTCACCGTTCTAATTCTTATAATGTTTACACAACTTCCATCGCACTTTCATAGCAGAAACAGCCAAAAGCATCACAGGTATATTCCATATGAGGATCTTTATAACTTAATATTGTGATGACTAGAAGCTGAGAATCACTCAGTACATACAAATTTGCATCCAGGTGTTATATAATTTCTTGCCCCTGCTTTAACGTGTTGGGATAATAAAGCAGTGCTGGCTACAGCACAGATCTACATCTCTCTTTTTGCACGATAAAAGTACCCCAGTACTGTATGTTACTAAAATGTCATATCAGTGGAGCTAATTGTAAACTATCCAGGCAGAGAACGTGCCATAAGAAAATGGCACTCAACTGAACCGGCAGCGCTTTGCATTTATGAAAGAGCCTGGAGGTCTCTTCTAGTAACAGTGCAAGGTGTCCACATGTTCGCACAGATGGACACACGTTTGTGTCCTCATGGCTGCCAGAGCAGCAAACACTTGTGGTACTCCCTCCTCGCCATCCTCATGGATCTATGGTTGTGATGGGGCTGCTGGCTCTCTGAACACGAATTTCACATTTTCAGAAAGTCAGGCTGGCTGTCTCCCCAGAAGACTCTCTACACCCTAGCCATGCCGTCCGGCTGGGCATTAACGTAGGCATAGCCAAAGAAGCTTTAACCTCTGAGGGAAGGAACAGCACTGCTGTACCTGTAAGAGTCTAGAGGCCAACACACATCACAGCCGAGGAGTGATTTGTCTGTTGGTCTTAGTTTGCCGCAATCCTGCTTGAGCTGCTATTGAGGCAGACTTGGTTGTGACTACGCTGCAGCATGAAGCATCCATCTGCCCTGGGTTCCAGGCAGACAGGGAGACAGGTGTTTTGGAAGTCCAGATGCCTAGGGAGGAAGGGAGGAAACAGAAGAGTACAAAGAGAATTGTTCCAAACCTAAGTCCAACAAGCCTGGCAGCTGCCAAGGCAATGCCAGTGCCTCGCAGCCTTCTGCTGAAGAGCAGTTATGAAGCTGACTACAGTCAAGTCAATACTTCTCTCAATAACTCTCAGTGGAGGGAAAGGTAAAAGCGAGGAATGCTCTTAATTTAAAAAGCAATAGTCACATGAGTTTCCTCCATGAAATTTTTCGGAATTTCCATTTTGTGATGTGTTCTGAATAACTGGAAATTGTGCTGAATGAGAAACAAAACCAAAGCTGCCCCTGCCAAAATTTACTGTGAAAGGTAAAATTTCATGTTTCAGCCAGCTGCAATTTCAAATAGATGTTCTTGAGTAAAGAAACATTAGAAACACATTTTCATATAAGAGGGAAAAAAGCAGTCATGGATTAGTGATGGAGTCTGAGGTCTGCCAGGATGTTTCAGGTGTGTTCCTGTCCAAGACAACTGTTCAGACATTGTTAATTGTATGCAGTGGTCCCTCAAATTTGGTCTGTTTTGACTTTTACTCCATTCTGTCATCCCTTTTCTATGTCCCCCACCCCCTTCTCTTCCTCTCTCTCCTTTCATTCTGCCTTCTGGGTTTTGCCGCTTGTTGGGAAACGAGACCCTCCCACACAATGGTTATACAGTTAGGAATATATTTGAATACACATTTAGGAAACATAGTCTGTGTCTTGCTGCTATGATACCCAATTCAAATTGTTTAGATTAATGACAGCTACATGCCTAATTTATTAGTGTAATTATCGTGATAATTTAGAGGAGATAAATTGAAATCTATTAGAATTTAATGTAAAAAGCTGTAATTAGTCTGCTTTGGAGAGGGGAGAAAGCGAATGCACATAACTGAAAATCCATTAAGCCAATTATAATGTTACTGAGGCAGAAAATATGCAGCCATCTAAAATATACCCATGACTTTAGCATAACTGTACCCTAAGCATACAAGCCCACGTGTCAGATTCCTTCATTAATTTAATAAACACATCAAGGCAAAAAAAATGAGAGAATTCCTTAATCATCATAATTAATGCACACAGTTCAGGCTGAGAATTAGGGTGGGGAGATGGGGGAGAATAAAATTTTGTTGCCATTGAGCAATTATCATGTAAATAAAACAGCAGCAAAAGCATTGGAAGGGGTTTACAGGAGAGGAGGGCACACTGCTAATCATGGCATAGGCTTTCCACGCTATTCCCAGAAGTGTTAAAAGCTGTCCTGGTGCAATTAAAAAAAATAATAAAAATAATAATAAAAAAAGGGAAGACAGCAATTGCTATCACCTATTTACTGTCAAATTAATTCAGCTGCTCCTGAGATGCCATCTGTATCAGGAGAGCGAGGGTGTCACTAGCTTTACGATCCATCAGGAGAAGTGAGAGCGCTGTTCTGTTTGATGGCTCTGATAATGGAAAGAAGCTAAGCAATTGCAACAGATACATCATAGATTTTCTCATAATTACCTGACCTGTTACACTGTGTCACTCTGCCGCCAAACACACTGTTTTTATGTCAGAAGCTGTATGGGCATTCTTTACTTTGATCATTCTGTATTCTGCAGATGTCAGCATTACTGTATTTTAATTGACTCTGGGGTAGCATTAAAAAGCACCTTCTATTTCGGTTGCTTAGACCTGATGAGACTGACAACCTGGCATTTATGAACATTAGGCCTTGGCGGTAACTGTGTCAGGAACTGTGTTTTTCCTAAATTCCCTAGGTACGAATAGCAAAATGATGTTAGTAAACCAGCTGAAAAAACAGTGTCTATGCAAAGAGCACCTCTGACATTCTCTAGCCATAAAGATGGCAAACCTTTTCATTAAATTAGGCTCTGGAGTCAAAAGTGCATGTTGTATCCCAGTGTGCAATTAGGAATTGACTGGTATGTTGAAAGAGGGCTAGAGCTGGCGAGGACTGAAGCTGTGGGTAAAAGTTGGTAACCTCAAAACAAGAATTTCTTGACAACTTCCATATTCCCAGCATGCCCCATTTGCCAGAATCATCTTTTCCTCCTCTTGTAGGAAAAGACAGCTAGCTTTTTCACTGCTTAGCTTTCTTGCAGCATTCAGCATAATCCTCAAAAATGACAGATAAAATGGTAGAAATTTTACAGACTGCTGTAGTGGAATTACTTTCTTTTCCTCTCCTTTTTAAGTAATATTCCTGGTTAAGTAAAAATAAAGACTTATTTTTAAGACTGCATGTGAATTGTCCATATTTCCCACTGGGCTTTACCCAACAATTTGTTTCCTAAGAAATCCACAAACTCTACAGGTACCAGCAAGGTGTTGAGCTTGCCGCTTGACTCACTGTCAATACCTACCAATAATTGCAAGAGAAGTAAAAATCTAACTCAGAGCCTCAGAGTTCAGTCCTTGCTTCCTTCACCAGTCTTGCATAAATAAATATTGAACGACAGATTGTGAAACAACTTTTGCTTCACTGCTAACATACAAGGACAGCGTTCTGTTCCCCCACCACTCCCACGGGCAGAGATGTTCACCTTGTTCCTCCTCAAATTCCAATGAACCTGGTTGGAAATGATGCTTACAATTAAGGTCCTTCCACTTAGATACCAATAGACCAAGGTGGTTCCTCTTCAAGTCCCAGCAGCATCACAGTACTATCCCCTTGTGCATGACTTAAACTATGTAGAATACTTGCGAGCTGGGGTAAACACATCTGCCTTCAGACATTAAAAAGTTATCGTGTTGTGCGTATGTCAATAGATGGGTCATATGTAACACCAAGATGTCCCAGATGACTGGAGGCTTGCTAATGTGACACCCATCCATAAGAAGGGTTGTAAGGAGGATCCGGGGAACTACAGGCCTGTCAGCCTGACCTCGGTGCCAGGGAAGGTGATGGAGCAGGTCATCTTGAGGACAATCACGTGCCATATCCGTGACAACCAGGGGATCAGGCCCAGCCAGCATGGGTTTGTGAAAGGCAAGTCCTGCCTGACCAACCTCATCTCTTTCTA
>VWZZ01003979.1:382620-412764 GCA_013399095.1 Psophia crepitans
ATTCTATTCTATTCTATTCTATTCTATTCTATTCTATTCTATTCTATTCTATTCTATTCTAAGGCACATAATAGGTACATTTATTTTGAGTGTTACAAAAAATACTCGTAAGGCTCCCATCAACTCCATGGAGTGACATAAGTGCTTGTGAAGGTCATAGGAGAGAGATCCCCATTCAGGTAATGTATACACTTTAGCAAGATTATCCTTCAGAAATCTTCAGAAGCACTCACCATCTTCCATTAAACTTAGGCCCTTCTTTCAGGTGGACGTACTCGCTAGGATCCTGTTGTGGTTTTACCCCAGCCAGCAGGGTAAAGAAGGGGGAGAGATTCAGAAGGGTGAAAGTGAGAAAACTCGTGGGTTCAGACACAAGAGTTTAATAAGTGAAGCAAAAGCCACATGCACAAGCAAAGCAAAACAAGGAATCCATTCCCCACTGCCCACGGCAGGCAGGGGTTCAGCCATCCCCAGGGCAGCAGGGCTCCGTCACGCGTAATGGTGACTTGGGAAGACAAACGCCAGCACTCCGAATGCTGCTGCCCCCCTTCCTCTTCCCCCCAAGCCCCTTCTAAACCGAGCATGACGCCATATGGTATGGAATGTCCCTTTGGTCAGTTGGGGCCAGCTGCCCTGGCTGTCCCCTCCCAACTCCCCGCACACCCCCAGCCATCCCGCCGGCGGGGCGGTGCGAGAAGCAGCAAAGGCCTTGGCTCTGTGTGAGCATCGCTCAGCAACAGCAAAAACATCTCTGCACTATCAGCGCTGCTTCCAGCACAAACTCAAAACACAGCCCCATACTGGCTGCTGTGAAGAAAACTCTCTCTCAGCTGAAACCAGGAGAGGTCCTAAAATAAATCTGCAAAATTCTAAAGTAGTCATTTAGGCATCTAAGTTAGTGTCCACTGTAACTTTTCCATAGTTAGCTCTTACACATATGAAAACTAGGGTGGATTCTGGTTTTGACATTTGCTTTATGGGTAGTTTTTTAGATGGCATTTATAAACTACTAGTATGTTGGTGAACATTCCCAGCTGGTCTAGAGGGCTGGCTTTGGCATAGCAACAAGGAAGGTGTCAGGATCAAGCAAGTAACACCCTCTAAATTTCACAAAGAATCAAAACTCTGTTTGCATTATATACCTATAACTGTATCTTTGGTCCATTTTTGTACAATGAACCGAGATCAGTTTTGTGACCTAGAGATCAGAACAAGCAAAGAACAAATGAGAAGCTCTCCATTCAGTATTGTAGTAACAAGGGGAATTCCCATCCCACTCTGTAAAGGCAGACTCTTCAGTCTGCTTAACAATTAGGGTGAAGCTGTAACTGGGTTGATCTACCCATCCAGCAGCCCACAGTTTGGAAAGAATGATAGAAATTTGAAACATCCTCACATTAAAGCCACAGAAATATTTAAAGATTACATAAAATATTCACTAAGAAGCAAAGAGAAAAATTGAGACTGATAGTTTGATTATTAAATGTAAGAACCTCTGTGGGAAAAATATAGCAGCTCTTAACAGACTCAACAGTCTCACAAATACACAAAAACTGGCTGAAATTTGAAGGCATAAATATTATGGCATGTTTTTTAACAGTAAGTGTGATTAACCACTGGAATAACCCAAAGAAATTATGAATAGTGAATCTTTTGCTTCCTGAAAAGCTGCTTTCTGATTTGTGAATTACTGTATTTGACAAAAGTTTATCTGTGCAGCAGTGTAGGTGCTTGGCTGATTCTTTCTGGTCTTAAACTCTGGCTTTTCTCCACTCCTGACCACCCCCAAACCCCATGCTACACAGCATGTGAGGAAATCCTGGTGGAACCGTTCACTAAGCTCTTCCTTAGGCTCACAGAAATGTAACTGAGTATCCTGGAGCTCCTGCAGACAAAAAAAGTTCCTTGCCTATAGTGATGAGACTCATTCAAACCCCTGAGTTTAAAAGCAAAAGAAAGCATATTTCAGGGAACATATTTCAGTTCACAGTCAGTTACAATATTACACATAAAATATATAAGAATGTCTGGACTAGTTCAAACCATCTAGTTATATATCCTGTCTCTGGCAGTGAACGATATCAGCTATCTGGGGAAGATAATGAAAATCGGAACATGTGTAATGATGCTTCTTCTCCAGTGCAGACTTCCAGAGAACAGCTGACTGAAGCTCGAGATCTTCCTGAGCAAGGACTGGTGATAAAGCCTTGCACAAACCTTTTTCTTCTGCAGCTATTTGGAACCCATATATGCTTTCACACTATTTTCCACACTATCTGTGCAACAAAATGCACATTTAGCAATCTACCCATTTGTTTCTTTTGAACTGCTCAGCAGCAAATTGATGCCCCTTACTTTATGTATTGGAGGAGACAGCGAACAACTGCTCCAAAATGACTTTTCTTTCAGAATTTTTCAAACCTTCATCATTCCTCCACTTGTGCCTTTTTCCAGATGTAGATATGGCTTGGATACCATGTATTTAGTCCTTTTTCTTACCAGCAAAGCATATCCCTGTGGTTTTCCTGTTGCTTTATCTGGTACAGAGAGAGCGTTCAATGATGGTGAAGCTTCCCCACACATCCTATGGGGAGTTATTCTGTCAGGGCTCATCCCCAGAAGCTGCTGTATGTGACAGAAAGGGAGAGCAGACAAGGTGCTGCAATCCTGCTGATGACTTTCTACTATTGGTTACCCTGGATTACAAGAGGATGAATACCGTTAGAAGAAACCAAGACTGCATGATCAAAGGATGCTCTGCCAACTGCTTAATTTCCGTCACAATAGAGCCAATGTCTTCTACAAGCAGTATTTGCAGAACTTCTCATAGATATTTAGGTTAATTCCTATACTCTTTTTAGATATCATAGTCCCAACAAACTGATCCAAGGCTTTTTGGTGTTGGGTTTTTTGAATTGTTTTTTTCCCTATAGAGAAAATTATTATGTACCTTTCTCAATTCCTTTCCCTACCATCTTAAAAGCGATACTGGAAGGTTGTGAACAAATTCAATACATAAAATAGAATGTATTGTATTATTAGAATGACTCTGCCTATAAATTAATAGAAGATTTTGCCACCTAGGACTGCCAACTCCAAGATCTTAGAGCAGGCATGCAAAGTTAATTGAGAACAATTCTGAGAGAAAGATGGATCCCAAGGTATTTGAAGCCCTGAGGTAACCAGCTGGCCTGAAAATCTAGTGGGAGGGGAAAAGTAATTAGATGTTCCAAGCAAATTGCCCCAGACTTATTGGTATTGATTTTAAATCCAGAAAATCCTCTGTATGCTTTCCAAAGGAACTGAGGAACTGCCTTATTTTAAAAAAATACCATAAAGCAGCACTAGTCACTGATTGTATCTACTGCACACACCCACCCACTGTAATACTTTCCTCTGGCAAAATGATACAGCCAGCTTCACAGAGACAATGGGAGTTTCTTCTTCTTTTCAGCAGAAAGCAGACAGGCCTGCAGTAAATTTTCCATTACAGTTATGCAAGTTTCAGTAAAACTGAGAAACAAAATGACTTCTTGTTCTTGTCTGCCACTGATAGTGAAAACATCCTAAATGTATGCCACATCATTATTGAAATCTTTCAGTTGATCCATGTTGTATTTCTTCTTATTGACCTTCTTAAGCAACTTTCCACAGTACAGGACAAAGCATCAAAGGCAAATCAATCTCGCCAAAACCTGAATATTTTTATTTTGAAAGGGGTAATAGATGTTCTGAGGGAAACAAATCCCATCTGTTTAACGTCCTCCTGGTGATGACAGTCTTGAGGCATTTGTTTGGTTATTCCCTGAATTTTAAAACACTCTGAAACAATGACAGCTGCTCTATGGAGTTGCTAGGTGTGTCAGGCATCACGTGAACGGGTCGATCCTGAGGTTCTCCTGATCTCTGCCAAAGGCCAGTACCAGGGTGTCCAAGGTTCTCATCCACAACTGTTGTTACTAACGATGATAACCAAATATTCATGTTAAGAGTATGCACAATTAGTCACTTTTTTTTGGAAATAATTACAAAGAACAGCTATGGCAGAGAATTACACAGCCTAATTAAATACTGTATGGAAAAGCATTCCCTTTCGTTAGATTTTAATTTCACACCTTTCCAATTCATTGTGCCTACCTTTAAGGGACAAAGTCACCAGAAGTGCCTACTCTGGACCACTTGTCACTGTCCTTCCCTTCGTCTGAGGACAGCAGTAACACCAAAATGTGTCTGGAGCGGAAATGACAGCGTGTAAGGGGCAGCCCACAGGCATGAGGGGTGACAGACCTATTGACAAACCATCTACTAGGAGTCTTCCTTGTTTTAAGAGCATTTCAAGCTGAGTATTTCCTATATGGGGATACCAGCCTATAGTGCTTGGTATTGTGTAAGCAGTTCGTTCACCTGTATACTTTCTTTGGTGTTATTTCATTATTCTGCAGCTGCAGATGAGCAACAGCATCACGTATGGCACGTCTGGGAGACATGGCAGGTATGGGAAGCTACAGAGTGAGGAAATGATGCTTAGATAAATGGCAAAGATGTCTATATAGTTTTCCATTTTTGTAGGTGGCTGACCCTATTGGATCCCATAGCGTCTCAGAGCTTTTCATTCAGTGCTGAACTTTCTTTTTAAGAACCTTCCTTCAATGATTTTATATTTTACAGAAAAAGTTTTTCCTGGCATGATACTGAAAGTATACTTTTATTCCTGGGGGAGGGAGGGGGAGAAGAGATTTACCTATATACTTACACTGAATCACAGGCTTAAGAGTTTTCCTGAGTATATGATCTACTCACCGTCTCCACAACCACTAGTAAATTGATTCATGACATTTCCCATTTATTTTTATTCCTTTCTAATTCAGCAACATTTGTATTTTCACTGCTACTTTATACTGTAAAGTCCCTCCAGGTAGGAACACCTCCTTCCTCTTCACTATGTTTTCATACATTGTATAACAGACACAGACTATCACTGAAACTCTCTCAACTCTTTTAAGTTTCCCTGTGAGGGAGAGATGCAACTCAGCTCATGAGTGACTTTTTTGTGTTACAGTGCTTTGATTTTATCATTTTAAATCTGGTGACTGTCAATGTGAAAGGGTCAAATCCAGCAATGATTTTCCTGTAGATCAACAATGGGATCATATGAAAACCCGTGTGGTGCTGGAGATCAAAGCAGATTACAAATGGTATCATTTGTATGAATGTTTTGCTTTCAAAAATCCCACAAGTCGTTTGGAAACTTCTGCTGTGCGAGGCATACAAGAACTGTATCATGGAGGACATTGATAACGCTGTTCCATAGTTAGCACACCTGCAGCTAAAGTGGAATGAAGAAATTTTACACAGAAGATTTAAAATGCAATCTAACAAATAACAAATAGGCAGATTATTCAATATAATTTGATTGAAAACACAATTATGGACACATTTCTGGCTGCAAATCCCAGAGATCTTATAAGAACTGAAAAAAACCCCGTGTGACGATCTGTCTTGGATCTAGAGCCAGCAATCACTGAGGTCAAGGGAAAAATTCTTGACAGGCTCCAATAGAGACTGGAACCTGGAGGTTAGTCTGCAACAGGAAAAATTCCTCTCCTGACTTCTGTATAATGTGGGTTATAGAAGTGATTGATTGAGAAATACAGTCCTCATACCATTTCAGTGGCAGCGTTACAGAGAACACTGCCAATTACTGAGTCACTGACCTAATTTAGACCTAAGGTATTACTGGAGAATTAGAGGATAATAAATACTAGAAGTGGTGAAGGAAGACAAGAAGTTTTGAGCCAACAAGTCACTCTCTTTTAAAGGAATCTGGAAAACATATTGCTCAGTCTGGCAAAGAACAGGCAATTAACACTGCTCATACCTCAGTAAAAGTGGGGGCTTAGCAAGCTTATGTACCCACTGCACTGGCAGAGCCTGCAGAATTACTCAGACGGAGGGATGTGGGTTACATGAGTACGTCAGTCAGACTGAAACCTTCTAGCCAATGTGAATGGAAAAACCAAGGTTCAGCCACAGATCTGTGTCCATGAAGAGGGAAGGCCCATCAGCCTCAGACGTTCGTACGGGAGGCTGTTCGGCTGCTGAGAGCTCACTGCGGTCTGGTGTTTCACACAGGCGCTTTCCCCGCTCTGTCCCACAGGCGCTCACGCTCAGCTCAGCCCCACAGCAGGGGCACAGCCCCGGCAGCAGGGGAGAGGCAGCCGGCCTGGGGCTGGCCGGCAGAGACTCTGCCAAGAGGGAAATGAAACCATTGCAAGGGAAATTACTCTCCAAGAAGTATGTCAAAGTTCAGGATCTCATGATAGGTTACTAAAATGCTGTGTGTTAGTCCTGTCAGCAACCCTTGCCACCGTGTCACGGATCACACACTCTCACACCGATGCATGAGAACAGAGTGCAACGAAATCTTGACTCCGATGGCCGCTTCTGCTTGTGCTAGCCTGCAAATATATACACTTTTTTCTTTTCCAAGTTTCTTTACGTGCTGCCTCCAGAGAGCAGAAGTAGCAGATATCTCCCAAGGATGAGGCTAGCAGGCCTGCTAAAAATATCACACTGGAAAAGAGAGGCGACCCCGAATGGCTGTGCAGAGGAGCGCTGGGGAGAAGGTCTGTGGTCGGGTGCTGGCACCCAGGGAGTGGCGGGGCACGGGGGGAGGCGGGGAGAGCACGAGAGAAAGGTGCACCGGCTCCTGACTCCTGCACTCTGAAGGCTCTGAGGGCCCTCTCACCTGGGGACCTTTCCGGAGACGTTCAGTACACACATTTGGAAGCACAAGCTTTTCAGACACCAAGAGAAGGCTGTGGAACTTCTTTAATAAAGATGAATATCTGCATTCCCAGGGAATGTGCGGACATGGATTATACATCCCTACTAATTATTATAGCTACGGAGCTTCTGGAGATTTTGTTCTGCTTTTCAGAAAGAATTCTTTAATTAAACAATCAAGTGGGCCTTTACTTAATGGGATTTTTCCTCTGCTAAAATAATGTAAGTGTTCATTTTTTTATTGAAATAATAAAAAATAAATGAATGTTTGCTAATTGTTTTGATAAGAATAGTAGACCGAACAAATGGGAGGAAATGAGGAGGGAAACATGCAGGCCTGAAGTACGTAATCTTACTAAAGATAAAAGATTCTTATTAAGTATTAAAAATAAAAATATAAAAGCATGCTTTCACCAGAATGAAGCCATTAACAATGTATAAACCGACCACAGAACTGAGAATCAGGGAAGAGGCGATGCAGTTGGTAGTCTTCACCTCAGAAACAGAAATAGAGCAATACAGAAGTACTACGTGATTTTGGACTAAGGAAAGATAATACGCTGCAAGAGAGAGAGCTGCGTTACCAGAAATACATCAGAAAAGGGTGAGAAAGTCATTAAACTGAGCAGCATTTGGCAATGGCCACTCATCTGAATGACTATGTTCCCTGAAAAAAAAGTTCACCCTTTTCTCTATTTTATTTACTGTATGTTCACAGCCTTGCTGATAGCCCGTGTGGGAACAATTCTGTGAATATTTGATACTCATGAATTTTCCTTGATGAAATATTGCAAAATTAGACTATGGCCCAAAATCTTGGCTCTGCTGAAGCCAATGGCAAAAATATCCTTGCTTCTGGCTAATCTACTTACTGCCTCAACCAGACATATATTACAAGTCTTAATCCTTTGCCAAACTGCTTTAAAAAAGACTTTGCTCTGACTGAATAAGAAAAAAAATTATCCTGAATGTAATATTAATGTTTGAAATCTGTCATTTTTCTGCTTGCTTCTCAACTTTAAGTGTCTGCACACATTTTCTCTTTAGCCAGTGGTATAAAACACATCAATAAGCGTGCTTCTTGTGATCCAGTAGGTTACACCATCTACTAAAATATGTAAATATATTAAAGAGATCTTCTTGAAAAGAAAATAATCTAATTTATGCTCCTCAGTAGTATGAGTAAAGAAAAGTGATCTACACAATTAAAGCAGTGAGAGTTCATTCTGCAGCCGAGTTGAGGTGCTGATGCAATTTCACTGTGAAATCTGGAACACTTGGTATGTGTAACTGAGATTTATGAATGACAGGCAAGACCAAAGTCTGTCATGTACTCCTCTTCCATTATAGCCACTGAATGGCTATGTGATGGAGCATCAAAGCCCTTCAAATGTATGCTTTTCTTGGCTGTTCTCAGGTTAGGCTCTGTGTGGATTCAACTCTGATGATAAGCCCTTCAAACTGCACAGGCATTTTGATCACAGAAAAGCAAAATGCTGTCTATGAATCTAAACCGCACTGAACTGGATCCTCCATAATGTTAGTGAACTAGGTAAGTGTTTCAAAGGCTGTCTAACTCTACTTCAACATCAATTGCCAAACTCCATCTAAGAAGTTTTTACACAGGAACAGAGAGCAAATACTTTAAACTCTCCCCCCACACACATCTTTTTTTTCTTTTCTTTTTTTTCCCCCCTCACAAAGACATGCCAGAATGCCCATTTTTTAATAATAAGGAATGAGTACTCCCAATTGAAGCTCTCCTTTCAATCAAGGCCACAGGCTAAAAACCTAAAAGACAATGGTAGCAGGAGCCTCCTGGGATCTTGGACTGCTGCATTATTCCATCTCCAATATGCAAGCCTAAGACATAACAAGAGTTAAAAAGGCTGTGTCAAGTATATCAACTCTGACATTTCTCTTTGTAACTAATTTTGTACAGTTATGTCACTGAACTCCATATAAGCAGTTCATTTATACCTTGGAAAAAAGGGAAGGAAAAACAAACATCATGTGTAACGTTAATATAGGAGGAAGCAAATTTTATATCAACAATTCTGCCATAGTATATGGGCAAAGATGTGTTTTAATGTTTTGTAGGAAACTTGCATAAGTAAACTGTTAAAAACTAGGCATGCTACTGTACAGGTATAGATCTGTTTGTCTAGCTTCAGCTTTTCTCGAAGGGCCATTTCTGCAGTATCTAAGTGTCTTACAGTAAATTAGATTATATTCAGACAAACAGAATTATTTGCTTCCTCTATAGGGCTTTCTTGCACGTGTGTGCAATCAGAACATACACACCATACATACATACAACTGCATATATTTTTATAATTTTTAACAAGATGGGTTATTAAGATTTTATGCCCCAACATCCTTATAAAGACAGTTTTTATGTAAATTGAATAAGACAAAAAGGCTTATACATTTGTATTTTGACCATTGTTGTGTCCGTGCCTGTAGATTGATACACTTATGAAAATCATTTAAGGATCTAGATTAATTGAATTTGTTCTTTAAACTCAGTCCCGGGATGATTACTAGAAAAACACATGCTTATTTTCCAATATTTGTCAAACACAGGCTTAAACACTGCTTGAACAGAAAGGTGCTGAACAGAAATTGCCTGGTGAGACCCGGTGCGGGAGCCACCCTGTCACACCTTTGACCCTGTGCATGCACCGGGCATCACACAGAAGCTTGGGGACACGGCGAATGTCCGAGCCCAGCTTTCATTTCCTGTAAAAAATATCCAGGCACAAAGGGGAGCTTAGTCAAGCCCGGCAAAACTGCTGCTATGCCCTCCAGATGCCAGAGACAATGTACAATAGGCACTAAGAAAGCCGTCCATGTGCCCTTTGTTTTCACACTGTCATAGCTGAGCTGTGTGGCCTTATTTAATAGGACTGACAGCATAACCTACATGGCACAGCTTTTTCGACCAGTTCTGAGCATTGATTGTACTTTATTTATTCGGTACTTGAGCTATCAAAGGAAAAAAGTGCCCGTGGCAAGCTAGGTTGCAGTAACAATCTGTGCATTTTAAACTGCCTGCATCTACTTAGTTACTATAACTACTCCCAACTGTGTGATTAAATACAAATGATGTTTCCATATATTAACTGCAAGCTTCTTTCCAATATGTGCTGAACATGGTACTTAAAACATAGGATTCTCAGATGGAATAACATTTATGGGAGTAATTTCCCAAATGTGTATGATTATCACTTGCAAGGATGTATGCACCAGTTAAAACCCACAGTATGATGAGAAATCATTTCCAATCTGCTGAGAATGGGAACAGAGAATTAAAATTCTGCTTCTCCACAAAGAAGTCTCTCATATAAATCATCTACCTGTTTGTCAGGTAATATAGTGCTCAAATTTGTACATTCTGCACGCTATTTATGTGTAAACACTACCTATTTTACCATATCAATACTGTCTTTGGAAACAATGTCATTTTAAATAGATGATTTAATATTTGAAATTGCCTTCAATTCCTGTTCGTCTTTTTTTTTTTTTTAAATGAACTAAATTTTAATCAACAAACTGGTAACCCTTAATGGAGTGGTGGTCTTAATGCATTTTGAACAGAAGAATAAGCAAGCCAGTGAGGTAAATAAAAAATGGGATAAAATTAAGAATGGTAGATCGCTCCAAATTGACTGGTTATCTTCCTCTTCTAGTAGCACTGGCTTCCTGAGCAAGTGAAATTTGATAGCTCTGTTTAATCTGGACTTTAATAACTCATTTGATAGGGCATGTGTAAATGATTAGAAAAACAAGGTAAGCAACAAAAAGCTATCATTCAGAAGATGGAGAGGGAAGAGGAAGGAGCAATGTGAAGTGCAGGACCTATTCCAGACTGAGCTCTAAAACTGATTTCCGAGCGAGCTACCAACCCTTAAATTGCCTACTTCTGACCCCGGTTCATATCATGAGTTTTTATGTGGTTTATTCATTGTCTGTTTAACCACAGAATGAGCAGGATGTGAGAAACACTGGCAAGAGGAGAGACAACATACTGGCAGGATGCGGAAAGAGACACATTTCCAGTAGAGGAAGGGAAGAACCGATGCCTTTACCCTTGACATCGGGATTAGCTTAATGTGAAGTAACGTATACTTCACGCCCGCATTAAAAAAGACAGACTCACACTGCAGCAGGTGCAGGAGGGGCTCTGAGGGTGATCGGAGGAGCAGGTCTCAGATCAAAACTGTCAGTGGTCTGAAGGAGAACCGGCCTGTAGTTGACTTCTTCAGCCTACTCTGATGACTACGCACTGCTTCAGCAGTCACTGAAGGAGAAATACCCCCTCCCTCATGGTGGTTTAGGAATATTATCCTTTGACTTCGGTGCCTGTGATCCACTCCTAGGGTGCAGAGAACTGAGGATGTCTCCCCGTATTTGTTCTTTTGGGAAGGGGGATTGCTGGTCTTCGAAACCACTAGCCAGGTACCTCTGAGGGGTTTCCATGGCAGAGACCTACAACCTGCCACTAGGATATTCAGGATGACAGTATTTTCCATGCATCCTATTCAGAAAAGTGTTGGAGATAACTTGAAGCAGAAAACAAAGTGGGAGTGTGTCTTTTGTGTCATGGTTAGTGCACTAACAGGGAAAAGACAGTGCATCTGTTTCCAAGCCCTTATTCCAGCATTTAAAAAAAATTACTCCCTGTACACCATTGAAATAAGGAAAAAAATGCTGGTGCTGGAAATTCCTTGTCCCTGTGTATGGCACAGAAAAGTGAAGGTAGTACTGATCTCTGCTTCCAGGCTGCACTTGCAAGGCAGAGCTGTAAAGAATAGCAACTTTCCTGTCTTCTGGCAGATGTTATTGATCTCACCATCAAGTGCTACTTTTCTTGGTCAACAGCGAACAAACATTCATCAATGCATCCCAGGCAAATGCAACCACCTGCATGTGACTCACCAACTGTGAGGACTGTTTGATCAAAGCAAGTAATGTACTGCTCCTAAAGGAATAGTGAACTTTCTAAGATAGAAGGGTTAGAAGTATTGTCTCACTTTTGCATAAGATAAAGCAGGAGATTACTTACTTGTTACTTCTTCTCCATGAAATGTGTCTCTAAGATGCTGGATCACTGCAAGCACTCAAAAGTAAATGATCAGTGAAAAATAACATATCCACATGTTGGAATCGCCTTTAAGAAACGTGAGCATAGTCTTAGGTTTTTATGTCTCAAAGTAACTGTTGTTGCAAAGATGAGGGGAGAATTTTTAATCTTAAAAATATTCCTTGGACAAGTCTGAAACAAAGTAGACTCACAAAGAAATAAAAAAAATAATAAAAAAGCTGATATAACTGGTGTCTAGCATATTTTTATTTATTAAAATATAAGCAGACTAAGTTTTACATTACCTCATATTCTTTCTTCTCAGGTGTGCGTGATTCTGAGATGTAGACCAGACTGAACATGTCAAAGTCTGCAGTTTCTGCTTATTTTTGTTTATTGGTCTTTCTTTTCTCTCTTTTTTTTTTTCCTTTCCCAGCCTGACAACAAATGTTACACATAACATTTCACATTTTAAAAATACAAGCTGTTCCTGTAATTATCATGGCATTTAGAGAAAAGCATTGAATCTGACAGATTTGTGTAGGTAGGAGTTTTGTACTTAAATGTTTTGTGTTTCTTTATCTTTGTGCTTACAATGTAAGTTATATATTTTGTTTCAGTTCTAAAAATATAGCCTTTTTGGATTCAGTGCTTAATGAAAACAGAGTATTATACCATGAAAGGTGACCTATTGAAGGCAAAGTGCTAATAAGTAGCAGATTGTTCAACATGACCTAAACCCTTTTTTTATTGAAAAATGAGATCTACAAAGGTACTTTGTAACATGTTTCATAAGGACTTAATTTTGCCCAGCACTAACAGGACCATTAAATCTACTTAGAATCTGGATTACAAGAAAACAAGGATATTTGTATTCTCTTTTACCTTTTTTCTGAAAGTAAAAATGCATGCCCCTTGTACTCCCTTAAGATGTTTTCTAAAGAAACAAAAGAAACTTACTAAAATCTCCTCTCTGGGGGAAGAGTTAAAGAGAAAAAGGCAGGGCTAGTGGGCAGAGGATGAGCTGTGGAACTGACTTTTTTTTTTTACCATTAATTACAAATAATTGTGCAACTCACAAGAAGCCAGATGAGCACTCTCCTAATGCAGCCAAGTTGTTGTCTGTGGGGCAACCACATAGTCTTACGTCCACCAGTCCTTGCCTAGTTACAAAAGCAACTACATTTCATAGATTCATTCATGTAACAAGCAGAGGCAATGGCCAAGCAGTAAACATACTGTGACTGTTGCTGACCAGAGTTTTTGCTGTTATGCCATTGCTATTTTGCAGGGATACCCTCCCATCCCACAGCTTACCTCCTAGACTCACCCATTGACACTGGTCCCATGTTTGGACCATAAACTCTTCAAGGCCACTACTTCACTTCTCTTTGAAGAGCACATGGTGCTGGGCTGCCATGACTCAGAGATGTCATCAGAAAATAAATCAGTTTGTTGCATTAGAAATTTAGCTGTAGCTGGAATCTCCATTTGACTCAGCTTTACAGCTATCACTGTTCAGGGAACCCTCATCTGGTCCGACAGTGCCCTGCTGGAGGTCCTCCAACACCTCCTAACAAATCAAAGGCTGGGTATTGTTCCCTAGATTTACAATCCATCAAGATTAATCACCTCAATCATATTTACATTGCAAGAAGGAAAATTAAGTTGTGATCTGTGAGGACAGGAAAGAACTCACAGAAAGTTCTGAGAGAATCTTCCACAATGTTTACATCTTTTCTGCTGCCTGTGAAGACCAACTGGGAGGACAAACAAGCTAAGAGAGGAGAAGGACAAGGTTTTACTTGGATCTGTGATTTCTCCAATACTCATAAACATAAGAATGTAGCTCCCTCAATATTTAGTGATTATGCACCTGGGAAGGGCAGGGGGACTCATATCTCCTCACATAGTGTCACAGATCCTCATCCCCTTCATTTGGGCCACTGAGGAGTGAGGGTCTTTTCTTCTTTGGATGAATAGATGTGATCTGAGAGCCTTTACCATCACACCCCAGGACAGAGATAAGCAGTGGCAGGACGAGTGACTCCTGATAACCTGGGGCACTAACTAGGCCTGAAGCAGAACTATGTTATTGATATAGATGGGCTGGAACAGACACAGGCTTCTTTAGGCACATGCAACAGCAGAAATTTTTGACACTAGAGTTTTGTAGACACAAACCTGGCCGCGAAGGATGTTCAGATGCCTAAGGGTTTTTTGAACATCACCTGGGTTTAAACATAAGGCTTAAATCATAGAATGGTTTGGGTTGGAAAGGACCTCAAAGATCATCTAGCTCCAAATGTTTTAGTTCTCCTCACTATTCTTTCAAGATAGTCTTTATTTTTATTGTAACACATTAATTCAGCTAAAAAAATAGCATAAAAATCCTTCCTTTACCAGCCTTAAGGTTACCTGAAGTATATATTCAGACTGGAACCAAAGCTGCAGAAAATGCATCAGTGGGTATTTTCTTCATGTAATACAAGAGAATCATGACATCACTGCTGTTCCCCACCCATAATGCTGCCAGTAGCATAATCTGGACTGCTTGTTCATGCTTTTCTCAGATGCCCCAGCAAGCGGGAGAGAAGGTGGAAATTGCCTGATGCAGGTTCCTCAGACCTGTTTCTGCTCACTTTGTGAACTTAGGGGTGTACTGGTTAATGTGTGTACAGTTGGATGATGCATAGCGGTCTGTTTTGGCAAGGGTACTATTTCAGTACCTTTGTGGCAGAGATGTAACATTGCAAGCTGGGACATCACTTTGTTTGCAGCAATACAAAGGATGTCTCAGAGAATCATAGACCCCCAGAACCAAGTTCCAGAACTTGTCTCTCAAAGCTTAGAGACTTGCCTGTCACATTGAATTAGCTGCACAGATCTTCTTCCTATAAAGACACAAAATAGTAGTAGCAATAACTTTAAAACTTCTCCTTTTTGGCAGAAAAATCTTCCCTGTTTGCTGTGAGCATGTATTGGCTATTCTGAACCCCTGGTGCCAATGGGTTTCCTCTCCCCTTTACTGCTTTATTTCAGTCTCCTTGGTGCTGGGATCCCATTGACGAACCAGCTGCACTCATGAGCTTAAGACTGGGCTTTTTGGAGGTCTGTGATGTAAGCGGGCTCATTTGGAGGAGGGAAAGGAGGGAAATATTTGAGGGAAGAGTTTATGGAAATGGCTAAAAGTTTGCATTATGAGGACTTCATGCTATTGGTCTTCTATGCAAATAACAGTTTACCTTAGCTTTTTTTTGTCTGCCATTTCTTATTCCTTATCATAAAAAGACCTCAAGTATTCCTTCTAGTAAACTTCTTCAGTTTCTGTTTTGCTAGATGTTTGCTACATATGTTGTAGGATAAATTCTGGGACGGTTACATTCCTGGTCATTGCCTTGGAATGACAAAAAGGGCCAAAGCCTATGCCCTGGCTTCAGCAGCTCGCACAAGTATAACGCGACTTACATTTGCCGCTTGTGAAAGAACAGAGTGAGGTGATAGGAATGGAGATGGGCTCAGTACTACTCAGAGGTGTCCCAGAAACACATTGTAATGCGACCTTTTGTCATCGCACAGACTGCCACGGTGACATCGATAGTTAACCTCTCCTCAGCTTGAGACTGGTACCTGTTCCTCAGCACAGCTCAGACACAAAGCTCCGACAGCGCAAAACCATCCCCACTGCAGTACAAGTATAGCCTTGCGCGTGGTGGTTCACTGACTCCAGGAAAGACATGCGGCAGAGCGGGGAAATAAGTCAGCTCTCTTGACTGCCAGCCCCCTACTCTAACCTCTAGAGCACACTTCATAAATGTTTGAATCTTTAATAAAATCTTCTGGGTGTCTGCTTACTGCAACACTAACTGTTTTAAAGTATTCATGGGTTATTTGTTTATGACTCTTAAACAAATCTATTAAACACTCTGCATTATTTTTAGTTAAATTTTGTGGTTTTCCTCTTTTGCTTTAATAATTGATATTGTTTTGGATACATAAATATGTCCTAAGAGTATTTGTCATTTCCTAATGTTTACAGTGGGGATTTTTTTTTTTTTCTGTAAAACTGTGGGATTTTTCTTCCATATAGAGTATGCTTTTCTGTTACATGCACATTTCAGAAACAATCACAGATAATGCATCTGGCAGTGGCATGTGGATATGCAGGAGTTGCAGTTAATGCTGCTTGGAAAGCCTCATGTTTTTCTTTCTCACTCATCATGTGGTCACAGAGCACAAGGGCACCCCTCATATAAAATATTACAGAATTCTGTTAAGTGACTGATAAAAAATTTCTGGCATGCTCCTATCTGTGTTCAACAATTACGTTATGTCTAAGTAGCAGGAATAGACAGGATGGTGCAAAGGAGAACAAAAGAGAGCAGAGGAATATGAGAGTCTCTTAGATAAGAGACTTACTGCATGCAACTCAGAAATGAAAGTGGTTTTAACGAACTGCTTACTTTATGTAAAGAGTCAGTGGTAATCTTGATCTGATCTCTGTCTAAATTTTGCAGATAGAAATAGTCAGGAAAGTCAGCAAAGAACTCAAACACTCCTACTCCAAATTGTTGGTAATTGCTGGTTGTTATTTTCCATGCTTCTGGTAACTTCAAGAAAAATAAATAATAAATATAACAGATAAAGAGAAACTGGGTCTGCTCTACAATGATTTTTTTTTGTTTTTTTTTTTGAAAAAAAAAAAAAAAGTTCCTGAAGTCACTGGAATCATCTAGGCATGGAGCTGATGAAAATAGTGTAGCTTCCCTGAGGAAATGCTCCTGGTAAGCACCTGCCAGATGATATGGTAACAGATGCAAAATCTTGCATTACTTGCCTCCCTCCCCCTGGGAAATGAAAGAGCAGCTTCTACTTCTTATCCCCCTCCTGAAAATGATTCTTGAGTCCTTTGTGCTTGAACAGATCCCAGCTACATGAATATGATGGAAAATAGTAAGTGCAACAGGTCAAACCTGCCAGCTGGATGAGCAAGTAGTGCTTGCTATTGGCGCTCAGGATTAAATCTCATGGAAAACCCGATGGACAGCACAAAATAAAATCTTCCATCTCCTACTCTTCCATCTCTTTGCACTTGAATCAAACTTTTCTGACTGTGGTTAATGGGCCATATATGCAATTATTTGTGGAGCAAGAGCATTATTTTCCAGACCACACTCACCAGGTGGCAGTGCCATATACAGTCTGTAAGTGCCTCTGGCTTTTAAAGAACTGTTATGTTGCTGCTAGTTGGAAAGGGCAGTTTTACTCAGGAAAAGTGGAAGGAAGAAGAAAAAGCAAAATGAGTTTTGGCTCCTGAAAGACCAGAACTGGCAGAAAAACTTTGGTTTACATTCATATGATGGTGATCCTGTGTTGGAGGCAAGTGGGACTCTGCTTGGGTGCCTGGGACCAGATTCCAGGGGAGGAATCTAGTTTTGTAGAAGAGACCCTTCAGTCCACTTGATGTCAGTGTCATCTCACACTACCTCTGCTCCTCTGGCAGAGAGGTGAGGATGAAGCTGGTGGTGACAGTAGAGATTCAGCTACTGGATGCTCAGATAACTTCTTATGACTGCATGGTGCCTGGCCTCTTGGGCACAAAGGGAGAAGACTTCACAAGATGTCAGCAAATACTAATACTTATCTATGATCTCTCCTAAACTAGAAAGAGGGAAAAACTCATAGGTATGGAACAGCACCTAGAATAATGCAACATACAAGCTGGATAACCAATGCATCTCTGAAAAGGCACCAAGAGGGAAATTAAATCACAACTGCAATAAAGAATGAAGGCAAATTAGATGGCCATTTGACTTGCAATATTAAGAAACAGAATAAAAATTGCAAGTGCTTTTGTACATCAGTACTAAAAAATGAGCTGGGACGTAAATTTTCTGGAGACAATAGATGGTTGCTTCCTGAAACAATTAGTCTCAGAAACCACAAGAAAAGAGGCTGTTTTGGATATAATCTGGACTGATGTGCAGTACCTGCTTCAGTGAGAGCCTCTGTGACAGTGACTGAAGTACTGAATGTCAAGAAAATAAACTGTGTAAAAATGAGGTAACTGGTCAAAAATGAACAAATAAACAAGCAAAAAGCTAGTAAAAAGAGCTGTCCAAAACCAAAGAAGCCTTGAAGCAGCCTGGAGGCTGTTGAAAAATACAGTGGTAGAAGCCAGGTAAAAAGTGTGCCACAATTCAGAAAGAAAACAAAGCAGCTCAGAAAATTGCTTCAAGCCTTAACTGAAAAGTTATACAGGTGATCACATGGAAAAGCATTTTCAAAAAATGGAAATCTGGCCCAAAAAGGAGAACAGAAAAGCCCATACACACACAAAGTTGAAAGTAAATGAGAAGAGAGAAAGGCTGAAAGGAATGTGAAGAATATGACAAGGAGTTCCCCCAAGGCACCCATGGCAGGAGGCAGTCTAGGGGATTAGTGGGACCATGTGGTCAGCAAAGTGTAGAGGGGGCACACCTGGGTAACTCCTGTGCATTGAAGGGCCCTGGAGGGGTCCGGGAGCCACAGCCCCATGAGTCTGCCTCCAGTTCTGCCCACTGAGCACCAGCAACTATGTTTGGAATGCACACTGGCTGTGTTCAGCAATGACCTGGAAAAGGCAATGTACAGTAAAATCTGCAAGTCCATCTTGGGTAGAAGAAATTGAGAGAGAAAGAGAGAGAAAAAGAGAGAGAATTGAGAGAGAATGAGAGAACAAAAGAGAGAATGAGAGAACGAGAGAGAGAAAGAGAGAGAGAGAGAGAAAGAAGGAGAGAAGGAGAGGAGAGGAGAGAAAGAGAGAAAGAAAGAGAGAGAGAAAGGGAAGGAAGGAAGGAAGGAAGGAAGGAAGGAAGGAAGGAAGGAAGGAAGGAAGGAAGGAAGGAAGGAAGGAAGGAAGGAAGGAAACAAACCCCAGGAGAGCCTCACAAAACAGAATTAATTGAAAAAAAGGGGGCACATGAGCTTCAATATCAATAAATGCAAGGCATTGCATCTAGGGAACAGCAATCTAAACCATGTTTGCCCAACACTGAAACCTGAGCTGTAAATTCCAGCTGTAACTGAGATGCAACTACCAGAAAAAGACCTTGGAGTCATCCCTGATTAGTTTTCAAAATCGTTGTCTCAATGTACAGTGACAGAGGCAAAAGGGGTATCATCGGGCCAAAACATCATCAAGATATCGTCACTGAGAGCAAGAGAGACTTTTTGCTGCCATATTGAGCTGGGACATGTTATGCCTCAAGTGCTATGTGTGCAGTCCCAGCTTGATGTCTTAGGAAGGACTTAGTGGAGTTGTATGTGATACAGGAGAGGAGCAATGAAAAGCATCCAGGGGATGAAGTAATTCCCTGAAAATGGAGACTACAAAGGTTTGGGACCCTTCATATAGAAAAGGAAGAATGAGAGTGAGACAATCAGAAGGGTGAACACAGAGATGTTATTGATCGAGTCCTTGAACTTCATGAAGCAGACGGGAGACTGGCTTAAAAGCAAATGCTCCTTTACCAAGTGCACAGTGACCTCTTTAACCTTGTTCCCACAGGGAACAAGGCAAGCAGTAGCAGCAGGCTGAGAAAGGGAGAAGACAAATTCATGATCAGCAGGGCTATAAACAGATATCAGAAGGACTACACGGGAAAATACCCTCTAACATCCCTAATCCCACCGTTGCAGAAACTGGTTCAGTGCAAGGGAAATGCTTTGCCGTGAAGTGGCCAGGCTCATGTGTTAAAAGTCCAATTGTTGTTTCTGCAGGCAGAGGGCCAGACTGGATGGACCACCAGCTCTATTCTGTTAGGCATCTCTTCTCTTACATTCTCCTATAATGTCAGAGTTGGAGATGGGAAAATGTGTAATTGCAGAGTGCACCAAGGAATCTTGCTGGCTGTCTTCATCTCTGTACCTTGCCTCAAATCCTTTTTGTGCTGAGATTGCTGAAAAAAAAATGGTTATATGCCTGTTGATTGTAACTATCCCTGCTACAGCATCAGCTTGTGCCAACAAGAAATTACACTATAAATACAACCAGCCTCTAGCTGGAAATTGCTTAGATTTCTTCTATTGATTGACAAAAAGGTGGTATAATTGGAATGGAAAACAAACAAAAACCGTACACTGGCAGAAATATGCTTAGTGCCCAAAAATACCTGGAGGGTGAGCTCAGGCCCTTGGATTTGAGGTCAGCTTGTGATGGAATTTTGCAACTTCAGAGCTGTATCTGTGTAGAAAGCAGAGCTTTTCCCTGCTATTTTTACAGCTATTCCTAGTTAGCTGCTGCTCCAGCCCTCATCCCTTTACTGGCATTTGCTAGGCTCTGTGATTATTTGCTCAGCTTTCTTCCATTTTCTCCTTGACCACATCTAACCTTTTTTCTTTTGTGATCCTCTTTACTTCTGTGTACTGCACTCAGAGGCAACCTGCCAGACCAGGGCGGCTCAGACCACTGCTTTACATGTTCTCAGATGAAGTGTGAGAATCACTCTAGGTTGCCAGTTTCTTCTCCTTCCTTCCCTCATCCTTGCAAGAGGTAGCCGCAGAATTGACTTCCCCTCCTCACTATTCTCAGTCTTCCCCAGGTTTCTCCCACTTTCACTCTACAGTACCATTTGCTTTCATGGAGTATAATAGTACATATCCTGATATAGATGGGTATGGTCAAGGAGCACAGGCACTGAAGGGTTGGCCATTAGGAGTAGAAGTTTTGCTCTTTAGTAACAAAATTACTGTTTCTGAAAGAGACTTGTGTGGTAGCCTAGGAATGTGAGACAGCACAGTCATTTGGCATGGAGGAGCTGACTTGCCTGGGTTGGTTTCAGGGAGTGCCATCAGATAGTTCAAGTGGGGTGATGGTCCTGTGGTGTGAAGTCATACTGCTCTTTCATGTCAGGGCAGCTGGCTCATGTTCTCCTTTTCCCAGTGTTTGTCTGCGTGTGTGTCAATAAGTTACTTGATCCATGCTCTTGCACTAGTCTCTTGAGCTTAACTGCCTGAGAAAATTTGGAAGCATGAAAGCAGTCGATCTTGTGGACTGTTTAAAGTCTCGTTCTATCAGGAAATCTCAGTGTTTGCACAGCAAAAATCAGGGCAGAGAGAATGAAAGGAGAACATGAAAGAGCTACAAATTATATTAACACAAAAGTCACAAGTAAAAAATTACTATGATGTACTAGAAGTACTTCCCTCTACGAGTATTTCTATTTCCTCCTTAACTTTCAAGACCATAAAACACACGAACACTGAAGGGAAAACGGTTTGTGCAAAAGCCCCTGAATGCTCATTTACTACCAACGCCGACAGCTGCAGACACTGCCGCGCAGCATCAGGCACGCTGCCCCATGACTATTGCTGCTCCCATTGCACCAAAACACGTACAGCTCAGACATTGTCAGTAAATTGGGTTCATTTTCCCCGGCAGCTCTTGAGGCTGATTTGCTAAAGAGAACTAACCACCCGCTCCCTCTTGGCAGCACCAGCCCATGGTCCTGGGGTGATAAGGCAGTGAGATTGTCCCTGTGCTCTTGCTAAGGTCTCCTCTCTACCCGTTTTAAGGTGAGCTTCAGGTCTCCCTGCTGCCTTTATCTGGGCTAGAATAGACAGCATTTTTAGAGTGATATATAATACTGTCATAAACAGATTTTACAGCAGCAAAATCATTTCCAGGCAAACCTTTGGCAAAACATAAAGAATCCACACTAAGCTTATGACTTCTCTATGATGTCTCAGACATAAAAAGGGAGACTAGATTTTTTTATTTTTTTTTTTGTCTCACATTGAGTACCTTTCTGAGATTCTCATGCACATGCTGTTTTCCAGCATAATCCTTAAGTATTTCTTAGCCTCAGTCCATTCATTGTGCCTTTAAACTGCTTGCTTGGGCGTCTTTGATAACACCTCTTCTAGCTCAAAGAGATAGATTGTACTTTTTCTTTTTTCTTTCTATCTTTCTGCACTATTTTTTCTGGAATAAAGTGTATTCAGGAAATTATATGCTACTCTGAAAGTGGCTTTACAGCTTGACTACTAGAAAAATCACGGAGTGGAGGAGTTTCATTTTGAATATCATCTCAGAATTGGTGATGGTTTGGGGATGGAGAAGTTAGTGAGGAGGGGAAATGGACAGAAAAAGAGCAAAAGAAAAGGGTTTCGTGCTATGAAATGTTTTATCCAGATAGCTTAAATCTTCCCACTTAGCTGGTACACTTGGCTTGTGGCTTGCAGAAATACTGCTGCATCTGCTGAGAAAACGAATGCTCCTTAGAAAAGTAAGATTTCATTTGATTGTTTTATACATACCTACTTAGCCATTTTGAATAGACAGCTGTGGCTGCTCTCTTTTCACTACTGTGCTTGAGAAGTTCTTCTTTCTTGTTGCCAGGGTCTGCCACTCAGACCGTGTCAGGTGGGAGGACAGAGTCCTTTACTGATGACACCCTTCTCACATTTTCTGCTGTTCTGAATACTGTTACTCGTCTGTGTTTGCAGTCAGATGTGGATGTGCATCCCAATTTGCAAAAGGAGCATTTTGGTATGTCTTTTCTGCTTCATTCTTCAACTTGGATGAAAGTGAACCCATCTAAACCTCCATATCCCAAACTCTTCCAAATACAAGCAGACGTGAGAGTATGAGGAGTCAAATTTGCAAAAGGAAATTTGCCCTGACTACAGCCTGACACAAAGGAACCTGGTTTGGTTTAGGTTTGAATTATACTAGCCTCTTTTTTCTTTCTTTTTTTCCCCCTTCTCTCTGGACATTCTTTTTTGATATGCTAGCTGAATGCAGCATGAAGAAGTGACTAAGACTCCCCTTTACTCACAGACTAAAAGCTTCGTGACAACTGCCTCTGTGAGATTTATACTCCATGTAATTTCAGTCCAAACGTCAAATCTACAAACCAGTTCTGCTGCTGATGTTGAACCTCTTTCGATACAGAACTTGAATCAAAGCATTTTTCGTCCCCATATTTAAAGTATATGGATCCCGTGTAGAAATGCATTAATTGCTAAAATGCTGTCTCAGTATTCTAAAATCAAGTTTATTTTAAAAGGGAAACTATTAGTAATTAACATTGATACTGTTTGATCTCAGAAAATCCTCTGAGTCTAGGGCAATTCAAAGTGCACAGTATATAAAGTTAGGGATGCATGCTGAAACTCTAAAAATGAAACAGAGGATGCAAAGGCGTGAAAAATTGTCAGGAAATCTGGAAGAATTCACATGTCTATATATGTTCCTTTTGAAAAAGAAGTTATAGGAAATACTGAGCTGTGGATTCCAGGGGGGACAGGAAAGCTATAAGGTGGGAAGACCAGGAATATAACAAAAATAGTGAGTGCTTTCTACAGAAATATTTTTTATTTGAAAGGCAGCAAGGAAAAGAACTCAGTGGGTAAACTTCGCCAAAAATTAGAGCATTTCTCTGGCTGATAGAGCACCACAGCAATATAAAATGGAATAAAAGCTGATGAATCACTGTCATTTCTATTGGTAAAAAAGCAATACAAGATCCTTCAATGTCAACATTAGATATGAAATGTGTTCCTTGCCGTATTAAATTGCATTTTATTGAAACAGCCAAGGTAAATTTTAACTCTTGACTACTCAGAGCATTCACTTTTATGCTGTATGGCATGGAGCACAACCTTTCCGGTACCAAAAAGGTTCACAGGAGACCACAGACCCGTTATAGGCAACCTAGTGGGATATCACATGCTTGATGGGATTCACATGCCTCCCTCAACAATGAATGGCTTTTTATATAAGGAGAAATAAAGTGTAAGGTGAGGAGAAAAGGCCAGGGGAGTCTCTGAGAAAGGAATGATGTTGCAGCAAGGTCCAAATGAAAGCTGGTTGGCCTGTGCCTTGGCATCCAGGAGTGCAGAGAGCAGGGAGCACCGCAGGAAAAATGAGGGGGAAAATCACAGAATGGGTAAACATTATATACCTCTCATCCTTCCTAGGTGTTTGTTAAAGGAACTCTCGAGAAAATCCTAAAACATGTGTCAGGCTGAACAGGTACCAAGGAAGAGATGTTTATGAAAAGCAGGCTTAGGGCTGTGCCTGACAAGAGTTGTGAGCAAAACGTTGGTGGCTGAAAGATATATGTTGGAGCAGATAAAGAGTTGTACATTGTTTTATTGGGAACTTGAGATGCTTTATAGCACTAAAGGAGAGGAAACAATAAAACTAATCGGCTGGAAGACTAGGTCCTACACACATACATCTCTAGAGACCAGGTCCCTAGAGGCATTGTAGCATGGTGAGCTTTATCATGCAGTATTATTACCTAGTATCAAAATTGTCTGAGCATCATAAACCACTGTTTTTAAGATTCTTTAAAAAAAAATAATAATGGTCAGGTCATTAAAAAGGGATTTTCAAACATTTCAAAATTTTCATAATATGATAATTTCAAGTATCTGTTCTCACTGTGATCATAAATACAAATAAATAATACCACTGTCATGCTGATGCTGCATGGCTGTTAACTTGTTAGAGGTAGATTCAAAATCCACTGATGGTGACAATACAAATTCCACCTGGTCCAATAGGTCTTTAGTAGTCCCATATAATACTTTCCATGCACAAGCATTCATTTTTATAACCATTCTAGCTTCTTAACCCTCAGAATACATTTGTTTTTCCACCTATTAACAGTGCTTGCTTACTGGCTTTTTGTATGACTGTGGCTTTCTTAAAGACATAAAATGATGCATTGTCTTTGCAAAGGGCCTCTCCACTGCCCTGATGTTCATTACAGAATCCACATACCCATCATCCTCCTATCCACACCATCTTATTTCCCTGAAAGTAATATAATTACATTTATATGCCATCTATTTCATCTGTGTTTCGTGCTAGTTAAATCAGTTTCTTATGCATTTGTTTCATGCATTCACCACAAATTGATATGTATAACCTATGCATATATTCATCTCGTCAAGTATTCATGTACTGGGTTCCTGTGTTCATTATTGACAGAAATTATTCATCCTAACGAATCCATGGGAACACCAGAAAGAGCATATAACACAAAAATAACTTAAATTATACAAAATGTGCTGGGAGATGTGTGTGTGTGTGCGTGTGTGTGTGTGTGTGTGTGTGTAAAACTAGCTCAGATTAAAAAAGAAGGAAACCTAAAAAACCACTTGTGCATGTTGGCTGGATGTGTGGATTTATAGAGCCCTTTTACCTCTCCAGCAGTGTGATCAGAAGGACCCGTATGCCAAGCATACAATTCTTTCAGAAAAATAAGCAAGCAGCATTTTGCATAGTCATTACGTAGTGGTTGCAGCCCTCCCGAATACAGAAAGGGGAGATCTGCGGCCATTAACCCCCTTTAGCTCTCCTAGTGTATTCAGGGATTACAAAAATTAATGCTAGTAAACGTATGACTGATAATGGACCTGTTTGGGGTGGTCTGTGGGGATGGCGGTTGTGGGAACGGTGGATGGTTTTTTTAAGGAGTGAGTTCAGGTTCAGAGCGTATCACAAGGCAGCTTCACCCCGTTAAAAGGAGTCAGCCTTTGCTGCTGAACTGCTGTCATTACAGCAGCAGTACTCAGGGCTGACACTACAGTGCAGTGGAGCCTGCACCAGGGGACTGGTGTGCATGACGATGGAAGGGACTGTCACTCCTGTTAGGGTGGTCAGCTTTGCAGGACAGTGTAATGTGGCCTGCAGGCAAGTCTTACAACTCACGGTGTATGTAGGATCTGTGAAGGATAATGTTTCTGATATTATGATGAGATGAAGAGAAGCACGATGCTGCTCTGAAAGCTCCTTGCACTACTCTCATGTGCTAGAACAAGAACACTTAGCCTCCGTGGTCCAACTATCCTCTCAATTAATTCATAAGCTTTGTAAGGAAGGGCTACCTAGACATACTATGCTCTATAAAATGGGACTTTGACACTTGAGTGGATTGTCCATGTATTGCTGATTGCCTCTTTTTACTGCTTTGATCCCAAGATCTTAAAGTACTTTATAAATATTAATGAATAAAGACTCAGAAATATTCAGTCATTGTGTCTATGCTGTTGCTCATGTCACAGATGGGGGCAAACGTGTTAAGGCTACAATTTATTCCACCTTGCTTTACATTTCTGTATATGAGTGAGTTATTGCAGCTCTCCTTCATATTCAAGGAAGGAAATGAGAATTTTTAAGGTGTGACTCATTTAATCTATTTTATACATTTATTTATAAGGAAAGGAATGATGCTCTAGAAGTATCTGTTTTTCTCCATCAGCTGTGAAGGGACTCTTAAGGTGACTCACTCTGCTTTAGACATCTGCATTGTATGACTCTCTGTTTGCTAAGAGAGGGACCATGGCTCAGTTTTAGCTCAGCCCAACTGTCCTAATTTCCATTACCATGCTTTGGCCATACAACAAATACTATATGTATTACAGAAAGTTCCCTCATATTGTGTCAGCGTGTTGGATAGCATCTGGTATGAAAAATAGGAAAACAGTAAATTTTCTGTCAGTGTTCAAATACTAAAAGGTTACTGGTAAATGTAAAGGTTAGTAGGCAGCATCCGTCCCTGGAAAATAATAGAAAAGCTATCATTAATTGTCTTTATTAAAAAGTGTAGGATTTTATCAACTGTCACTGTATTCTTGGGGAAAATGCTATCAAACAAATCCCTTATAATTTTTTTAAGCTTGGCTCCTAAGAGTAATCACACATATATATAAAAATTTGCAAATTAGTTAAAAAAATTGCAAAATACAGAGTTTAAGTTAATGCTAGTAAAAAAGTTAGCTGTAGTCAATCAAGATCATGTCAATGGTTGAGTATTTGACTGAGAAATTTTAGATCATTGCTACATGGGAGTGAATGTAATGATGATCCAAAAACAGCCTTGCCAATGTTGCGCCAACAACAACAGTATTTTCTTAAGGATCTGAGAGAAAATGTAATCACTACTGTTAATACTGACAGTCTAGGAGGTAAAAACAGGAACACAAATTAGAAGAGCAGCTTGAATTGCTTCATAAGTTAGAATCATCCAAGCAAAACATATCAGTCCAAAGATACCGAAATGCCCCCTATTAGAAGCAGATCGTACATCTCTGTTCATTGAGACGCAAAGATGCCTACTTTTCACTAGAAAGGCAATGAATGTGCAAAATTTTTAGGGATCTTAGTGGAGAAACAAGTCAACACAAGCTCCTTTTGTGTTACTCTAGTAAAGTAGCCAAATCGATCCTTAGAGCAGTGAGTAGGAATAAGGAGACTAACTTCATGTCTGTGATAAAGAATGGATGAAAATAACCTCAAAACCTAATGATACTGAACCACAGTGTCCAGTCCTCTTGTCCATACTTAAAAGGGAATTGAAAACTTGCAAATAAAAAATTGAAGAGAGTACAGGAAAAAAAAAAAAGACAAAAGAAAGATCTAAGAATTTCAGTTCTAAGCTTGTTTAAATGTTTTGAGATCACTGCCAGTGTTTCTACAGTAACATCGTAGCATGCACGGTAAGTTATTTTCAGGTGCTAAAGCTATTTGCGTCCCCCTTGGATGCAATGTGCTTCAGTGGACCACTGGTGTGGGGAGAATGATTTCTTCCTATAAATTCCTTTACAGGGATAAAATACTGGGAATTGGAATTCTAGATTTTTGTTGAAGATGCTTCTCAGGGAGTTTAAAAAGTAAATATCTCTAAAATGAAGACAAGACAGGGAAGAGAATGATAAGACTGCTGGCTTCCAGTTCTGGGTGTTCACTTGGCTCTCAGATAAGCTGGAAACTCTGAATAAAGTGCCTGATTGATTTATGCCTCAGACAGACAGGGGTTTTGGCTGCAGGCTAAAGGAAGCTGTATATTGGTATGATTATCATTAATTGTCTTTGTTTTTGTGATTCTTGAGTTAAAGCAAACCATGAGTTCAGTGAAAGTAGTCGAGATTGTACCAGATTAACATAATACATTGCCAGTCCCAAATTTAAGCTTTTTTTTTAGGACTGCAATAAAGCACCTGGTATGATGGGAAGTTATTAGTTATGAGAGGAAGATGGGATAGATACACAACAATGACAGAAATGTGGAAAGGAATAAAGGAAAGATTACAATTTGTCGGGCTGGAAGAAACAGCTATTGATTTCTATTAAGTTTGCTACTAAGAATCCTGAAGATCTGATCTTGGAACTGGTTTTATCTAGTATTTAGTATTTCACTAATCGCATTTAGTAGTTTCATGAATAGTATCTAGTATTTTCATTAATAATGTCAACACAGAAATTGGGAGGTTGTTCATCAAATTTCTGATGACATAGGCGTGGCAGTTAATTTCATCATACAGGAGCATTGGAAGGACTTATAGGAAGAACCAGTTGACCAGGAGATCAAGAGAAATAGAGACATGAGGAAGTAGACTAGTACTGAGGCCAAGGAAAGTAGGGGCTAGCAACAACAACATTTGCAAAGATTGTTGCTGTAGGATAGAACTGCCAGATCATGTGCATCAGAGAAACACAGGATGAACTTCAGCTGACAAAAGAGATACTGCTGTGAAAAAAGACATTGCTGTCATCATATGCATGTTTCTGACTAGGCATTTGCAGTAAAGACCAATGCTAACTGGTGAAGCACTGATGAGAGCTATCTAAGGTTCTTAACCTATGTCTGCCTTAGAATGAGATTTCATCTCTTCCAGAGTTGACTGCTTCTCTACATTAGCTATCTAGATGAAGCTTTGGGTGAATGAAGACCTAACTTTCAGACCATTTTGCTGAGATCAATCCCACATCTTGGCTCTCAGTGACTGCTTAACAATATAGGGAAAACTACCTTTCCACCTTGAAAGATAGTGTTGGCCTAACATCAAATAGGTATAAACTGTCCATTAAATAATGGGGTTCAAACTGTGAAGAAGTCCAAGGAGTGAGAATCTGAACAGTACGCCCAGTAGATGTGTAGGGAGTCAGCAACCTAATTTTACAAAGATATTTCATGAGTTTATGAGCAGATGCTCATTGTGATATAATTGACCCCATGATAGTAGGATCTGGAGTCAATGGTGTTTTCATTCTACATTCTCTGTTTCTTTCCTTGGAACAGAATTGTTACTAAACATATTTGTTAGTTATTAATTATTAATTGTTTACACATCCATTGTAAGTGAGGGAGATTATTTTTTAATATTATATGAACATTCTAAGGTTTTATAGGCTTTCTAACTGAATAATCTGCTTTCCAGGAACGTCCCTGTAACTGCATAACATTCTCTTTCAAAAGCTGTTGCCATTTGACTTAAATAATTCACATGCAGCCACAAACGTTCCATTTTCTGAAATGAAACATGATGGTCAAGCATGAAGAATGTTTTCACAACTTTGTGTAGGTAAAATCTACATGAACATGAGGAAAACGTTCCTTTATTTCTGTGCATCTGGAAAAAAAAACCTAACACTTTCATTGTACAGGAAGCCAGGGACCAGGTTAGAAAGGCCGAAGACCTAATAGAATTAAACCTGGCCAGGGAGGTTGAAAGCAACAAGAAAAGTTTCTGTAAATATATTAGTGGTAAGAGGAAAACTAGGGATAACATGGATCCCCTTCAAAATCTAACAGGTGACCTGATCACCCAGGATATGGAGAAGGCTGAGGTACACAATGACTTCTTTGCCTCAGTCTTCACTGGCAAGGGTTCTAGCCACACTGCACAAGTCACAGAAGGCAAAGGAAGGGACTGGGAGAATGAAGAACCGCCCACTGTAGGAGAAAATCAGGTTTGAGAATACCTAAGGAACCTGAAGGTGCACAAGTCCATGGGACCTGATGAGGTGCATCCACGAGTCCTAAGGGAACTGGCAGATGAAGTGGCCAAACCGTGGTCCACCGTATTTGAGAAGTCGTGGCAGTCCGGTGAAGATCCCACGACTGGAAAAGGGGAAACATAACCCCCATTTTCAAGAAGGGAAAGAAGGAAGACCCAGGGAACTATAGGCTGGTCAGCCTAACCTCCGGGCCGGGCAACATCACAGAGCAGATCCTCCTGCAAACTATGCTCAGGCACATGGTAAGTAAGAAGGTGATTGATGACACTCAACACAGCTTCACTAAGGGCAAATCATGTCTGACGAATTTGGTGGCCTTTTACAATGGGGTCACAGCATTGGTGGACAAGGGAAGGGCAAATGACATCATTTACCTGGATTTGTACAAAGCTTTTGACACTGTCCTGCACGACATCCTTGTCTCTAAATTGGAGAGACATGAATTTGATGAATGGACCACTCACTGGATAAGGAA
>VWZZ01003979.1:412974-441900 GCA_013399095.1 Psophia crepitans
TGGTTGATGAAAAGCTCAACATGAACCAGCAGTGTGCGCTGGCAGCCCAGAAAGCCACACACGTCCTGGGCTGCATCAGAAATAATGTGGCCAGCAGGTCAAGGTGTTAGGTGTTCAAAAAATGCATAGATGCTGTGCTCCAGGACATGGTCTAGTAGGCATGGTAGTGTTGGGTTGACGGTTGGACTTGATGATCTCAGAGATCCTTTCCAACCTTAGTGATTCTATGATTCTAAGGGAGGTGATTCTCCCCCTCTACTCCGCTCTTGTGAGACCCCACCTGTAGTACTGCATCCAGCTCTGGGGCCCCCAGTACAGGAAAGACATGGAGCTTCTGGAGCAAGTCCAGAGGAGGGCCACAAAGCTGATCAGAGAGCTGAAGCACCTCTGCTGCGAGGACAGACTGAGGGAGTTGGGGTTGTTCAGCCTGGAGAAGAGAAGGCTCTGGGGAGACTTAATCACGGCCTTCCAGTACCTGAAGGGGACCTACAGGAAAGCTGGTGAGGGGCTGTTTCTTAGGGAGTGTAGTGACATGACAAGAGGTGATGGGTATAAACTAAAAGGGGGGATTTAGATTGGACGTTAGGAAGAAATTCTTTCCTGTGAGGGTGGTGAGGCACTGGAACAAGTTGCTCAGAGAAGCTGTGGAGGCCCCATCCCTGGAAGTGTTCAAGGCCAGGTTGGATGGGGCTTTGGGCAATCTGGCCTAGTGTAGGTTGTCCCTGCCCATGGCAGGGGTTTTGGAACTAGATGATCCTTGTAGTCCCTTCCAACTCAAACCATTCTATGATTCTATGATTTATGTGGAAGCTACCAAAAATGTGTAATTCTGCATACCCACATTTATACTGTCGTATTAGCTTTCCCCTGATTTACATGAGGCAGAAGATAACTATAATACACGAAGTATGTCATGAGGCAATGTGTAACATATATGCATAAAACGTACTTTATCCTGAGGTATGTGCACATACAGCCAGAGATATGGAAGTGGAAGGCTTAACCACTGAAAAGGTTGCAACTTAAATGGAATTGACTTGATAAAAGTGTTGATTTTAGCCTTTTGAAAGTTAAACATCTAGAGTGAAGCAGTGATTTCAGCTGCTTCCCTATGTGCAGTGGAAGTACATAAGCATTTAAAGCCAGTGATTCATTCCACCCGCCTGAGGAACTTACTGTAAATTTGCTCTCTGGTGATGCCAGTCATTTTCCAGATAGAGATAGTCTGTGATGCTGTTTCATTTATTGTTTTATTTCTATTAAGCTAACATCAAATGAGGTGAAATCTATCCATCAGTGAAAAAACTTTTCTTTTGTTCCCTACACTAGCCTAGAGCTGTTGAATTTAGAATCATAGAATCTCCTGAGATGGAAGGGACCCATAAGGATCATCGAGTCCAACTCCTGGCTCCACACCGGACCAGCCCAATCAGAGCAGATGACTGAGAACATCATCCAGATGCTTCTTGAACTCAGTCAAGCTCGGTATGGTGACCGCTTCCTTGGGAAGCCTGTTCCAGCGCCTGGCCACCCTCTCAGTGAAGAACCTTTTCCTGATCTCCCACCTAAACCTCCCCTGTCACAGCTTCATGCCATTCCCTCGGGTTCTGTTCCTGGTCACCAGAGGGAGGAATCAGCGCCTGCCCCTTCGCTCCCCCTCATGAGGAAGCTGTAGGCCACCATGAGGTCTCCCCTCAGTCTCCTCTTCTCCAGGCTGAACAAACCAAGAGACTTCAGCTCCTCCTCATATGTCTTCTCCTCTAGACCCTTCCCCATCTTGGTTGCCCTCCTTTGGACACTCTCCAAGATGTCCTTTTTGTACTGTGGTGCCCAAAACTGTACACAGTACTCGAGTTGAGGCCGCACCAACACAGTGTAGAGTGGGACAGTGTAGAGCTAGCAATGCCATGTTTGATGGCCTTCCTGGCAGCCTGGGCACACTGCTGCCTCATGTCCAACTTGCTGTTGACCAAGACCCTCAAGTCCCTCTCAGCATGGCTGCTTTCCAAGTTCTTATCCCCCAATCTGTACGTACAGCCAGGGTTGCCCCTTCTCAGGTGCAGAATCCAACACTTGCCCTTGTTAAACTTCATGTGGTTGGTGATCGCCCAGTTCTCTCATCTGTCCAGATCTCTCTGCAAGGCCTCTTCACCGTCAATGGAATCAACAGCTCCTCCCAATTTGGTGTCATCTGCAAACTTGCTCACAACACCTTCTAGCCCTACTTTCAAGTCGTTCATGAAAATGTTGAAAAGAACTGGCCCTAAAATGGAGCCCTGGGGAACCCCACCAGTCACTGGCTTCCAGCCTTACATAACCCCATTTATCATAACTCTTTGGGCCCGATGCCTCAGCCAGTTGCTCACCCATTGCATTATGTTTTTGTCAAACTGTATGCTGGACATTTTGTCCAGGAGGATACTGGGAGAGACAGTATCAAAATCTGTACTGAAATCTAAAAAAATGACATCAACTGGCTTCCCTTGGTCAACTAGATGGGTGGTCTTGTCATAAAAGGAAACTAACTTTGTTAAACAGGACCTTCCCCTCATGAACCTGTGTTGGTTATGACCAATGACGGCGTTGTCTTCCAGGTGTTTTTCAATACCTCCCACAAGAACCTTCTCCATAATTTTACCAGGCACTGAAGTGAGACTGACAGGTCTGTAATTACAAGGGTCTTCTTTCTTGACCTTCTTGAAAATTGGAATGACATTTGCTATCCTCCAGACAACTGGGACCTCTCCAGGTTCCAAGACCATTGAAAAATGATTGAGAGAGGTCTCACAATGACATCGGACAGCTCTCTGAGCACCCTGGGATGAATCCCATCAGGTCTCATGGATTTATATGCATCCAAATGGAGCAGCAAATCCCACACAAGTTTGGGATTGGCTGGGAGTTTATTGTTACTGCATCCTCCAACTCAAGACATCTGGGGTCCCAGAGCCCATCATTGGTGTTGAAGGTAGAGGCTAAGAAGGCGTTAAATTCTGTAACCACAGGAAAGAATAGGAATGTAGACTGAACCATCCCCGTCGCTTGCCCAAAGAATTTTGGTTGTTTCTTCAGTAACCTGACAGTGTTATTGTTCTGTCTTTTTCTTCCTATGCCAATAGGGTTTAACTTTCTGTTTCTGTTACTGCAAATCCATCCCATATACAGGTCAACAGGACAAGCAGCCCAACAGAGCCACGAAAACACTTTCTTTTCAGGACAAGTCAGGAAATGCAGTCTCTCCTCAGATCATGAGTTTTCCAGATCAATAATGGAAGCCTTTATCTTCTGGAAAAAATAGCATAATTTGAGGGATGCTTGACTTTCTAGTGAGAATATAACTGCTAAAGTTTTGAACTTTCTACCATCATTACTTGGAGCAATTTATAACATGTTGGAGAAATAGTTTGAAATTTTGTATGGTTATTAAAAAATCCACTGTTTGACCTTTAGTTCCCACTGTAAAGCATCCCAGGATATCTCTGTATGACAACATACTTTCTTTCAAACACAACTTAAGCTCTTTAAGGGCTCAGAAGTCCTCAAGTGTGAGAAGAAGCTTATGCTTAAATGGTTCTGTTGGAAAGGTTAGTTGGGCAACTTCCATAATGACATATCTGGTAGGCTTAAAAAACAAAAAAAAAGTTTACAGGTCACTAATTGCAGAAGGCTCTGCATTCTTGATATTTGGTTCTGGAAGAGTGCAATCAATGATGTCTGTGTATTTCTTTTAGTTTTTAGCTTGACTAGTTAGAAGAAAATCCCTGACTAGTTTATCTAGCTCGATGAAAATTTCTAAGTCAATTAGGGTGATGCAATATAAGTGTAAATGGCTGACTAGAAAGTGGGTGAATAAGGGCAGTAGAACACCTCTCATTGCAGAATGTGCTAGGAGTATGAAAGAGAATCAAAGAGAAGGAGGAAATCGCCTTTTAATAGTTTCTGCTTGGATCATACTGTGATAAGAAAAATGCCATCAAGATAGCTGCCATAGAGTAACTATGCAGGGAGATTAACAGACTCATTGTGCCTTGAAGGCTGCAATTTAAACAGTAAGATTCTTCACTTTGTAACCTATCACATTTAAACACTGATCAGGATATACTTTCTGAATAAAAGATTAAGACGTCATATATCAAAAAGACTTGTCCATTCCTCATGCTGCCACAGTGAGATAGCATAGCTGATGGAAGAGGAAATGCCCATTCTGAGGTGTACCTATAACATCTGATTATTACATTTCAGTAGCTGATATTTTTTGATGAATGCCTGAACATCCAAGAGAGAAAGGTTTTTTCCTCTCTACACAACAGCTGTGCCTTTTGAATCACAGAGATTGGCTGAGAGGAGGTGACACTCCATAGGCCAAACATCATTCAGCTCCGGCTGAGCTCACTAGAATGCAAATGCATCGTCTTGATAGCCTAGCTTGAAAGACATCTGTAGTCACAGCACAGATATAGAGAGCAAGGGCAGAGCATGACAGATTGCAGTTGTTGGGGATAAAAAGACACAAGCCCTGGAAATATTTAAGTCTACTGCAGAAGCAATCACCACCACAACAAATCCCAGTTGCACTGGATTGAGAAGAAGTAGGCCCAAGAGCAATTATACCAAATCTTTGACAATGCACCATGAATTAACAGCAGTTTTGATACAAATAATCTGTATCACTTTTTATATGGTCACAAACATAAATACTGGAGTGCAGGAAATGTTGGCTCTTCTGCTTGGATTATTTGTATTTCTATAGTCTGCTATGAAGACGACACAAAGCATTTATATGTCTGGGGATGTTTCCCAAAAAGTAATGCAGTTTAATATCTGAAAGCTACCTAGGTAAATTCCTTATTACAAAGTTTCTCTGATTTGAGGGAATCTTCTGTTCACCTCCCTTAACAGTGCTGTGCAGACACCTCTTGTTCTCTTATTCATCCCACACCATGGATAAGAGCAGTTTAAGAAAAGAAAAAGGACTGTCTGGACTATCAGGCTTATAGCTATACTAAAATAATATACCATATGATAATAGGGTAGGTTTTCTCATGTACATATAACTAAATTATCTTCCTCCAGAACAGGGTGATCTCACAGACAGAGCCTATTGTGAACAGCGTCTAGCTTACATTATCCTTCTGAGTCCCTAAGTACTCCCCAAGGCTAACTGAGGAAACGGCTGTCCAGCATCGGGCAGAACCCTCTCAGAAACTGTGCTAGGAATTTAACACCTATGGACATTTGTACATTGAGGCTGTGCACAGTCCTATTACTGAAGAAAAACTCAGGCAATGCTACACAGAAGCAGTTTACATCCTCATCAAGACTTTTTACATCTTTCAGCGTAGAGAGTAGCTGCAGATGGCTGCTGCAAAGCAACGTGGCAACATGGGCTTTGCCAGGTACAAAACTTGCAATAACAGAAAAGAGTTTGTATGTTTTGCTCCCTTTTCATCTTCGTAATTCGACCTGTGGGTACAGGTGAAACCTATTAAACCCCTGTGGCTAAGGCATTCGCATCTCTGGCACATGCTCACCAGGAGTGGGATGCATATGGACAAGGAATTCCAGTAACTCCCTTCCTCCTCATTCACGGCCTTCCACTCTAATAGGAATCATTGATTAAAAGGGAAGGGTTTCCTTGAAAGGTGCCACAGACAGAATTAGTTTGCTTTTTAGTGGGAACTGCACCATTCACACAGCCAAAAACCCTTTCCATAACCTTCTGTGTCTATCAACAACAGTGCTGCCAAAAGAGCAAAGGTACCTTGTTGGACCATTGAGTAGCTGATAGAGTTAGCCCCTGACCTGTTGATGGCTTTGAAGAAGAAGTCTGGTTAAAAAGTATATGAGGTATAAGACATGGAGAGACTATAAGGTAGTAGATTTAGTAGTAGCAGGAAGTAACGGATTTAGAGGCTGTTTTATTAGAGACACAGTGGTAGAGCTGAACAGGACTATCTGATGCTTTCCCTCTGCATCACATCCCATCTATGTGCCTGTCTTTTGGAAGGCAGTCAATGTTCTCCATTTCATGCTCTGTATATGTCTATAGGATTCATATATTAAATTCAGATTCTATATTGCCTTCTGCTGACCTGCTGAATTGGGATCTTGCTCTCTCTCTTTCCTGCCGTGGTGAGCTTTATCACACATATCCTGAACAATTCCTTTCTAACTCAAAATCTGATACTTTTTCCCAATGGGTCTTTTTCTCTTGAAGCAGCAAGTACTTGCTCTGCCTTATCATGGGTGTCTTTTGCTTCTTGCTTTACCTAAATTATCTTGATATTCATGCAATGATTGAAGCTAGAAGGCGTTTCTGGAGATTGAGTTGTGCTCTGAGCCACCTGCTTAAAGAAGGATCAGCTAGAGCAGTTTGCCCAGGATGGTGTCCGTCTGGGGTTTGAGTAAGTGCAATGGTAGAGACTCTACACCCTCCCTGGGAAACCTGTTCCTGTGTTTGGCCACCCTGACCGTAACAGATATTTTTTTTCTTATGTTTAAATGGAATTTCCTGTGTTTCAGATTGTACCCATTGCCTTCTGTCCCACCTGTGAGCTCCATGGAGATGAGTCTGGCTCCATCTTCGTTACTCCCGCCTGCCCAGTTAGGTATTTATGAACATGGATAAGATCCCCCTCAGCCTTCTCTTCTCCAGGATGAAGAGTTCCAGATGTCTTTGACACTTCTTAAATGGCAGATGCTTCAGTCTCTTAATTTTTTTCATGGCCTTCTATTGGATTCATTCCGGCATGTCCGTGTCTTTCTTGTATATATCTACCACAGCACTCAGCTGTGTGAGCTATCCCATCCCATCTCCCTGGTCCTAGTGAGTTCATAACAGTGGAACTGCACATAGATCTCTAATTACTCCTGTTTGTTCCCCGTGCTGCAGATACTAGTGTATAGCACTTCAGATAGGTACCAAATTATGCTGATTTCCCAGAAAAAAGTGTATGAGTTTCCCCCATCACGCTGGCCTCTCAGCACTTCTTTATTTGTGTATGTACACTTGGGGTGGGCACCTTTCTGCCCTGTTTCTTTTTATTACAAGATCTTCCCTGTCCATATCAGCCTGCACCTTCTACTTGCCAACCCAATCCACACTGCTTGAGTACCGTCCTAAAAGAACGCAATTTTGGAAAGATCTGGTTGCTTTTTTATTCATTTTGAAAAGCTGTCAAGGATTCCCCATATGATGGAAATCCTCCCAAAAGCAGCTGTTCACTTAATAAAAGCCCTTTCTATAATGTGGCCTAATCAATGTCTGCAAAGTACTAAGAGACTTCAAAAGTTGTCATCTGAGCACACTCAGAAAGAGTGCAGGCAGATGGAAGAGCTTTTCAGAAGTATCAGGAGACATCCACTGAAGGTTAGAGAACCTCTGGAAATAGCTGGAGATAATGGCTTTTGAAATGCATTTTCTATTTTTTTGTGAATTGAATTCAGAAAACTAAAAGAAAATATTATGTTTTCAGAGTGATTTCTGCTGTCTTAATTATTCTATGACAGCAGTGGATGAGTTTATTCTCTTTCAACCCTGTATTTTAGTAATGCTTTGGAAACAAATTTCTTTTGGTTCAACTATTATGTAAGATTATATTGATTCTTCCCTTCCATTCCCTTTTCCTTTTAGTGACAAACACCATACACCACCGAGCACTGTACACCTCAGTTCAAGTGCTAAAATACAAAAACTGTGTCATATTTGGTCAGGGAAGTGATGTTCTACAGCAATTATGTGTCCCTGCCTGTAATGAAAGAAAGGGACTTTAAAGTAGCTAAGGCTTTTGGAGCTTGCTAAATAGTCAAAACTACAACCATTGTAGGCACGTGAACTCGCAGTCACCTTTTTTCTTATTGGCAGGCAGAGATCCTCTGGAGTGCAATAACGAGAAAAAGCCTCTCTGACTCTGTTGTGGCGGCTTTGCTGAGGGTGGTAGTGACAAGATCAAATGCCATTTTGGCACTAATTGTAAGTACGCTGAGTCTCGCTAAGTTGTACAAATACACTAGCGGTCTTACGCTACCGGCCTCCGGATCAGCACAAAATGCTGAACGAGATCAAAGAGGTGATGGAATCTACTGAAATAATAAAAATGAATGATGATAAATGCCCACAAAGAGCCTGGTCAAATATCACAACAGGACAAATTTAAGGAGAAAAATTCTTAACACTTTAAATGAGCATGTCCTGGAACAGCTACTTTGTACTGTGATATCCAAAGACTTTGTCTTTACCTTAGTCCCTCCTGCCTCACACCACAAAAAATGCAAAGGCAAAATGATTGATATGATATATCAAAATTATATTCAATATTATTGGAATCTGTTAGTGTGCAGCTCAGGCTTAGATTGGGGAAACCACAGAAACATAGGAAGTTAGTCTGAAAGTGAGGAAATTAAAATCCTACAACTTGGTGTGCATGCAACGTGAGCAAATCATAGCATCAAGTACTGCATTGTATGCTACAAGACTACGAGCTCAAGTGGACCGTGAGCATGTGTCTAACTATGTACACACCTAATAAACACCTCTAGCAGCAACACTTTTCAAACAGACATTATCAGAAGGAAAGCTTTATGAATTTATATGGCTTCTTTATACTTTTAATTAATTAATTAGTTGTGTCCATTGGTTGGATCCATCATATTTCATACAAAGTACCAGTCAGAGCTGATACTGAGTTATTCCTACTATCTAGAAACCAAGAACTGTATTCACCTTACTCATATTAATTCCAAGCAGTGGCTCAATCCATCTCTAATTTCTTTAAATTGCCAAAAAGCTTTCTGATTAAAGAAAATTTCTATGTACAGTGCCTCTACACAGTAGGAGAAAGTGAACAATCTTAATATTTTGGTAATTTCTAGTCCAACCAGACAAAACATTTATAATAATACACACACAGTGAGAAAGAAATGTAGCACTGCAAGGAGGAATAATAACACTAGGGCCAAAATATTTAGGAAAGGCTCTTGTTAAACTCTCATATCTAGGTAACACCTGAAATGAAACTAATGAAAAGGTACCTCGTATCAGATATCATACTATTATCTAACAAAACTGCTAAATACTGACTCAAGATCCAGGTCCTGCACTTCTAATAGTTATTCAAATATTGTTTGTATTTTCATTGGTTTCAACACTAAAATATTTGTAACACTCTACTGGCACACAAATACTATGTTGAAGTGATGTTGGTAGCTGACATGTATTTGACATATATACGGAACTGGAATTCTTTGTGTGTGTGGTAGATGACGGATGAATGTCAGTGCAGTGGCAATTTCTGGAATATATAGGCTCTGCAGTGATGGAGGAAAAAAAAAAAAAAAAGAAAAAACCCACAAATTAAGCTGCCAAGGACATCAACAAAGGAGGTCTATAAAACCAAGAGTTTGACCACAGCAGCACATACTCAAGGTGTGTGTTGACCGGGTACCACTGCAGATGTGAGGTCTGTGTGGCTTCGCCATGTTTCCATCACTGTCTGTTTCAGAAGGAAAGGGTTATTGCTTGATTGCTCTGTCATAGAAGTTTCTTTCTCTACTCACAGTTTGCATCTTATGTACAAAGACCATAACTCAACTCCTGGTCAGCAGGAACATTTTATTGATAGTTGTGGAAACAATTGCCTAGACTGAATTCAGCAGCCTGATGAATAATAATAAAAAAAAATCTAACTGTCACTACTAGCATTCAAGAAGATGCTCCATCAAAAGTCCTAAAAGTAGCAGAACATGTTTTTTCCAAGCGGTTTCTTTTACAAAGGAGTAGGTTTTTGTCTGTGTTGTTTTTGTCACATTCATGGGAGTGTTGGTGCTTCTTTTGGTGTCTAATTTAACATATGGACATTCCAGCCAGTTTTCACTGACTGCTCCGTACAGCCCTGAGGATTATGCACTTGGCTTTGTTTCAGGAATCTATGAATACAAAGCCTGTTGAGTATGTGATTTCATTCAAAGCTCTATCTATAGTTATTCATTTTCTCCAAGCACTGAAATGGGTGAATATATTTTTGTTATTTAATTACGCTGCTATCAAACCACCACTTTCAAGAAACTGTGATATCTGATAAAAAATACTTGACATCAATAAAAAGCAACTTAGAAAACTGTTTGGTCATACAAAAGGTGTGATAGCTACAAAAAGAGCCAACTTACAAAAGGGTTAGTGATTCACTCAGCCAAGTTAAACAAGACACAATTGGGGCTAATTGACTTCCCTCCTTCGACCTCCCAAGTATGAGTTTATGAAAGCCTGGAAAGCTAAATTAACCCCAATTGTGTCTTGTTTAACTTGGCTATTTAAGTTAAATGGATAACCCTTTTGTGACTTGGCTCTTTTTGTAGATATCACACCTTTGGCTAATTAACGTTCCTTCTCTTCCACCTTTCTAAATCAGCTTTTACTTTAGTTTACATGTTTTGATTTGTAGTAGTAGAAAAAGCAAACATCTTTACATTTTTGAGCAGACAAGCTCCCCACTGAATAAACTTAAAACAAGAAACGTGAAAGTACATCAGAAACAATTAAAAGGTGGCAATTCACTGTAGGGTTTCAAGGATGCTATGGGGACTGCATCAAGAAACCGGTATGACATACAGTAGGTAAGGCATAACTCTAATATAAAATAAGAAATCTCACCTTTTATATATTTATCAAATAACACATAATATCAAGCTAATTCATATTGTTGTACCCAAATTCACTTTTACTTGTAAGCATGTGAGTATGAAGCTGTTTCCTCTGACTTCAGCAAATGTTGTTAGATACTCAAAATATACCAGAATAAGATTATAAATAAAATACTAAAATATGAGCTGAAGGGTCTTGTGTAGGTCTTCACTTTTCAGAAACTTGGTTTCTTTTTATTGCAGTATTATCTTTGGGGGTAGGCTCAGTATTATGATTTCATATGAACTGAAGATAGTTATGAAAATGAAATAAGATGTTGTAATCAACAATTGGTAGAATTAGATGGCAACTCCTGGCAAGCTTATAGTACGAGAATACAGAAGGTTGACTTAAGGCAAAAAGTTTCATGGATTTTATCTGTGGAATTTTCTCTGTATCAGCATCTAAAAAGCTGCAGTGTTCTCTGACCTTGCAAGGCATCTGAATGAACAACATGCCTGTGGCAGGAGCAGCATCTGGAGATGGTTGTCTAAGATAGGTAGTGAGGCAAATCACTGTCTGGAGGTACTTCTCACGCTCCTGTGAATATAAAGGGAGCCTAAAGGACTAGCTTCAATAGCTCAGGTTATTGAAATAAATCCAGCCTTAAGTGCCCAATAAGGACCATACATCAACATTCCTGAAATTACACCTGACTAATAGAATCAGGTCCATACTACCTAAAGAAAATGGATATGTGAAATAAATATAGGATGTGTTAGAGGAATATTCTTCTGTGATTTATTTAATGATAACCATGATCCTTGGAACACACATCTTTGTAAAACTTAGGAATACTGAAGTATAAGAACTCAAAGCTGACCGTCGACATTTTTTAATAATCAGACATTGCATAGAAGGCTTTTTTATATAAGGAGTTTTTATGAGCCACACTTGTTTGTGAAATCAGCAAGACTCAAAGAATAACTACTATGTTATTAGTTGTCCACATACCATCTAGCTAATATCGAGGTCTACATGTGTAAAACTTTATAAGAAATAAAATAGTATGTTAAGTTACCTCTAAAGTAACACAGGCATGTTTATATACTTGTATCAGAGGTTCTTTGCATTTATGCTAAAGACTCTTCTAAGATCTTCCTTGCAATCTGCTAAAAATCCAGTCCACAATATTAATAGCAAATACAGAGAAAAGAGTAGGTAGTAATATTAAGGATTATTCATAATACAATGGGTAGGAAAACAGATGTGAACTTGGAAAAGAAGAAGCAAAAGTTGAGAAGAGTATATCAATGTGAAGAGATTCAGAGTGGGATCTATTTGCTTCTGTTCTTGCCTGGTTTTGTAATCAGTCAGTTTTCTAAGAACTTTTCCTAATTAGGAACTGAGATTACTCAGCTTTCTACACTTCAAGCCTCAGTATTGCTGATGCTGAGGCTTTATCGACCTCATGAAGAGATAAACTGCTCCTGTCAGTTCTATCCATTCTAGCTCACAGTTGGGTATATACACAGCCTTTGATCAGTCAAATGCCATGACTTTCAAAACCTTAGAGGAGTAAAACTGGCATTAACAACAAGTTTCAATCAGTTTCTCTAGGACAGAAAAGTTCATTAGTTCTTCTATGCTAGGGTTTGTCAACAGTTTTCTTGTCTACTAGGCAAAGCAATGTAATGATATCTAGAACCTGTAGTGTTCCAGGGCATTGGAACGGGTTGCCCAGGGAGGTGGTGGAGTCACCATCCCTGAGGGTGTTTAAGGAAAGGTTAGATGTGGTACTTAGGGATGTGGTTTAGTGGGTAATAGGTGGTGGGGGGATGGTTGGACTAGATGATCCTTGAGGTCACTTCCAACCTTAATGATTCTATTCTATTCTATTCTATTCTATTCTATTCTATTCTATTCTATTCTATTCTATTCTATCAGCCTAAATTACATAGGTGTATTAGAAATTTATTTCTTCAGTGACCTTTATGGTACTGAAATTTCTGTACTGGTTATCTTAACTCATCATTTTGTCCACTCAAGGTGTTCTGTACTTCAAGAGAGAGAAAAAAGCACTGAATCCAAACTGTCTTCATTTTCAGAATGGGCAAGGTCCCAAATTCTGTCTGGAGCTGGCTTTTAAATAGCCTCATATACATGGAATAAGAAGTCTAAATTCCATTTTTGGACTCTAGAGCATCCAAAGTAGGAAAATTCAGTCTCAGTGCTTACTGTCTGAGTCCTTCTCATTTTAAATGGAAAGTTTTCCAATACTAAAAGAGGATTAAAAAACCAGAGCAAACAATTTATTTGAAAAGTAAAGCTGCCTTGATATCTCGTGTCATCCCACCTCTTTTCAGTGAAAGGTATTCTGAAAGCAGATGTAAGTTTTAACAGAGAGCTTGTGCTGGAAGTCTGCTTGCCAAATGTCCCACTGTTCCATTTATGTGCCCACAGTTAAAATAAAGGCAGAGACCAAGTTGGAAAAGATAATTCTTCTTTTTGAACTTTTTCCAACAGTTGCTGCAGAATTGGTTTTAATTTTTCTAAGTTTTATATTGAAGGGTAGTCAGTGAAAATTATGATTTGTAATGGACATTTCAAATTTTACTTCCCCAGGCTCTCATAGCTGAGGAGTCCTCTCCCTCCTACCCCATCCCATTCCAGTTACCAAGCACTTTCTTCTCATGAATATAATGATTATCAACTTATTTTTCACTTAAGGGGGAAGGAGGAGGGGAATTTAAACTGCCTGCTTGACAATGCTTTCAAATGGTGATGAAATGTCTTCTTCATATCTGAAGAGAACATGATTATTAGCACTGAATCTGACAGACACGATTTCTGAATATTTTTGTGGCATTAATTTAAATCAATGTAATGTTTGAAAACATTTCAGCCCCTCAAACAGCTGATGCAGCTTAGATTCAATTATAACAAATTGCAACACACTGTCAAGTCTTTTTACCAAGTCATTAGTCAGGGATTTTGAATGCGCGGCCTCCGAACGGAGTTCGGCTGGCTGACAGCTCTAATTGTTGGGAACTGCTAAAGGATTGCTAATGAACTGGGGGATCTGTTGGGCCTGTATCTTTCTTCAAGGATGAATTTTTTGAAAACTTTCACAAGATCAAAGCAGCATAACATGGACCATTTGCTAAATTGTCAGCAGTAGAGTGAAGCAATCTGAGTCCCAGCTTTAAAGCTGAAGCTTCAGTAGAAAACACCACACAACTCCTGCCCCTGAGCTTTTTTCATGTGTCAGTAAAACCATACCGAGAAACAATGACATGAAGAAAGAGCACCAGAGCTGCAATGGCCGCTATGGCTTAATTAGGAGGAGCAGAAAGGGAGACAAAAATGCCTCTCTGTTGTTAGTGGGTGCAAGAGGGATGAAGTGTCCAGCACTGTTACAACCACCCCCACAGTTACTTATTTTGCAGCTTCCAAACTTATTAGCAGTCAGAGATGCGTATGATAGCAAAGAAGCAACAGGAAAGTTTCTCTTCTCCTTCCGCAGAAAGACTGGCAGTGGAGTAGCTGGGTTTGTCTTCAGGACTCAAGGAGAGGTTGACCTCATCAAAGGCTTTGTCATTGACTTCAGAGGAACCAGGTCTTCCCCTCCAGCACCTGCTCCAGCACCCACAGAAGGCCATGGGAAGGTTCCCATTGGACTTTGTTGGACTCCGATGTAGCTGGCTGGCAATACACGGCCAAAGAATAGTTCCCAGCTGCTGCTGATGAACAAATATGTTGCCTCATGTTACTCGGCGGCAGAAAGCCAATGCAGTGAAGGGAAACTTTTAAACCGATCTTAAAAGAAAAGAAAGATAAGAAAACGTGTTTCCATCATTCCCATCTGGTTTATATTTTTCTTTCATATTCAAGTCTTATTTAGGTCTGTTCATTTTTAGTTGGTTTTTTTTTCTCCTTCTCATTGAAATTTACTATAGTATCCTTTTACCAAAAGAAAATAATGCCTGCTGAGCTACAGTAACATTGGTCAATTACCCAAATGTCTTAATATAGAAGTCTGCCGGGGGGGAAAGAATGTTTGAAATAAGATTTACATTATTACTTCTTTAAATTAACACTTCAACAGGACTCTAGGAAAAACAAACTCCTTCCTCCTCACACTGTGTGAGGTACAGTACCAAGCTGATATTATCCTCCGCAAGAAAAGCTCTGTGTTTAAAAAACACCGAAGGGCATATACTGAAATTTTTTTGGTGCACCTGAAATGACGGCTGTGATTCTGAACATCATTACACTGTGGAATATCTTGGATATGAATTTTGCATCGCACACCTCCTTCTAAAACATATTTCATATCTCTATTACAGTCCCTCTCCTTCTACCAGATATACATCACCCACATGAACCTTCTGAAGTAAATATTGCTTAGCTTTTCTATAGGGTTTCTATAGGTTCTGGTCAGCAGATGTGGAAGAGATTTCCTTGAGAAAACTGGTTTAGGAGATATGAGCAATTTATACATATCCACTTCTATAACTTTTATTTATAGTTAAATATTCAACCTGGAGCTAGGGTAGATTTGTTTATTTTAACGGAATTCTTAAATTAGATATTTATATTAACAAAGTTGATCAACCTGCAAGAAAGTTGCAGTAGTATAATAATCACTATCAATTTTCAGCTGGTGATCAATGAAGAGAAGAATCCCGTTCAGTTGCCCACTGGTTTACACAGTCAATCTAGCACTGACTTTATAGCAGTGGAAAATTCACAGAAAGATCTAGCACTGCTTAGTTTAACATTAAATACACCAATAGCTGCAGATACTGTGTTATATTCTAGCTGAAAACTTAAATCACCAAACTAACTTGAAACATTCCTCAGTTTTCACTAGGAAAACCCATATGGGCAGTTTTACTCTCTCCTAATATTAGGCATCTAGACTGAACTAATCACCAGGATTCTCTCTATGCTTGTTGGATGAGTCATCCTATTTGTCTTGGACTCATATCTGGTGACTGAAGAAATGATGTGGTTGACCATCTGTCTTCCTCAGTTGGCTGTAGAGGGAGCCCAAATGACAAAATTGGATTACACACCCAATTTTTAGAGTTGAAATTAAGGCAGAGAAAATCCAGCTGACAGTGCCTAATGACCTGCTTTTGGACAAGCCCCAAACTGATAAAGTCTTGACAATGCTGTGCTGCTTGTTATCATCCTCAGAGGAGGACAACTTGTGGGAGCTGACTGCCAACACAGGACTCAGCCCATATTTGCTGGTGACAGTTTACACACCAGTTCTGAAATGCTTATCACCTAGCCTACAACATGGTGTATTCCATCCCCATGCTCACTGAGAAGTCATTCAGTTCAGCTGACAGCAAGACATTGCTGGTGCATGTGAAATAACAATGAAGTTAAGACAAAACCAAATCAGAATTGCAAGAGGATGCACCCCACTGCCTCCAGAAGATAAAGTTTCATACTGATAATCTTCTCTAATTTATGTTAGAGTCCCACTGGGACATAAACACCAGGTTCTTTTCCTGAGTTTTTCATGCCAGTTCAGGGTGAGAACCTATTGCTAACATGAAGTGCTGAGCACCACAGCAAACATGGGCTGTAGTAACATTTGCTTTGCTTTTGGAGCATTGAATCAAACTGTAGGAGTGTTTCTCTACTTGAGGGTGACTGTAAGCCTTGGCTTCCAAGATACGATGATGCTCTAGTTGACTCATCTCATGGATTATTATTTATTTATTTATTTATTTATTTTCCTCAAGCTGCTTCTGTCCAGGTTGCATAGAAGAAGGACAGACAAAAAGAGAAAAGAGAATTTTATCTTTGTGGTAAAGAACAGCCTGGGAACTGGGACACTTCTAGTCTATACTAGTAAATGCTTACTATGAAATATGTGATGAAGAAACAGTTTCAGCATAATGCTACAGGAAAAGATTCATATCTGTTAATTCAAAGTGAAGCCTGGTTTTCAGAAATTCTCTGTCAGCTGTTTCTTTTAAAACAAACTTCCTTCCATAGCTATCCTGCTGAGTAGCCTAGGTAGATCTCGGGAGGCTGTATTTTGCAGATCCTAGTCAGGGACACTTCAGTCTCCCTGAGGCCTCTGTAGGGAGTCCGTAGGCCTAACCCAGGACTCTGAATTACCCACGTGACCAAAGGCCTAACCATTATTCCAGTTCAAGTGCTATAGCAACTGACTTCTCCTCTGAGTCTAGTCTCAATGGGTACAGATACTCTGCTGTGAGCCACTGAGCTCCATGGGCACATCACCTCCTTCCTGGCTTTTTGGGACAGCTTCTTCAGCTCTCTGACACAAAACCCAGGCATGCTCACTCCTCTGGAAAGCAGGTTGGACAGGCTGGCAGCAAGAGTGCCTTCTAGTCAAAACACTCCAACGCTGCTTCAGAGGAATCTGTGCTTGACCACCAGCCACTTGCTTTCTGGCTACACCAAGGACATACTCCCCATGTCCTCAGTTTCAAGTTATAAAAACATCATTTTGGGAGGCTGCAGCACAGTCACTCATTGTTTCAGGCATTCTGGAGTAACTAGACACACAAAAAAGAAGAATCACGGGTTGGGACACTGGAACCCTGAAGAAATCTAGGACCAAGTACTACGTAATTCAAATGCAGCTCTAGTGGAGGTTGATCCTGAGCAGCCTGGACACAAACTCCTGTATGCCACAAGGCCTCAGGCCCAGAGTTGACTCCCTACACTTTTTTTATTTACTGGTACAGAAATAGCTGTTTGTTATGTTTGCAATGTGGGGTGTTTACAGATCATAATGCCTCTGAGCTTCCCCTCTTTATCTGAAAAGTATGGATGGCTATACTTCCTTACACTCCACATAGATGCTGTAAAGTACCAAGATACTTAATAAGTAACACTTTACAAAGGTTAAGTACAAAAGGGTCTACACCATTATGGAAGGCAGACACTAGCTTGGGCCAGCACCAGCTGATGAATAGCTTGGGTTGCAAGGGGAAAACAGCACAAGTCTTGATGCTTGCTTGACTGAGTTCAAGAAGCATCTGGACAATGCTCTCATTCGTATGGTCTGATTGGGCTGGTCCTGTGTGGAGCCAGGAGTTGGACTTGACGATCCTTATGGGTCCCTTCCAACTCGCGATGTTCTATGATTCCATGATTATCAAAAGTTGTAACTTCTACCTGAATTGCACAGCTTGAGTGGCACCTGGACTAAGAGCTCAACTTCAGTAGTCAGTCAGAACAATGTTTGTCCTCATTTTTGCTGTTCTTTTGTGCTTTCTCAGAAAAAACACTTAGGCTTGAATCTCTGTTTACAGAAGCTGTGGTTTACCAACTGTTGTAAAGTGTTACCTCTTGTATTTAGTTCCAATTTACTAATATAAAATATCCTTTCTGTCAGGAAAAAGCAATTTCCCTCTATCCATGTCTCAAAACATAAGAAAACAAAACAGATGCTTGTTGCATTTAATAAAGAACATGCATATGCATTGAAATAACTTCTAGCTTATTTTTGTGTGATGCCAATATTTAATTATGTTCATTTTGCATTTGTAATTAGAGGGCAGAACAGATGGTGAAGGCGCAAACTAAAGGAAAGTGTCCATTCATATAACCTGCTATGTGATGCCAAGAAACTCTTCTGCTCAAAGCCTGATCCAAGCTCTACTGGATTCAATATGAGCGTATTTATTTAATATCAGGGTTCTGGAGGAGACCTCAGAGCAGAGCTTTACTGTAACCTGTTTTACTAATGTGTACATGGTGAATATATTGCTGTTACAGAGGGATTGTGTTTTCTGATTTTAAGGCAAATTTTGGTTCAGTTTGATGTGAGATGCCTTACTTCTTGTTTGCTATCCTGTAATTAAAAGTAAATTGCTTGGGAAAAACTAATTTTAATTACGAACCTTTGTTGTGAAAAATGTCTCACTGTATGTCGCGTTCTAACAATAACAGCAGTTCACAGCATAAGTCGCATAGAGAGCAAGATAAAACTGATTTAGATCATTTTCAATATCACTGAAAAGTGGAAGCTCAAACAGATAAAAACTTGTGTCCTGCATTTCATTCAAAGATGCATGAAATTACTTATTTTATAAATTATATATATTTCTAGTTCTCTTTTGAATTAGCATATTCGTTTTAAAAATGTGCCAATTTTAACCGAAGAATTTTAAGTAGATTGAGTAGGCATAAATATATACTAAATAAAAAATGTAATTTTCAGTCAAATGAAATATTTGCATTGTCCAGAAATTAATTTATGTGTGTGGTGTGTGTGCATGTGGGAGGTGTGTGTGTAACTGAAACTTTTTTTAAGTATGTATGATTCATCATTTGTCTGGCAAGAGTCATAACTATATTTCTCCTGATCTCTGAGCAGGAAATGGATGTTCTTAATCAATATGTCATGAACTTTAGCTATATAAATGGCACTGCTGAGACTGGCAGTAGAATATTAAAGCATGTCAACAAATTCAAGACAGTGTTCAGAAGAAAGTATTATCTGAGGGCTTGAAAACATGCTTACAGTAAACAACTCAAGAAACTTGATCTGTTTGGCTCATGAAAAAGATCAAGAGGTGATTTGATTGTGATATGTAAGCACTTTCATAGGGAGTACTGGCATAGGGAGTTACTAACAGGAACTGATAATGGGAAATTAAAACCTGACAAATTCATGTTACAAGTCAGAAACATTTCTAATACAGAGAGTAATTAACTGCTGGAAGAACCTACCAATAGCAGTGCATTGTCCTTTGTCTCTTGAAGCCACCCAATCAAGAATGAACGGGGAATGTAATTTAATCCAATAGTTTCTAGTCAACTTTGATTCGTAGTGGAAGGAGAAGAAAGAATCCCCATATAGTGAATTTAAGTCTATTGAAAATATGCTTCCTTTTCTCAATAATCTTTTGCAGATCCTCTTAAAAGGAGTCTGCCACTTTGAGTCAAGCACAAATTATTAGGCTCAACTCAGGGTAAACTGACTGTACAGATGTTCTGAGTAGGTGGTCTCCTGGTGCTCTCTGACCTTTAAAATCCATGAATCAGGAATTTTTCATATATATGTATTTATGTATAAAATATCATTACACATAGGTATGAGTGCATTGATTAATTACATATGCTTTCCAATAATAGGAAAGGACTACTGGCACAGTGCAAACAGCAAATTACTAACATTTTCAAGAAAAAAAATTAGTGCTCTTCAGACACAGAATTAGTCACTGAAGAGATGTGTGCATAATTTGGCAATAACTAATAAGCCCAAGAATTTTGCAGTCTATTTGAGAACAATTTGCAAAGAGAAAACAAAGCAAAATTCTTCAGATAAATTATTCATTTGAATTAGTCATTTAGCTCTAGTGAGGAGTTGTAGACTTTTTGAAAATAAGTGGCAAGGGGATACGGTTTTAAAGAGGTTGAAGCAAAAATGCTTTGCACTTCTAGAGCTTGTTTCATCACATGTTCTCAAGGCACTTAATCATTAATTATGCTGAATATTAATTATAACCATTTTACATTTGAATAAACTGAGGCACAGTGCCTTGCCTATGGTCACACAGCAAGTGGGGATAGAAGTTTGGAAAAAAGTCTATCTCACTAACCATTTGAATATGCTTCCTGTCACTATTCTCTTAGGCTTTGCTGCCCCACTACATCATTAAACTTAATTTCTGAGGGAAACAGGTTTTGTGAACACACTGTCTACCTGTGTGTTGGAGATACTAAAGGTATTATACATTATATAGGTAAATTAATATGAATGCAACAATGCCGAATTTAAAATACTTCTACCTTAGAAATAAATTGATACTTTTTTCTTATTGACAAGGGCAAACAAATTTGAGAAGATAAGAGATCTCACATTTATTGAGGGAAGGATTTACCTGACCAGCTGTAGAGACCTTCAGTGCAGTTGTCTACATCTGAATCTGTCACTATACATTCTCTTTAAGGTCAGTGGCAATGTAGGGTGCAATTCACCTCACCCTGGTGTCAGTGCCTACATTTGTCACCTGTGCTGCCCCTGAGAACCAGTTCTCTGGAGCAGCCCGGACTAGTCAGTTCAGATGTAAGCAGAACCACAGAGTCCTACAGGTTGGAAAAGGCCTCTGGAGGTCATCTGGTCCGACCTCCTGCTCAGAGCACCACCAGCTTAGATAATGTTACTGAGGGCCTCATCCAGTTAATTTCTGAATAGCTGCGAGGACGTATTTGAGGATACGGCTAAAAACAGATGCAGTGAATCCCACTGTGAAATGCAACAGTTCTTGAAAGAGGCAGCCTGACAGAGAATAGAGATCCAAACCAGTCTTGTAACAAAGCTGAGATGCCCATGTGAGCTAAATCAATTTATTGAACACGAAGAGTAGGATTCAGTGAGCTGAACAGGTGCTTTCAATTCTATTTCTGCAGAAAGGTGCAGGTCTCACTGTTTTCACTGTATCTGCCAATCTGTGCAGATTTCTCTGGTATCCCTGAGGCATCTCGAGTGGTCCTGGATGCCGAATGCTTATGCAACAGCATGCTGCCCAGATTGTGCAGCTCAAGATTCACACACTGGAACACTGAAGTCACCAGTGCACATGTCTCTGTGTGACCTAGGTGGCTAATCTCACATTATCACTAATGGATATCAAGCCACCCAACAGAGCCTGAAGGGATGTTTCACTCTGCCTAAGATAGACATGCATCTTTGAGCAGTTGAATAATTTCCCAGATTTATTACTCTGTAGTAAGTCTGATATCAGTACTCAAATCTGGAACTACATCCCAGTCTTCTTGAGCTCCCAGACTCACCAAGCAGCCAGAATACAAACCATTATTGTACTTTCATGGGCTATGTAAAAATGAGTCTTAGGAAGCGTGCTGTGAAGTATGTCAGTAAATACTGGTGTGATATGTTTACAATTGATTAAGGTGACAAGTATGTTACATGTTATAAAATCATAGGATCACAGAACAGTTTGAGTTGGAAGGGACTTCAAAGATCACCTAGTTCCAACTCCCCTGTCATAGGCAGGGACACCCTCCCCTAGACCAGGGTGCCCAAAGCCCCATCCACCCCCATTTGGAACACGGCCAGGGAGGGGGCAGCCACAGCTTCTCTGGCAACCTGTTCCAGTGCCTCACCACCCTCACAGTAAAGAGTTTCTTCCTAATATCTAATCTAAATCTCCCCTCTTTTAGCTTAAACCCCTTGTCCCGTCACTACTTGCCCTTGTAAACGGTCCTCCTCCAGCTTACCTGTAGGCTCTCTTCAGATAGTGGAAGGCTGGAATAAGGTCTCCCCAGAGCCTTCTTTTCACCAGGCTGAACAACCCCAACTCCCTCAGGCTGTCCTTGTAGGAGAGGTGCTCCAGCCCTCTGATCAACTTTGTGGCTCTCCTCTGAACTCGCTCCAACAGGTCCATATGCTTCCTATGTTGGGGGCCCCAGAGCTGGACATGGTACTCCAGATGGGGTCTCATGAAAGCAGAGTAGAGGGGGAGAATCACCTCCCTCGACCTACTGGTCACACTTCTTTTGATGCCGCCCAGGACATGGTTGGCTTTCTGGGCTGCTAGCTCACACTGCTGGCTCGTGTTTAGTTTCTCATCAACCAACATCCCCAAGTCCTTTTCCTCAGGACTGCTCTTAATACATTCTTCACCCAGCCTGTGTCTGTGCTTGGAATTGCGCTCACCCACGTGTAGGACCTTGCACTTGGCCTCATTGAACTTCAAGCTGTTCGAACGGGCCCACCTCTCTAGCCTGTCAAGGTCCCTCTGGATCGCATCCCTTCCCTCCAGCGTGTCAACTGCATTCTCACAGCTTGGTGTCGTCGGCAAACTTGCTGAGGGTGCACTCGATCCCACTGTCCATGTCACCAGCAAAGATGTTAAACAGCCTCAGTCCCAATATTGACCCTGAGGAATGCCACTCATCACTGGTCTCCACTTGGGCGTTATCATCTGGTAAAGACAACTGCAAGAGAATGGGGGACTTTGGTTTCCAGGCATCTACTAAAATTGGATGTGTTAGGATGCAGGCACAGCTCCAAAATTACTACCATGGTTACTGCAAAACTAGCTAAGAATCCTGATTAAGAAGTAAAATACCTTTTTTTATATGCTGTTATTTGTAAACCAGGAGCAAGGGTAAAGAAAGTGTCTTTGTAAACTTTTGTTAATGTTCTGATTTTTAAAAGATGAAGCCAGTAGTCATTCAGATCCTGGTCTATCTTCCTTTTTTTTTCCCAGATTCAGTTTTGATCCATCAATACTACCACTTTTTCTTCTCTCTTCAGCTTTTCTTGGTTTTAAGGGCAAAGTTATGCCTTGTTCATAAGTTGGGAACCATATTGCCTACATAATGCAATCTTTCTAGGAATGAGTTTACAAAATATTGAAGAGTCTGCTTAGCTTTAACCTTGGTTAATAGAGGTGTCACTTTGATTCAGTACATGCTTAACACTTCATTATTTCAAACGGTGTGAGAGATCAAGGGATGCCCTTCAGCCCTTCTCCAAATTGCTGATTTGAGTCTTCTTTAGTTTAAAGAGCTCCTTATCTAGTTCCTGAAGGTTCAAAGGAATATTGTTTCTGGGTGTGCTGACTAGAAAAGATTTAATTTTAGTGTTAAGTGGTGCCTCAGATGCTTCCCGTGACACAGGTTTCATTCCAAACACTTTAATTCCAAACACAAAAATACTTCCACCTCTTCCATGTCACTATTTCAAATTTTTCTGTCTATGTGTTGGATCTATCATGTTTGTAAATGCTGCTTTCTTGTCCTCAAATTTACAGGACACAGCTAACCAGACAAGTCTTTACCTATTTCTATCTCTTACCTATTTCTATCAAGTGAATAAAAATCTGACAAATTGTTAAATTTTTAAAATGTTTGCCTTATATGTTACCATACAGTTCCCATTCTTTATTTCTGCTTCCAAATCTCCTCTTACCTGAGATAGCTTCCTGGCATTACTGCTGATTTTGTCATACCTATGGGACATTGACATTTAGGGCACTCAGGAAGCTGTCCATGAACAGTTCCCATTTTGGAGTTAGTTAAATAAAATCTTAAATGTTTTGCCGAAGTATGGCCCAGATATATCCCCCTGGAAACATAGCTACTTAAGAATGGTAGTTGCATGAAAGATGATCCAACCTAGTATGTATGAAAGGAAGCAAGCATTTATTAAAATAAAAATTAAATAAAAAATCCTGTACATCTTATTTATTGTATTTCTTTCATATGTTGCTGCAAAATCTACTTTGATCTGTACAGAACATCGTCAAATCATATGGCACTGTAAAATACCATCACTTATGAAAAAACCACACAGATAATTTAAATGTATAAGTAGCACAAGTATGCCACCTTTTTTCCTGTACTATAAGGTTTCATTCATGAAGTTAAACATCCTGGAGTAGTTAAACAGGAATTTTACCCCAAAGCAAGTGTACAAGCTATGTGAATATTAAGAAGCCAGATGACATGCACAGATAGCAACAGAAAAGTGGATGGATCAATGAGCTCTATCAGCTGTTTTTTAAAGTACAAAGCTTTGAAGAAGTAGAAGAAGGGGAAAAAGAGTTATTTTAGGTATAAGGAAATGATTCTTCTCCTGAGAAATCTGATCCAGCACTTGTAATGCCTTTTCTCTATTAAGTCACATCAATAATACTGTCTGATAATATTTTCTTTAAAGTAAATATAGTGCGAGTGCTATTAGTGTGATCATGTTTCCAACAGCAACACAATAAAAGGAAGAGATGTTTTACAGCTTGTTTAACTCTCTTAATAACGTTTAAGTGATGATATATGTATTGTGACAAGGTAAAATGATTGCTAAAAATAACATGAGGAAAACAGGTCTGTGAGCTTTTTTCTGTTATTTTTAAAAAATCAATCAGAAATATAAGGACATTTAACATTTTCAGGCTTGTTCCTGTTATTTAAAGAAAAATCAATGGGAAATATAAGGAGCTTTAATGCTTTTGAAAGAACATGGTATCATCTGGAGGTTGTTTCTAGCCTCACAAATTCACTGACACATTTTCCGTGATAGTTTCATCTCAGATATCTCCATCCAGGAGGAATGTTTGCAACAAGCATTATTTTTTTTTAGTAAATCCAGTAAAAATTTGGAGACTGAGAATTTTGGACTTAAACCAAATATTAGCATTAGGCACCTGATTAGAGCAAGTATATTTAGCTAATCAGCTAACGGAAATAGTACTACACCTATGTGTTCAGTCCCAACCAGTTTACTCCTTAATCCTATAGATTTGTGCAATGCCAAACTGTTCACACCCTGCCTATATGGTTTTTTTTAGAGTACAGACCTAAGATACTTCATATTTTGAAATTCTGATTTCTGATACAATTAGGTGTTTCAAACAATTTCATGGTTAATAAATTGTCATCAAAATGATTTGCCAAAACATTTTGGTTTAAGAAAAAAAATATGTGAGAAATTGTTACTGGTACACAGTTTGGACTAATTTTCAAATCTGCTCACTGGCCTACAGGACTATGAAATAAAATAATCTAGAACTTGAGCAATAAAAATACGATTTTTGAAAAGTGATCTTTTCAGTGGTAAGGTCTGTGCACACTGTGAAAACTATGTGCCTCTCTAGTTACCATTTTAAGTATGGTTTTTACATCTCTGTATATCAGTGAGGTAACTGAGCAGAATTAAGGCATGCAACTTTGGTCATCAGAACTACTAGCTAAAATAGTAGTCAGAGACTGACTTTCTAGCAGTCCTCCAGTTCTCCTTGAGTGTTCTCGTCATGTTCCAGGGAGGTGATTGCTGCTTCTCCCTGTGTTTGATGCAATGAACAGCAGAGCAAATGCACTGAACAGCTAGGTGGTAATTAGCTTACAGAGAAAGGAAGACGGATATCATTGTGGCAATGGAAGAGTGTTGGATTACTCAGAAAATTATTCTGTAAGCCACCGCAAATAAAGTGAAACACCAGACTGCAATGGTATAATGGCAAAGAAACTAGAAGGGAAAGGATAATGACATCAAGAACCATCAAAATGAGATAGAAGTATGCAAAAAAATCTCATTTGCCATGTATCTATCTGGCCTACAGCAACAACAAAATATCCACTGTCTAACTGAATGTGTCTTACTGAACCTTGAACAAATGGTGCCTTTTGACCGTTTCCACCAGCTACCAGTGTGTAATTATTGATTAGACTATGCCCGCTCTACACACATTTTAGACTGGTCTAGTTCCAGTTTGCTAACATCTGTTAGTTTCTTTGACTCAGTTAAAAAGAAAAACAGTTTGTACTCTCCAAGGTCCCGCCATAATGTGCACTACAGCAGGGTAAGCAGGAATGGCTGGGCGATTCGCTTCAGAAGTACTGGGTCTTCTGATACAAACTGAGACTCCACTTGCCTTATGGCTCTCTCTCACTGCAGCTCTCAGTAATTTCTTCCCATAGAAGTATTTCTATATTCTGAGCAATTATATGAAATGCTCCTTGGCGGAAAACAAACGAACCAGAAACATCTGTTAGTGTGGACATATCAATAATTGAAAGCAAGACAAGTTAGTATATGAACTATTAATTACTCATCTTTAAGTTTACACCTGATCTTCCCTCTGGTTACTTATTTAAAGCACGTGCTTAAAGTTTTTCAAGGTCCTCTTCTTCAGTCACCAAAACATATTTGTAGTTCTTCCTTTACTTGTCACAAATTTTCAACACCATTTTTAAAAGTCAACCTATAATCACAAGCGCCTCTATGGTTTAAAACTAACTGGTAACCTGTTAGAAGGTAAATCTTACCTCAGATCCTTGCTTATTCCCTATCACGTTATTTGCCAGTTCATTTCCCTTCAAGCACATTCTACATTCACCACATTTCCTTTAGAAAGTCTAGCTTCACACTGAACTGAGCTGTCCTTCTGGTTCCCACTGTTGTTGCAAGGGGAGATTCCCAAATGCCACTCTTGGGACTGTGCTAAAAAAAATAGAGAATATAGAGGGAAAAAACCTGAAAATCCCAACTTAGTCTATGCAGGTGAAACTCATCGGCTTGCAAACCTTGCTAGCAATCTAAATAAATTTTAAATAATCTCAGATATCTATCTATTCTTCTCTCGCTCCTAAACAACGTAATAATATGCCTATCAAAACCCATAATCTATTATAGGGAGTAGATCTAGGGGAATTCTGAAGACACCAGGATTCCCCAAAAAAATTAAAAAGACCAAATTCACTTAGGAGATCACTTAAAGCTATTTCACCAGTGTTATACATGAGTTCCTTCAATGTATTTCTCCCGTATCACAAAAATTTGCACGTTTAGGTTTTGTTATTTAATTCAGACAGCAACAGATAATTTTTTAATTTCAGGATAGATTCCACAGATGAGGCAATAGATTTCCCTAATGTGATACTTTCTATTGTTAGTTGAAAGTAGATAAGCAACTTGGATACAACAAAACAGGCTAGCTTTGATTTATTGTCTACAGTAGAGGGCCAATATTGTTTTAGTAAATGGAAACCAATTTGGAAATGTTGTGGCTTAACCCGGCAGGCAGCTAAAACAACCACACAGCCATTCACTCACTCCAACCCTCAGTGGGTCTGGGGAGAAAATTGCGGGAGGGAAAAAAGTAATACTCCTGGATTGAGATAAAGACAGTTTAATACAACAGAAAAGGGAAAAAATAACAACAGTAACAACAACAACAATAATATTATATACAAAACACGTGACGTACAGCACAGTTACTCAGCACCCACAGACCAACTATGCCCAGGTAGTTCCCAAGCCATGCTCTAAACCCTTGGCCAGCTTCCCCCAAGATATGTGCTGAGCATGACGTCATATGGTATGGAATATCCCTTTGGCCAGTCTGGGTCACCTGTCCTGGCCGTGTCCTCTCCCAGCTTCTTGTGCACTGCCAGCATCCCCGCTCAAAAGAAAAGCTCAAAAGAAAAAAAAAAATAAAAAAAATCCATTGACATTAATTTGGTGAGTCAGTTCATGATTTGGTAAGACAGCATTCGCTGTAACTGCTAATATATTCTAAAGTTGGACAAGCACACCAGGCTTGATCCGGGGCTAAGGGAAGCTACAGAAGGTCCTTCGGTAAAACTAGCATGGGATAAAATCTGACTGGTATTTTAAAGCTAAGATAGAAAACTGGAGATGGGAAAGACAAATCTGAGTTTCATTATCATATTATTGTAATTATTTTTAAGACGTCAACAGAGCTTGATAAGAATAAAATGCAAGTTTGAAAAATAGTCCGTGTTTGGGGTGTATGACTGGAAGGAAAGAAAAGGAAGAGACAGCAAATGAACAGAGACTCTGAAACATAGATCACAAAAGGGTTAGAAGAATGGAAGTGGATCTTCATTTTGGTTTCAGTTGAAGAAGTCGTCTGCTTCACTGTACTGTTACTGATTTCTCCTGTTTAATATGATTTCATTTTTATTAAGTCTTCTATTTGGTCAAGTTCACTCTGTTTTGGCTTGTCCCTGATCAAGTCTTTGGCTACAACACATTGGTTTTGGCTGGGCTTTGTGGATGGCAGCTTCTACTTCTCCCTAATCTTTCTTCACTTCTTTGGTATAACAGTGATTCTTCTCATTCTAAAACAGGTATCTAAAATAAGTGAAATTAATATCCTCTGGAAGTTCACATATTACACGTTGGCTGCAAGGGAGGATTAGGCACCTATAGCATCTAGATTTTGATAACGTGCATCTGACCAAATTTTTCTCACACATGATACGCAAAAGCATGACGTTAGATCCTCTTCTCAAAATGTAGAACCTAAATAAAATATAAAAATTATAATAATGCTAACATTGGTAATAATGGTGATAATAATATTAATAATACAATAATAACTTCCTGAAAATTCTATCGTATGTATTCAGGACAATCAATCCTGCAAAAAAGATTAAAATGCCGATCAAGACCTTAATACTTTTTGTAAAACAAATACTTGTGTAATTTTTGTTTCAAACATTGTATTAAAAATAATAGAATCAAAAAAGCAAGCAAACAAAAGTATTTGAATTTCAGAGAAAAAGGATGAGGATTTCTGGCAGGGATTAACCTGAAAAAATATCATGTTAGACAGTGAAATTTCTTTGAATCACTTCTTCCTGTTAGGAAAACTTTTGTTGGGAAAATGCACATCTTACAAAAGTTACTGATCATATTGCCAGTGAATTTAAAATGTGGATTTCATAAATCGAAGAATCACAGAATCTGGCGGTCATCTGACCCAACCCCCCCCCCCCCCCCCCGCTCCCCCTGGCCCCCCACC
>VWZZ01003980.1:222-43237 GCA_013399095.1 Psophia crepitans
AAACTAGCATTGAAGGGGGAGGGGGATTTAAGCAGACTTGACAGAGAGGAGCCTAGGGGTGGCATAACATTCCTGGAAATGAAACCAAAAGCCCAGCTCCAGTGCATCTGCACCAATGCACGTAGTATGGGCAACAAGCAGGAGGAGCTGGAAGCCATTGTGAGGAAGGACAGCTATGATATAGTTCCCATAGAAACGTGGTGGGACGACTCTCATGACTGGAGTGCTGTGATGGATAACTATAAGCTCTTCAGAAGCGATAGGCGTTGGAAAGAGAGATGGTGGGCTGGCTCTGTATGTTAGGGAGTGTTTCAATTGTATAGAGCTTGACAGTCATAATGAGGAGGTCAAGTGCTTATGGGTAAGGATGAGGGGGAAAGCTAACAAGGCTGATATCCTGCTGGGAGTCTGCTACAGGCCACCCAATCAGGATGAAAAAGCTGATGAGGCATTCTACAAGCAGCTAGAAGAACTCACACAATTGCTAGCCCTTGTTCTTGTAGGGGACTTCAACTTACCAGACGTCTGCTGGAAATACAGCACAGCAGAGAGGAAACAGTCTAGGAGGCTTCTTGAGTGTGTCGAAGATAAATTCCTAACACAGCTGGCAAGCGAGCCTACCAGGGGAGGTGCCCTGCTCGACCTGCTCTTCATTAATAGAGAAAGACTAGTGGGAGATGTGGTGGTTGGAGGTTGCCTTGGACTTAGTGACCATGAAATGATAGAATTTTCGAAACATAGTGAGGTAAGGAGGGGGATCAGCAAGACCACCATCATGGACTTTCAGAGGGCAAATTTTGGGCTGCTTAGAATATAGGTTGAAGGAGTCCCTTGGGAAGCGGTCCTGAAGGATAAAGAGGTCCAGGAAAGGTGGGCGTTCTTCAAGAGGGAAGTCTTAAAGGCACAGGAGCAAGCTATTCCTATGTGCCATAAGACAAACAGACGGGGAAAGAGACCGGCCTGGCTGAACAGGGAGCTTTTGCTTGACCTCAGGAAGAAAAGGAGAGCCTATCACTCTTGGAAGAAGGGGCAGGCAACACAAGAAGAATACAAGATTCTAGTCAGGTCATTCAGAGAAAAGATTAAGCAGGCAAAAGTCAAGCTTGAACTTAATCTGACCGCTGCTGTGAGGGACAATAAGAAGTGCTTTTATAAATACATCAACAACAAAAAGAGAGTTAAGGAGACTCTCCATCACTTATTAGGCACGGAAGAGAACACGGCCACCAAGGAAGAGGATAAGACTGAGGTACCTAATGCCTTTTTTGCCTGAGTCTTTAGTAGCCACACCAGCAGTCCCCAAGGCACTTGGCCCCCGGTGCTGGAAGACGCAGAAGAGCGGGATGTGTCCCCTATAGTCCAGGAGGAAGCAGTTTATGACCTGCTACTTCACCTGGACTCGCACAAGTCCATGGGACCAGATGAGATCCACCCGAAAGTGCTGTGGGAGCTGGCGAAGCAGCTTGCCAAGCCACTAGCTATCATCTATTGGCGGTCCTGGCTAAAAAGCGTGGTTCCAGGTGACTATAGGTTGGCCAATGTGACGCCCATCTACAAGAAGGGCCAAAAAGAGGATCTGGGAAACTACAGGCCTGTCAGCCTGACCTCGGTTCCGGGAAAGATCATGGAGCGGCTCATCTTGGGAGCGTTCACTGAGCAGATGCGAGATGGACGGGGAATCAGGCCCAGCCAGCAAGGGTTCATTAAGGGCAGGTCCTGCTTGACCAAACTCCTTCTATGATCAGGTGACCCACCTAGTAGATGAGGGAGAGCCTGTGGATGTAATCTATCTGGACCTCAGCAAAGCTTTTGATAAGTATTGCACAGCATTCTCCTAGGCAATCTGGCAGCTCGTGGCTTGAACTAGTACACTCTTCACTGAATAGAAAACTGGTTGGAAGAACGGACCCAGAGAGTTGTGGTGAATGATGTTAAATCTAGTTGGTGGCCAGTCGCTAGCAGCATTCCCCAGGACTCGGTCTTGGGGCTGGCACTGTTCAACATCTTTATCAACAACCTGGATGAGGGGATGGAGTGCACCCTCAGTAAGTTTGCAGATGACACCAAACTGGGAGGCAGTGTCAGTCTGCTTGAGGGTAGGAAGGCTCTCCAGAGAGATCTGGACAGGTTGGATGGATGGGCTGAGGCCAACTGTATGAGGTTTAACAAGGCCAAGTGCCGGGTCCTGCACTTTGGTCGTGACAACCCCAGGCAGCACTACAGGCTTGGGGCGGAGTGGCTGGAGAGCTGCCTGGCAGAGAAGGACCTGGGGGTTCTGGTTGACAGCTGACTGAACATGAGCCAGCAGTGTGCCCAGGTGGCCAAGAAAGCCAACAGCATCCTGGTCTGCATCAGGAATGGTGTGGCCAGCAGGAGTAGGGAAGTGATAGTCCCTCTGTNTAAGGGGAGACCTTATCACTCTCTACAACTACCTGAAAGGAGGTTGTAGTGAGGAAGGTGTTGGTCTCTTCTCCCAAGTAGCAAACAACAGGACGAGAGGGAATGGCCTCAAGTCGCGTCAGCGGAGGTTTAGGTTGGATATTAGGAAAAACTTCTTCACGGAAAGAGTAGTGAGGCATTGGAACAGACTGCCCTGAGAGGTGGTTGAATTGTCGTCCCTGGTGACATTCAAAAAACGTGTAGACGTGGCACTGCAGGACATGATCTAATAGGTGTGGTGCTGGTAGGTTGACGGTTGGACTTGACGATCTCGGATGTCCATTCCAATCTTAGTGATTCTATGATTCTGTGACACACTATTTCACAGTAAATGTGAAATAGGTAATAAAGAAGTGTAGTTGCATTAGCAAAGTCTCACTAAACTAACAGTTCATCCATAGCATCACATAGCACCAAAATTCTATTACTTCTGAGGTCAATTGAGTGAATCTACTCAATGATCATGACTTCACATTTACTCAAGTTGACCCAATCAGGAATTTCTTCACTAAGTAATTGTGTCATAAATAGCTCTAGAAACAAGCAAACGTTTGGGTTTGATTCTCCTGCTTTTTTTTTTCAAGGTGTTTTGTTTCTATTGTGAGCCTAGACTGATGAAGTCTTTCCTTTCAAGACAAATTTTCAAAATTGGAGTATTAAGGAAAAATATTTGTGAGGAGTTGGATTTTTCTCATGGAGACAACTGCATTGGCATATTCGTGATGAGCACTGTTGAACACTTTGTTCAGAAGGCACATAGTGTATTAAGGAAAGAAATGGGTTGACTGGGGAGATGCAAAACTACTTAAGGAAAAATAAATACTACCTGAAGAAGCAAACAGAGAGTGAAGGAATTATAGAATTCAAAAATATGAAAACTTCTGAGACAGACTGATGGTGGATGAGAAGGTTATGATCAAGTAACTCACACAATACTAAATATCTGAACTAACATTTGTTTTTTCTCCTTTATGCTTTGTTATTACTCAAAATAACATGCATTCTGTATTTATTTAAGTTTGACCCATATTTTACAGATTAAAAAATTCAAAGTAGGACTAAACATACTTGTTAAAATGGTTTTCCTAAGATCCTCATGCAGTAGTGAAGAAATATTTAAATGGAGAATGAAGCTGTAATGTTAACGATATTTTTAGATTACAATTGGAACACTGAAAGCAAAAATATCTTTTAAAAAAATTAAACTTTACAAATCCAAAGAGTATGACTTATTCACATGAGTTTTGAAGTAAAATATTTTTTGAAGCAAGCATCCATACTAAAATCATTGATTACCTTGCAAATACATGATAAAACCAGGGTTCTTGTAAGGAGGATGTTTTTCTTCTTTTTTATATGGATACTGAGAAAAAGAACATCTGAAGAATGTGTTAAAAATTATACATAGGCTATTACCACAGCACAAAGCAATTGAAAGGGATTTGTAAAGTGAAAAGGTTGGTGCTGAAGACCAAAAATCCACATTGTATACATTTCAGAATTTCCTTTGGACTGCTTCTAGGTTGGTTCTGTGCACTAAATACTCATCAGTAGTCAGAGTTCACATGTTGCATCCATGGGGGTTTTCTTACAGTTTATTTTTATGTGAAAGGAAATTGGTTCAGTCTAAAAGCACTCTAGGAAGTGTTGAGTTGGAGGTGTAAGGAAGTGGGGATGACTGGAAGTTGTTGCTTTTTTCCAAAAGCACACTAGGATTTGATCTAAAATGTTAATTTAAAAGCATCCATGAGGGCAAGTAAGAGCTTAAAGTAGAATTTAACTCCCAGAAATTGGTTCTTCTCTTTTCTTGAGAGAAAAGTTCTTCTGATTAAAAATGTTAATGCATACTTAATGGAACTTCCTTGCTGTCTTAGTCTCAGTGTTCATTTGCTTTTTGCTTCTTTATTAAACTCCATTTCAGTGATTTGTTGCAAGGAGTACCTGTAGTAACTTTCTGGGACATCCCATCACACTCCCAGAACTCACATAAATGTCAGGGTCAGCTGCATGTGGGACTGTGCCGCACTTTCCATTTCAGTCACAGACCTAAGTTTTCACTCTTTGGAAGCTGCTGTGTGGAAAATTGATATGTGCCCAAACCAAGTACAGAACTGAATGTCAAGCTTTTGGAGTCGTCCTCCCCTTTCCAGCTTGGGGATTTTGGCTGCAGGACTCAACTCAGAGCCCATGTCATGGAGGGGAGCAGCACTGTTAAACTCTTACTGTGGCTATTCTGTGCATGGAACTTGCTGCAGAATTAAGACGTGAACAACATCAGCAACAAAAACTCCATAAGGTTGAGGAAAGCGCATAGTACATCTTTTTCTACATTTAACTTTGGGAAGTAAGTTTCCCTTCATTGTTTATTTCTTTGTTCTCCTTTAGTGTTGGGTGGGGTTTTTTTTGTTTGCTTATTTTTGTTTCTGGGAGTATTTCTTGATAATCCTACAGATTTAATTATTGCTTTAAATATAATCAGCCACTATAATTTTTTTTCTTTATTTTTTTATCATTTTTAAGATAAGCTTTTACTTACAGCTTGGCTCTTTTATTCTTCATAAACTTTTCTTCAGAAGAATAAATTCAATAAATCAGCATCTCACCTAGCTTGTCTTAAAAGCTGTACATTTATTAATTGTTGCAATAAACAATTATAGAATTAATTAAGTCTTCAAAATAAATGGAGAAATAGTATTTTGCCTTTAAATAATTATTATCATGTTATTAATAATGATACAGCATTTTACATCTTCAAAGCATTCTGCAAGTAATTGCTAATTAAGCCTCACAAGACTTCTGTGGATTCCTTTTGCATTATTAATTGTACTATACAAGTTTTCTAGCTTAAAGCCCTAAGGACTAGAATCATAATAGGGATTTAGGCACCAAGAATCTCTTCAGGCACCAAAATTAGTCAATATTGCTGTTCACAAAAGTCCCATCCATCCTTGCATGTGAAGTCTCTATCTGCTTAAATTTGTGCTGATAATGTTTGCAAATGCTGGCTTACCTTTGCCAGCAAAGGTAGGAGGAAGTAGCAATCTGTTCCACTGCTCTGCATGAAGTTACCAAGCTGAACTGATCTTGTGTCTTCTCCTTACTCTTTGAGGTTTAATAATTGATCTTAATTACCAACACCTTCAATTTTAATTATTGTTCTACGTTGCAACTTAAAGAACAGAGGAACAAATAAATGTTCTATTCACGTAAGTTTAATCAACCACAGCAATGAGTTCATAAATTTTTAGGAATATGCATGGGTAGAATTTCCTAAATTCTGAAGAGAGTCACATCCCTGTAGTTTACTAAAAGGACCTAGATTTACTCTTTTACCTGCTAGATAAACACTCCATGAAACAGAATACAGCTACTATTAAGGTTTTAGATTGAAACTGTTTACTTTCTGTGTCACAGTTGAGGGACAAATTAAGAGCAAGAACACCCGTCTCTTTCAATGCCCTAAGTACTGTAGGAGATGATTATTTTAACAGTCAACACACTTCTCCTTTGAATACTTACTTCAAGAGTTCCTTGGCTTCTACTATTATGGTTTCGTAGGGCTTTCGAAAATTTGGTGTTGCAATAACTGAGTCTTGCAAAAACTAAGGTCATCTCTGAGTATAGCTAAAATGTAGAAAGATGAGTCCTCTGCGAAATTAATTTACTTCACATAAACACTACTGGCACATATCTGTGTAGGTCTACATGACATTCGCAGAAGAGAAATTTCATATATTCAAGTGTGAAGTACTATAACAGAAGTCATACACATTAGTGTTCCAGTGATGCCAATAGAAACAGATTTTAGAAGGTAAAATTTCAAAAGGTATTAGCTCATTTGGATATTGTGCTTGTTAGAAAATGTAAACTTTAAGTTAAATGTCCTGAGATCCCTTTCAGCCTTTTTGATCTTTTGGGCCTATGTCACTCAGGAACAGGGTACAGTGGACACAGGGTCATTGCAGCTTGCATTATTGAAACTGGGCGTCTGCTACTATAAATACCACTGTCTTGTTAAAAATATTATTTAATTAAAATCTGCTAGATTATCCCTTTTATTATCCCTTTAATATTTACTTAATAATCTATTTAAAGCCAATAATCACTGTAAGCATCTTACTTATTTTGTTTTTCTAAGCTAAGCATATGAAAAAACACTGCATGTAATTCTTAGGTACCACTCTAAAAAAAAAATGGGGAACAAGATCATGGATCTAATTGTATTAAATTTCCTAAAGTTCAGGAAGCTTTGGCTCCAGTAACTTTTGATACACTAGGTGTATCAAAATAAGACAAGGAAGTGTATCAAAAGACAAGGAAGCCAAGCATTGTTAAACAGATCAGATAATTCTAAAGAACAGAAAGCAAAGAAGAAAATTCAAGTAGTATTTACAGGGAAGGGAAAAAAAAAAAAAGCTTTATACTACTACTGGAATCCTTTACAAAGAAAACAGCCCAAAACTTGCAACTTCATCAAAGCCCTGAAATTAAAGCAGAATTACTAAGAACTTCAACCTGTGTAGTGTTTTTAATACAAAACCTGCCATGGTTCTTGTGCTCATCCATGATAGATTGTAAACCCCGTTTTTTGCTATTCACACATTGTTTGTGATGTATGTTTCAAGCCTATAATTTAGTGTCTCCACTGAGGATTTGCATTTTCACTCTCTTAAAGAATGACTTCGTTATAATCTGGTATTATTCGTTCTAACAAAAGATATTTTTACGTACTGGAGGTTTTTGGTAGGCATCAGCATAAGTCTGAGAAACCTGAGACAGTCTCTCCTCATAGCTGTGACTCATTCTGTCAGAAACACTTCATTGGATCATGATCATAAAAAAAAGAAAAAAAAAGCAATGTGCAAGTGTGCTCCATAGCTTAGCCAATCTCATTTAGATCTGATTTGATACAAAGTTGACCTCAGCACTGCGTTTGATAAAGATAGCTGTAATATTTCTCTAAGCCTTTTGCTAACTGAATGATTATAGAATGCCGTTATCTGATAGAAGACACGTAAAGATTTCCAAATATAATTTAAATAAAAAATCCCACTAGAGTGGCTTGATGTTAGAGATCTTTATTCTTGCTTCAATGCAGAATAGTCATATTAATCTTTCTATTCAGCAACATGACATTCTCGTTTGTTTTGGTCCGACCTGAACTGTTTCTACAGTTATAACCATAATTTTCTCATTTGTTATAAAACCTGTCATTAATTTTTTTTTTCTTGGGTACTAGATTATTTGGAATATTATTGGCTACTATATATCCATTGATCTAAATGTTTAATCTGTAGATGTTCAAAATTAATCCATTACAATTTGTCTTTAGTACACACAACAACAGTTTGTTAGGTGTTCATGTACACATTAAAACGATATGGTGCAGTCAGATATCTAGTAGAACATTGTTTTGCGAAAATAAGGCAAAGATGTAAGTTGTATATTCATGCATTTTAGGTATACTTGCCTTATCGTGTTTCTCTCAGTATATCAATTAATTAGTTAATGATAGGTAAGTCAGTGACTGTCTCCAATATGTCAATGTAATCTTGATGATCTATAATTTTTTTCCATCCCTGTCGACAAATATAGGTGAATAACTCTCGCCATATTCAGACCAATATTGGGCTGTTGAAATAATCTAAAATTTACAGTTGGATCTATTTTTTATTATCTATTTAAAAAAAAAAAGTGAAAGCCAAAAGTAGTAATTTCTTTTTACTATAGTATAATAAAATTTAAAATAAAGTAGCAGGGATAAAGTAGTCAAACAAATAATGGGTATTTAACAGAGACTTTTCAGAAGAAATAAATTTACAGTATAAATCAAATTTTACTTAGAGCACTTATTCCTTTGATATTCCTCTTTAAACCTTCATTAATGGGGAAGTGGAAAATAATAAAGATAATAAATCAGTAGGGAGATAATTTATCCATGGCATTTTCACTAAACTATGCAAAACTTGAAGTCTTTATTGAAGAAATTTAGTTTAATTTTTTTTTTTTGCAAACACACATAAATAATTATGTCTACACTTTTAATTAATTCACAATATTAATCTTATGCATTAGTAAATTATCCAAGATGAAACTGGCAGTCATATACAGTGTATTATTCCCTTTAACAAGCAATCTTATATAATTTTCCAACTATTTATTTTAATTATTAATTATTTCTGTCATCTACTCAATGTGTATATCTCATATTCATTCATAGCATTGTAGTCATATTGCTATTCCAATTTTCCAAATTATTTTCCCCCAAATATTGACCCAATCTCTCTGATAATCTTTGTGAAACAGGTCTAGGACAGTACAACTTCATCTTGGTTTTCACTAATAACCTCCTATTATATTTCATATTTTTAATAGCAACTGTTTGAGACATAGCACATGCTAAAAGTGGGAGAAATTCTGGATTAAAAATTACCAATGTGATGGTGGAACTCTCTGAAAAATCTAATTTCTCTTTTGGCATAGAAAACGCCTTTCGTGTTTATGTGAATACGAATCCAAGAGGATGATCTAGAAGAGAAGCTAGACAGTTAAATGTTTAACCTGCATCGTGGTTTTATGCCAGCCGGTGGCTGGGCACCACACAGACACTCGCTCAGTCTCTCCTCATCAGAATGGGGGAGAGAATTGGAAGAGGGAAAGTGAGAAAACTTGTGAGTTCACATACAGACAGTTTAATAAGTGAAGCAAAAGCCGCGTGCACAAGCAAAGCAAGACAAGGAATTTATTCACCACTCCCCACGGCAGGCAGGGGTTCAGACATCCCCAGGACAGCAGGGCTCCGTCACACGTAACGGTTACTGGGGAAGACAAACGCCATCACTCTAAATGCCACTGCCCCCCCCTTCTTCTTCACCCAAGCCCCTTATAAACCAAGCATGATGTCATATGGTATGGAATATCCCTTTGGTCAGTTTGGGTCAGCTGCCCTGTCTGTCCCCTCCCAACTCCCCGCACACCCCCAGCCATCCCGCCGGCGGGGCGGTGCGAGAAGCAGAAAAGGCGTTGGCTCTGTGTAAGCATCACTCAGCAACAGCAAAAACATCTCTGCACTATCAGAGTGCTTCCAGCACAAACCCAAAACACAGCCCCATACTGGCTACTATGAAGAAAATGAACTCTCTCTCAGCTGAAACCAGGACAACCTGTTAGCACCTATTACTTTCAAGTATTCAGAATCTAGAATTTAGTTCATCAGTATATTTGGAAAATACAAGGACAGGTAAACACCTAAGAGTGGCCTTACATGCTGAATAATATGTCGTCAAAACGAGTTCAATTAATAAGGTAGCTGTGGTCTTGAAGACTTGTTTAATAAATATGTAATACATGTGGTAAGGCACATGGAGGACAAGGAAGTGATTCAAGACAGTCAGTAAGACTTCACCAACAGCAAGTCTTGCCTGATTAACCTAGTGGACTTCTATAAAGGAATGACTAAATTGGTGCACAAGGGAAGTGCTACAGCTGACATCCATCTAGACCTCTACAAGGCCTTTGACATGGTCCCCCACAACACCCTTCTCTCTAAATTATAGACATATGAATTAGATGGATGGGCTGCTCATCTGATGAGGAGTTGGTTGGATGATCACATCCAGAGAGTAGTGGTCAATGGCCCAACGTCCAGATGGAAATAACAGACAAATGGTGTCCCTCAGAAGTCCATACTGGGACCGGTACGGTTTAATATCTTCATCAATGACATAGACAGGGATTGAATGCACCCTCAGCAAATTTGCAGATGACACCAAGCTGAGCAGTGCAGTTCACATGCCTGAGGGGTAGGATGATCTCCTGAGGGACCTGGACAAGCTCGAGAAGTGGGCTCATGTGAACATCATGAGTTTCAACAAGGTCAAGTACAAGGTCCTGCACCTGGGTCAAGGCAACCCTTGGTATCACAACAGGCTAGGGGATGAAGTGATTTAGAGCAGCCCTGTAGAGAAGGACGTGGGGGTACTGGTGGATGAAAAGCTGGAAATGAGCCAGTAATGTGTGCTCGCAGCCCAGAAAGCCAAACGTATCCTTGGCTGTATTGAAAGAAGTGTGGCCAGCAGATCGAGGGAGGTGATTCTGCACTTCTACTTGGCTCCAGTGAGATCACACCTCGAGTACTCCATGGAGCCCTCTGGAATCCTCAGCACAGGAAAGACATGAACCTGGAACATCTCTCCTATGAGGAAAGGCTGAGGGAGTTGGGGTTGTTCAGCCTGGAGAAGAGAAGGCCCTAGGAACACGACAAAAACTATTTGGTGAAAAATGCACATAGTCCTGATAATTACTCGCAAGACCTTAACCAAATAACATTAGATGCAAACATAGAAGTTCCATTCAATCAAAAAAAAAAACAAAAAAAGAAATAGTTATGAGGAAGGACCAAGTGCTCTGACACAATGTTTTTCTAATGCACCATCAGTAAAGGCAGTATATATCAGCTTTACAGGGGAATCAGACCAAAAGGAAGCGGAGAATGTTGCTGGCTGATTGAATTCTGATCATGCCATAGAATCATAGAATCATTAAGGTTGGAAAGGACCTCTGAGATCATCAAGTCCAACCGTCAACCTACCAGCACCACGCCTACTAGATCATGTCCTGGAGTGCCATGTCTGCACGTTTTTTGAATGTCTTCAGGGACAGTGATTCAACCACCTCTCTGGGCAGTCCATTCCAATGCCTCACTACTCTTCCCTTGAAGAAGTTTTTCCTAATATCCAACCTAAATCTCCTCTGATGCAGCTTGAGGACGTTCCCTTTTATTCTGTCACTTGCTACTTGGGAGAAGAGACTGACACTCTCCTCACTACAACCTCCTTTCAGGTAGTTGTAGAGAGCGATCAGGTCTCCCCTCAGCCTCCTCTTCTCCAGGCTAAACAAGCCCAGTTCCCTCAGCCACTCCTCATAAGACTTGTTTTCCAGTCCCTTCACCATTTTTGTTGCCCTTCATTTCATGAGATGGTGATTGCAAGGATAAAGCCAGATAACGAATACAGCTCCATGTACACAGAATCGTGGTATCAAGCTAGCACACAAATAAACACACACACATACACACAAAAATAATGAAAAGGAGAGAATTCTAGGTATCCTGTTCTTACTCAATTTGTATTTTCTAGTTATTTTTGAAAGATTTTACTTTTACCTTTTTTACAGAATTTTATTAAGGACAAATCTTATCATTTAAAAATATTCTTTTCAACTTAATTTATTTCAGTGACAGAAATGGCAACAGTGAGGATACAGGATTTATATCTTTAGCTTAATCTAGACCTGATAATTAAAATTTCATTGAAAGTGTTTTTTTTTCTTTTTTTTTTTTTAAGGTATGGCAACCTATATATATGTCATTGTTATTTTTTAATAAAATAATATGAACTTGAAACAAATGGCTGGAATTTTCTGGGCACATATGTTGGTACTGTTCTGGAGTCTGGTTTTCCTTTTCAGTAGTTATATTTTCCTCGTCACCTTCAGTTCAACTACAGATCAAAATCCCTTTTTTCTTATATGCATGTCAATCATTTACTTCAGAAAACTCATTTAATATTATCCAGCAACAGGTCCATTGTAAAATCTACCCATGTTTGGATTTTCACTTTTACAGAAGAAAATATGAAAATCAGTCATTGGCTGATTTAGATTGTTAATACTTTTTGGGCTAAGTTTCTGAATAATTCACAGATCCAACTAAACTCTGAAATACAAAGTTTTAGCTGAGCACCATGGACATGAAACCATGGCTTAAGAACAAAGATGTACATACGGACCTGAAATGAGCTGCAAAGGAAGCAGCCCTTTCCCCATTCCTAAGGCGTTCATCATTCACCGGAGGAATGTTTTTCTTTTCTGTACTTTACTGTAGTGGTTTGTAGTCTAGGATAGATGTGGGAATGTGAAAGCTGCAGTAAGCAGTCTAACTGCAACTGTTGTGGGGCTGCAGAGCTACCAGTTCTTCAGGGGCTTTTCTGCTTCTGTGTTACGCTGAGCCCCCACTGTGAAAAGCTTTGACTGATGGCAGGCAAGTTCCATGAACAGTAACAAAAATTCTCTGGAGCTGTATTACTGTAGACTGATGCTATGCCACACTGGAAGGCAACAATTATAGATATCTAAAACAAATAAACTTGTAGAAAGGCCATTGGCAGCTCTATGAGTTAGAAAATCTGCCTTTCGTTACTGCCTTTTGAGAAATAAAAAGAAACTGTGAAGATTTCAGGCCATTAACATTTCAGAATTTTAATAAATGCTGTCCCCAAAAGTGCCTGCCATTTTTATTTGGCATCTCTATTGTTGTTTTCATCATGACTCCTTTTTTATTTCTTTTTTTCTTTTTTCTTTTTTTTTTTTTTTTGTATGCTTATTTTGGTTCACTTCTTCCTAATTATGAACTTTTCAAATCTAAGTGTGAGCCAAGTTCATACTGTTAGAGTTCTGAAAGCCCATAACAACCCATGTACTTTCAGGTTATAATGTACTAACAGTAAAGGAGTTAACATGCTCTTCTCTGCAATTTCTGTATAAGACAGCACTCAATAAAGAAAAGGTATCTCCTGGAGCTTCAAAATTGCCTGTAAATTTCTCTTTGGTTCTCTCTTCACCCTTCTAATTTCAAAACAAACTGGTGTACTTCAAGAAGAGCTATCTCCCCAACAGTGAGGATACCACACCCATAGCTTGCCTCTCATTTCCTGCTTCATTGATAATAATTTTATGACTGATAGTCGGTTGTTCCTTTTATTCCCCTTTTCCAGCAGTATCCTTCACATGATCAGTTGATTTTTATATTTTTATTTTTTATTAAGACTGCCTTTCCCTAATGAAATACATGAATTCTTAGTCTGGGGATTATGAAATTCATAGGATGTGTACCTTCTGCTATAATCAGCACTGCAGAACTGCAAATAAGCTGTTCATAACTACTTAGATTTTACTTGTATTCTAAGTAGATTAATATGCCAATAGACAGAGATTGTACTATCTACATAATCAAAGGAAGTTCAGCACTATCTTAATTCACTAATGCATACCTCCATCCTTCATAAAATTCAGGTGATGTAATCAAAATTTTAATCAAGAAACTCACAGCAGAATTTTTTTTTTTAAATCTATTTAGAGCAAATATCAGATTCTTCCTTATTGCCTCTGCTTCCACAGTATCTCCATGTTAGTCACACCTAATTCTCCTGTACCTATATCACTAGAGTCCAAACATCTGGGATCTCAAAGCAAGTACCTTTTCGATAAGCTGCACTATAGGTGTTTTCTCGTTCTCTCCTCTAAATCCTTTCCACACACATCTTCAGCCTTTGCTCAGTTTGGTGCTTAACATAACTTCAGTGAAGACGAATTTGCAATGGCAACAGTAAACCTTGATGACGCTATCATAGTCTGGTGCAAAGCAATTCTCTGTTTCATGCCAACAATTAAAAACTTATCTTTTCACCTCAATAATTTACCACAGAAACATAGTGAGAACATTACCACAAGAGGCTGTAAATATCTAGGTAAGGAGTGGAAAAAATGCACTTATTCTCCTTTTCTTTCCTTAAATGTGGAAAAGATAACTTGGTTAGTCATCAAGCAACCTTCATAAAGAATTAGAAGTTTATTTCTCTCCTGATTTCATTATGAAGACCTCAAATAAAAAGATCCACATTTAGTTCTAAGGCCAAAATTTGTATTTTCTCATCTTCCAGTGAATTCTGTGGTTTACAAGAGTACATACTACAGAATCACAGATTGGTATAAGTGGGAAGAGACACCTGGAGATCATCTAGTCCACTGCCCCTGCTAGAGCAGGATCACCTAGAGCAGGTTGCACAGTATCGCAATCAGGCAGGTTTTGAGTATCTCCAGAATACTCTGCTCTCTGGGCAGCCTGTGCCAGTGCTCTGTCACCTCCAGAGAAAAAAAATTTCCTCTTATATTCAGACAGGACTTCCTATGTTCCAGTTTGTGCCCATTGCCCCTTGTCCTGTCACTGGGTATGACTGAAAAGAGTCTTGCCGCAATCTCTTGACATTCACCCTTTAGATATTTATAAGCATTCATAAGATCGCCTTTCAGTCCTCTCCAGGCTAACCAGACCCAGCTCTCTCAACCTTTCCTCATACCACAGATGCTCTAGTCCCCTAATCATCTTGGTAGCCCTCTGCTGGACTCTCTCCAGTAGTTCCCTGTCTTTCTTCAACTGAGGACACCCAGAACTGGACACAGTACTCCAGATGTGGCCTGACCAGGGCAGAGTAGAGGAAGAGGATAACTTGGCTTGACCTGCTGGCCACATGCTTCTTAATACACCCCAGGATACCATTGGCCCTCTTGTCCACAAGGGCACATTGATGGCTCATGGAGAGCTTTTTGTCCACCAGGACTCCCAGATCCTTCTCCACAGTGTTGCTTCCCAGTAGATCAACCCCTAACCTGTACTGGTGCACCAGGTGCACTAAGTTGTTCTTTTCTAGGTGCAGGACCTTACACTTGGCGTTTCTGAACTTCATTAGGTTCAGGGCTCTCCGCCCAACTCTCTAGTCTGCCCAGGTCTTGTTGAATGGTGCATCAGCCACTCCTCCCAGTTTTTGTATCATCAACAAACTTGCTGAGGGTACACTCTGTCCCCCCATCCAGGTAACTGATGAATATGTTGACTCTGTACCGCTTATCACAACCCTCTGAACTCTGCCATTCAGCCAGTTCTCAATTCACCTCATCTAATCCACACCTCCTAAGATTGCCTATAAGGATGTTATGGAAGACAGTGTCAAAAGCCCTGCTGAAGTTGAGGTAGACAACATTCACGACTGTTCCCTTACCTACCCAGCCAGTCATGCCATCACAGAAGGCTATCATGCTGTTCAAGTATGATTTCCCCTTGGTAAATTCATGTCGGTCACTCCTGATAACCTTTTCCTCCTCCACATGCTTAGAGATGATATCCAGAATGAGTTGTTCCATCAGCTCCATCATTGATGGAGAAGAGGCTGATTAGCCTGTAGTTTCCTGAGTCCTCCTTCTTGCTTTTTTTGAAGACCAGAGTGACATTGGCTTTCCTCCAGTCCTCAGGTACTTCTCTTGTTCTCCATGACCTTTCAAAGATGATGGAGAGTGACACAGCAATAACATCTGCCAGCTCCCTGAGCACTTGTGGGTGTATCCCATCGGTGCTCATGGATTTTTAAACGTCGAGTTTGCAAAAATGATCTCTAACACGATCCTCTTTGACCAAGGGAAGCTCTTCCTTTCTCTAAACTTTCTCTCCTGCCTCCAGGATCTGGTATTCCTGAGGTCCAGCCTTAGCAGGAAAGACTGAACCAAAGAAGGCATTCAGCAATTCCGACTTATCTGTATCCTCTGTCATGAGGGCACCCACCTCATTCAGCAGGAGGCCCACATTTTTACTAGTCTTCCTTTTGCTGATGATGTATTTGAAGAAGCCCTTCTTCTTGTTTTCAATATCCCTTGCCAGATTTAATTCCAAGTGGGCCTTAACCTTCTTCATTGCATCCCTACATACTCTGACTACATCCCCGTATTTCTCCTAAGTGGTCAGTCCCTTTTTCCATATTCTGCAGACTTCTTTCTTCCATTTTAGTGTTTCCGGGAGCTCCTTGCTTATCCGTGCAGGTCTCCTGTCTCCTTTGCTTGATTTCCTATTCTTTGAGATACAACAATCTTGACCTTGGAGGAAATGGTTCTCTAATATTGACAAGCTCTCTTGGGCCCTCTTACCTTCTAGAGCTCTAACCTATGGGATTCTCCCAAGTAGGTCTTTGAAGAGGCCAAAGTTAGCCCTCCCGAAGTCCAGGGTTGTAATCCTACTTATTACCCTGCTTCTTCCATGCAGGATTCTGAACTCCACCATCTCATGGCCACTGCAGCCAAGGCTGCCCCCAACTTCCACATTCCCAACCACTCCTTCTTTGTCTGTTAGTACAAGGTTCAACAGTATCCCTCTCCTCATAGGCTCCTCCATCACCTGTGTCAAAAAGTTATCATCAATGCTCTGCAGGAACCTGGACTGTGTGCACCTAGCTGTGTTGCCTTTCCAGCAAATATCAGGGTGGCTGAAGTCCCCCATAAGAACCAAGGCCTGTGATCATGAAGCTACTTCTAGCTGTCTGTAGAAGGCCTCATTGACTTTCTCTTCCTCATCAAGTGGCCTGTAGTAAACACCCACCACAGTGTCACCCATATTAGTCTGCCCCTTAATTCTTACCCATAAGCTCTCATCATGTTCTTCATCCATGCCTAGGCAGAGCTCGATACATTCCAGTTCCTCTCTCACACAATGAACAAATCCACAACCTCACCTTGTTGGCCTGTCTCTCCTAAAAATTATGTAGCCATCCATGACAGCATTCCAGTCATGAGTTATTCCACCATGTCTCTGTAACTGCAACAAGATCACACTTACAGGTACACGTGAACACTTTTATATTGCTGAAGTTAAATCAATATAGTCTTTCCAACTTCTTTGTTACATTTAACAATGAAATAACATTAACATCTTCAGGTCAAAATCTAAGAAAAACTCCTCAGAGTATAAAAATGAATATGTCCAAACAAGCTGTTTGACCTGTTTTATAAATAATTGATAAAAAATAATAGAATTATTCATGACTTTATTCTCCTGTATAGAAATCCTGAAAGCATATTCCCTGAAAATTCTGTCTTGTAAAGTCACAAACATACTTTTCTTTTTTTTTTTTTAATTAGTAATTTCATGTTTATCATCTGAAAGAAGGTCCTAGTGGAAGAAGCACTCATTGTGCTCAGCAGAAAAGTAGCATTCTGCTAAATAAACATTGGTGTGGACTGTACCATATAAACTACACCACGTAAATATACTATGACCTGATAATTTCAAACAAGATTGCTTTTCAACCTTTTCTGTATTTATCTTTCCAACTCATTTTGAATATCTGACTAGGAACTAGAGACATAATGCAGTGTGAATATACTGTTAAAATTACAAAATCAAGACATTCCAGTAGCCTAAACTACCCATTTTCAGAAGAAAAAAAAGAAGACCAATCTTGCCAATATCCATTAAAATTTGGTGTAAAAAAACTCTAACAGTATGATAGATTTTTTTTTTTCTGAATTGGAAAATGTAATGCAAATGCTAAAGAGATTAAACTGTTGAGCTTGCCAATTCTGAAACACACTGCCAAGAGGAAAATTCTGTTCTAGGCAGAGAAATATATCTCATGGGAAGAAGGTACTGTATGCCCTGCCTCAATTTCTAAAACATGCGTTTCTAATATGCTGCTGAAGGGTAAAATATGTCTCCCAGTAGAACATGACATGATTCTTCTCACTTTATTTTATGCTTCCAATCTACTGCTTCATAGACTGTTCAGAATGGAGACGTTGAAATTTACGGTTTCACTCACCTGTAATTTTAATAAACTAGCAGGGTGAAGAGATTCATCCAAGCATGAATAAATATGAAATATAGAAGAATTTTTGTAAGAAAAAAGTGATATAAACATATTCTTGTTGACTTCACAATATTATGGGAATATACCTGTAATAAATGTATTGACTATTCTATAAAAGCACTGTAATATCACAATATTGCTGTTATCATAATTTGGCAGGGTTTGTTGGTTGGGTTTTTTTTTCCACAGGATGAAAATGCCTATAGCACAGTGCTATATTTTTATCACCTAGTTAAGAGGTCATTAATAAGACATCTATTGTGGATTAATATTTCTGTAGGGAATAACTGTCAAGTATAAATGCTAAGAGCGAAACAACTTGATATTTCTTGACCTCTGATTAGTAAAACGTAATCACACTAGTGAGTTTCACAAACTGCTGAGTAAAACAAAGCATTATGTGAAAACAGGCTCTTGAATTTAAAGTATCTTTAGTCTCTGTGGTGACTCTCGTTTTAATATGACTAAAAATGCACGGAGTTAAAATTGAATTGCACATAAACAGCTTGATAAACCAACAAGACTGGAAGGTTGTCAGCTCATAATAGTGCTGCATATTAAAAACATAGGAAAAACTAAGGCTTGGAAAATTATTGTATCCAGTGTTGTGTAAGGGTAAAGGAAGCACAGGAGTACTGCTCATTCCTGTAATTTCTAGTATCTTGCTGAATATCAATGAATCATATTGCCTATTCAGACAGCATTTATTTATCACAAGATATCTATTAACAGCTAAATAAAATAATGATTCCTGAGACCAGATCTAGGAATGTACTTGCAGGTGGTGATATTCATCCTCTATATTCTCTATATTTATGTATAACATTAGTAGAATTAAAGATTGTGTTTTGGTAGCCAAGTTTTTCACGGTGAAGTAATAATTTTTATTAAGATAACATAATGGGGAAAAAAAAAGTTATTTCTTTGTAGGTAAGCCTCGGTGCTAGTTTTGAAACAGAAGCAGCTATTGTTTCAAGTTTAACCAAATGAAGTGATCTATCTGTCCAAAGAGAGAAGAAAGGTTAGCCCAAATTCCAGGAACAAATATGAATTCATCAGCATTATCATTATTACTAACATTCTCAATAAAGCTAATTAACCCAGTTTGCATCCTAGCTGAGCTTATACTGAGAACAAGCCCACAGTTTGACTTCTTCCAGGGCTTAAACAAACTTTTCTGGAGATACGTCTCTGAATATTATGTTAACACATTCTAAATTTTAATAATACTGCTGACACCTATGAAAGTTTTGATTTTGCCTTAGGACCAAAATACTTTTAACTGTTAAAAAATTCCTTTTAAGCTAGTTCTCATGAGGCAAAGTTTTGGCTCCTGTGTCCTGATTTATATTCAGTGTTATGTTTAATGCTTGAAATGTCAAATATGGTTGGAGATAAGATGTTTATGTTGAATAAAGAAAGCAAAGAAAGATCACATGCCAACAAAGCCTTTTTCTGGCATACTGCAGCAGCAAAATAAAAATCATGAAGAGATTGTTTGTTTTGGCTGGTAGAGAAGGCTTCTGTAAAACATTCTAGTTGTTTCTGCACCCAAAATGTTTTAAAATTGATTCTCAGTGATAAGGCTTTAAGAAAAGATTAGTTAATCCCATTTTATGTGTGACAAAAATATATGTATTTTATTCCTTACTCCTATCCTCCTATGTACATTTTACAGGGTTACTATGGGAAGAGAGAAAAAGACAAAGCCACTCCGAGACTCTTAAAGTCTATTATATGTTATCAGTCTCTTCTTTCTTCAGTGTGGCTTTTTTTGATGAAATATTTAAAGCAGTTCTTTTCTGAAACAACATATAATAATCAATGATATGGAATGAATCAGAAGACCGAGTGATCACTTTATGTTCAGTAAATTCATTAAAAAAGAAAAAAAGGGAGTTTCATGATGATTCTGATTCTTGAAGAATAATTGGTAGGCATAACTAGGTAGTTAAAGTGCTAAGATGTTCAGGTATTCCACAATTTCTCAGACATTGTTAAACTATCTTGCCAGTAGAAAAGCAGCCTATTTCCTAAAAAAGTATTCCTGATGTAACTAGAAAGAAAAAAAAAATCATACTGGAACATCTTTGGAATATTTGTACTGAAGATGTTTATGAATTAAGTATTTAGATGATCTATGAAACTTAAATCTTACCCAGAAATTAATCCTTAGAAAAAGGAACAAATCACTGCACTGTTGAAATGGCCTGGAAACACAGTTATAAACCAAGACTTATGTCAGCTTGAAAGCAATCAGCATATTAGTTTAAGAAAAAAAAGACAGTATACAAAAATATGACATGGTTGATAAAATAAAACAAGCTTGTGTCTGGAAAATGTAACATGTCTCAAGAGTTGTTATCTCTGTGAAAATGCAGCATTATTTTTTTATCGCCATGGTCATTGGTACTGTAAAGTAGCAGTCCCATATAGGCCAGCTGAGTAAATTAGACCTGTCCACTAGTAATCCAAGTTATGTATTGGAGTTTTAAAGAAATGTTTGTTGTATATAAAAATTGCTGTATGAGCAGTCCAAGTCCTGTGTGTATGATCATTACACTTGTTTTGTTTTGAAGTTATCATCTGAGTCTCTAATTCTGGTGGGATTCTAAATGTCAGGTAACTTGGTTAAGTAGCCTTGGTGTATGAACCAGCATCTTTAGAAACAAAAAGCTGAAATCTACTATAAAGTTAACATTTTGCAGAGTACTAAGGAGAAATAGGCTTTCACTTCATAAGGTGAATATTAGCTTGTATTCATTCCTTACTGTAACATACTCCCACCAGGAATTATATAAATTTTCCTCATTTTCTATAGTTGTTGAACAAGAAGAATTATTTAGCCTGTTGGATTAATTAATACATGTTATAAGGGATAAATTGCACCTTGCTGTTGAATGAGTTCACAGAGGATGTGAATGCAAAAGAAAACATCTTCTAAACAGCCAGAGTCATTGCAACAAACAAGTACAGGTTATGTCCAATGAGTGCAGAGAAGACAGGGACTAGTTCCGCACTTCTCCTGGGCGGACTGTTCTTCTGCCTTCCAGTTGTGCAGCACTATTAACTCAGCTAATGATCCTAAAAATTATTTTATAGAGACTATTATTGACTATTATTGTCACCAAGCCTGGAAGAAACTATAAGCATTAATCAACACTGTGTCTATCTATATCAATAACTATTCATTCCATACCTAGTAATGTATATTTTTAACTTTTATAATGTTTAGACACACAGGCTATGTCCGCTCTAGTAAATGAATGATTTTAGACACTGAGATCAACCGGCACAGCTTAGCTTGTGTTTGCACAGTTAAACTCTCTTCCCACCCAAAAGAGGGTGACTGTATCCAAACTGCTTTGGAAATTATATCTGGCCTATGTTAATTCCTGAACCCTGTCTGGCCATTAGCTGAGAGACTGCTTAAAAGCCCAGGCCAAGATAAAGTGTGGAAAATGCTAACAGCTTACCAGCTTGCCATGGTAGGAATCTAGTGTAGTCATAAGCAGAAATTAATCCTAACTCTGGTTCTGTTACTTTTGCATCAAACTGTGAATCTGGCCCCAGTATGCAGAATTAAGAATTAATGAACTACTTCTATAGTAAGGAGAGGCACTCACTGTTGTGAAAAAAAGAAGAAATTATTCTTCTTTAATAACAATTTTATGAAGCAGAAGGTCTGACAACAGTAACATTAACAGATCTTTGCACTGAGCAAGGCAAGATTCTTCAATGTGGTAGAAATGCCCATGAGAATTTGCTGGCTAAACTTCCTTATAAATTCAAGGATTCTCTGTAGTAAGGTAATCTACCTATTTAAGATCCCTAGAGAAGCTAAGTATATATTTTTCAATAGAAATTCATATGAACTTAGGTTCCTTCACTGCCATTTAGACCTACTAAGAGAAAGGGATTTCAATGTTGGCACCAATTTTTCATGTGAACTGCATAATTAAATTAGTGAGGCAGTACAAGCAATGACATCTGAAAGCAAGTCAGAGCACAGTAAGGCAGTCTTTACATTTGTATACATTCTGAAATACAGACCCTTTATCATGAGTAACTGTGAAGAAGGACTATATATGTGATTAATTCTTAGACTCAGAGCCAGAGGGGAAACTGCTGGTCATTAAGTGATGGAGTTGTCCTGCTCACAGCACAGGCGTATGAACAGTGTCTACATAGAAGTGAACAGTGATGACAAAAATCGGACAAAGGCAAGGAAAAGTAATTAAGTCAATAGAGTGCACGGCCGTGTGAATGAATTGGAACCATCCTTGAAAATATGTTCCTAATCCTTAGATTCAGAAATTTTGGGGCCACAGTAGTTGCTAGGTGATTAGATTTCCTTCTGAGGCAGTTTATTATGCCACTAGTGTACTTCCATAAGGAAATTATAAGGTCATTCTCACTATGAATCTTTTGGACACACAAGATGAAGGATTTTATACAGCATCATAGAACTGATGTTCATTCATCAGCACCTAACACTGTCTGACATGCCATCTGTGGGACTTCAGCTGCCTCTTCAGAATGGTACAAGTCTTCCATACATCCTTGAATACCTTTACGGTTTGAGAAAATTAACTGAGCTTGAATAGCTAATGCAAATGGCTGAATTATGTTCACCGGGGATGATGGGGCAAGAACTAGTCTCTTTTTTTATATTCTGCAGAAGTCACTTCCAATTTTAAAGATTCTCCATGTTCTTTGCTCTGCTACCTGCAGCATTCATTTGAATAACAAGCTAGAAGCATAACCTATCCTTCATGGCTGAACATATTTGTTAAGATTTAGACCCAGCATCTATGATCCATAGACTGTTACTGGGGAACGTGAGTGTGTTGTTAAGTATTACACAGAGTCTGATTGAAAAGTAGCTTTTATGATGATGCATATTATCCTTTTCCTTTTCAAACACTTACTGGAAACCTTGCTTACAGGCTTCCATATCTTTTAACAAAGGCAAATCATATTAATTCCTGATGGTATTTTCCCATGGGCACTTCCAGCCACCTATAACTCAATGGGAAACACTCCTGTGAGTTTTCAGGGACTATTAAATGTGCAGGACTCCATCAGGGCAGAGCTTCAGTTCTTGTCTCATCTACCAGCTTTTCTGATCATTGTTGGATGGTCATTCTCTGGCTGACCAACATCCCCACAAACTGTAAGTACCAGAAGAAGCAGATAGAAATGTAAGGATTATTATTTCACAAGAAAAAGACAAGAGAAATGCATTTCAATAGGCAGTTCTCTGGTGAACCTATCTCCCGCTAGCCACCTTACTTCATTACAAAGACTGTATTTAATACTATGTCTGCCTGCATAAGGAATGCTTTCTAGTCTGCAGACTACCTATCATTATAATACAGAGAGACATGACCTATTTTTCATAGCAGATATCCTGTAAATCAGTAGAGATAAAATAATGTTTGTAGAATAGAATAGAATAGAATCATTAATGTTGGAAGAGACCTCAAGGATCATCTAGTCCAACCGCCACCCCACCCCACCCCCCCACCTATTAACCACTAAACCATGTCCTTCAGTACTGCGTCTAACCTTTCCTTAAATACCCGCAGGGACAGTGACTCCATCACCTCCCTGGGCAACCTGCTCCAATGCCCGACCACTCTTTCCAAGAAGAAATTTCTCCTCATCTCCAACCTGAACCTCCCCTGGCGCAACTTGCAGTCGTTCCCCCCTAGTCCTGTCACTAGTTATCTGCGAGAAGAGGCCGACCCCCAGCTCACCACAACTCCCTTATAGGAAGTTGTAGAGGGCAATGAGGTCTGCCCTGAGCCTCCTCTTCTCCAGACTAAACAAGCCCAGAAGCCGCTCCTCATAAGACCTGTGCTCCAGCCCCTTCACCAGTTTCATTGCCCTTCTCTGGACACGCTCCAGGGCTTCTATGTCTTTCTTGTGGTGAGGGGCCCAAAACTGGACACAGTACTCGAGGTGCGGCCTCACCAGGGCTGAGTACAGGGGGACAATAAACTGATAATCCATAAGAATTTTTTTGCTTTAGCTAACATCTCCATTCAATGACTTTGAAGGAACTTCTTTATCTAAAATTAACTGTATATATAAAAACCTCTGTGCCACACTCACGTATTGGAACTCAATTTACAAACTTAAGAGGCATTCAAAGAAAAGGGGAAAAAAAAATTCTCTGTAACTGGGACAGTGGAAAATAAAACATCACTGGACACAAGTCCTGGGAAACATCTTCTTAAACTGATAATTTCCAAATGAGGAAACTAGGTTGGATTTTATAAATAATCAATTAAAATTTTTGATGGACATAATAGAATTGTCCAAAGAGAGTGTGATTAGTTGGACATTTAAGTAAGAAAAGATGGTGTGTGACTTAAAGCAAAGCTTTTTAAATAGAATTATTTCTAACATTTTATCTAAAATATGATACTTTACAACTCCATTTTTAGTGTTGCTATAACAACAAATTCTTTGCCTTATTCTCTCTCATCAGTAGAAAGCAATTAAGTAACATTCACCAAGACACAAACCTTTTCCATTTCATCTATGACATTTTTTCATTTGCTAACAACAGCACTGCTGCCTTTGGATGATGCTTAGGATCACCTAAAATAGGGAGTCATCATGCACGATTATAAATGCATTGTGCTGTACTGAATAATGATTTATTCATGACTGTGAGGTTACATTCATACAAGGAAAGATTTTATGCTTCTGTTTTTAAGAGTGAAAGTGTTGCTACAATGCAAGATTATTTTCTATAATAAGCTGTGAAAACATCAAGGAAATAGTGCCCAAAATGACTCTAAAATCTATCAAATCTCCAGTAGCATGACAATCAGAAAAATAATCTGACTCATATTGTTTTACTGTTGAATATTTGGTTGAGAAGGGGATTGGTTCTACAGTCTTCTGCTCGTCGTCAGGAAATACAGTTTTAATATATTTCTTCAGGATTTGTATACAATTTTTAAAATATTCCATAGCAATCTTTCGAAAACATTACTTTCCATATAACTTCAGTACATGTAGTACATATAGAGGAGTTGTATTGACTACTAATACTTACAATATTCAATGTACTTTGAGCTTCTCATACATTCTCCACTGAATATTATTAGCAAATATTTAGTAATTTATATGAGCAATGTCTTGCTAAGTATTCTGTCAACTTTTTTAGTTGTCTGAGACATTAGGAAGTTTACCAGTGGAGTTCAATATTACAGATTTATGGAGAAAATCTCAGGTTTTTTCTTACGTACAAGGTTTTCACTGAAACATTAATGGGATTTCTATCTACTGATTTGACTTCAGGGACTATCACATCACTTTTTTTACTTTATTTTTTTTTAATCCCTCATTTGTTGTCTTTCTCTGTGAATATATTAACTGAATCTTAGAGTAACACCCACTTAGTAATTTTCCCAGTATTTTCTACAACACATGCCTTGTCAAGGTCTGGAGATAGACATATCCAGGCAGGCTGTGCATTTAATACAGACTGTGTCTTTGGGCAGCAAATTCTGTAAGTTTTTTTGAACACTCCTTACTTTATCTTAAATTTAAAGAAAATATAAACCAGTCAGAGAATGAGATATATCTGGTATTAAAGATGGTTTTAGCTGCTAGCTGGTCATGTAGGAAAAGAAGTAGCGAGCTGATTTTGAGACACAGCTCCAGAGGGGCAAATAGTGCCTGTCTGGTAAAAATAATAAGAAAAAAAATATTTTGCGATACAGATCTCACCTTCCTTTACTTCTTTTTCAAGATACTTGTCTATGAGGAGAGAAATGAGACTTTTTGCTCTGAGGAGAAACTATGCATGAAAACAAACTTTTTACTCATTGTCCATTACTTCAAAATATTAGACTAGATTTTCTAGGGAATTTAGATTCTTTAGTTCAGTATTTATTAAATAATTATTAAATATGCACAGTTGTCTTGTGTACTAAGTGTTTTGTAGCAGAATGTCCCTTCTTTTATAATTATATAAAGATCCCTGGCAGACTGATTCTGTTGAAGGCCATTTTTCACATATAATGTGAGCAACACATCAGCTAAAATTGATTCAGAATGAATTTTATCTTTCTGTTCATTTTTAGCTAGCTCTTTTTCCTCAGTATATTGCTAGAAATTCATCAAATGCATCAGTTTGAGGCTGGAGCTCATCACATCAAATGGGTTTTCTAATGCTATTATATTTTATTTTCTCACCATAAGATATTTTTATATTTATATTTTGATACTATCCATAGTATTTTCTTTGCTTTTCCTGCCGGTAACAGGAATTCGATTTTTTTTTCTTTTCCAGTTGCTTTTTCACACTTTATACATTAAGATACTTGCAGCCATATTGGCCATATTTTGTCTCCTATTCTCTACTTCCAAGCACTCCAGCCTATTGCATACTAATTATAGCGTCTTTTAGAATTCCCTGGCTGGGGCATTACTTCAGTACTAACTCACATAGAAGAGTGTCTCCCACTGAGTCAGTAGCACTAAAAAACTTGCTGTAATGCTGAAGTGTTCCTTGGAGATCTCCAACTCTACTATTAATTCAACCTGAAACTGCTTAGCTTGTTAAGTCTGACAGGATTACAGTCCATAGTGGCATGACTGCCTGAATTCATAGAAGACTGTAGAAGATTTGATAGTGTGCTTTTTAAGACAATAGTCTTCTAGTGGATGAATGGAAGAATGGCCAGTCTAACTGGGATCAACTGAAAATACCCATTACAAATAAATTATTTAATAAAAACATTTGCGGTAATATTTTCTTTTTAAGATGTGGAATGATAAAAATATCTGTTAAGATATATTTAATGTGTAAATATCTATGTAAGTGAAACTTTATAAGAAAAATGATTAATTAATTTCCTATATCGTACATACTTAAATATATAGATTTCAGAAGAGAGAGAATGACAACAAGTTTTGCAAAATAGACAATTTACATTACATTTATAACATCTGAAGCCATGTACATTCTTTTAAAAAATCTTAATATTTACTAATGCACCTACATTAAGTAGTCATTCTCAAGAACAGCAAGATTCACTGCAAATTGGATCTAAGTAGTCTTGGTATCTAGCTCTAAATTTACACAAGCTAAAATATATTTTCCTTGTCATTTTGCTAAAATGAGTACTTAAAGCACTCTTTAAGAGCATGGATATTCTTACTGATTTCTGTATACTGAAATACTATCGATAAAACATTGCAGAAAATCTTAACAGTCTTTGAGAAAACATTAAGGATTGCTGAGTATAATAATAATATATGAGGCAAAAGAAAAAAATAATAACAGCAGTAGTAGTCTTGGTTGTGGTAGGTCTTGCTGCAGCTGGAAAGGTAGCTTCTTGTCAATCCATGAACTACGGTATGCTAATTGTATTTGGTAAGATTTATAACGGATTAATGATTACAGGAACTGCAAGGGGCCACAGTTCTGGAGAAGGACTCCTCTATCAAATCTGTTAAGCATGATAGAAACAGAATTTACCAATATTTTGCAGAACTCACTGCCTGAACTCAAGTTTCTTGGATATTTTGAGGTTTATAACTTTTCTCAAGTATATGACAAAATACTTGAGCTACCTTTGTAGGTCCAGTTATCATTTAGATTATAGCAGATGAGTTCATGTACCTTACAAAACCTTGAAATCCAGTAATTCTTCTTATGTGTAGTTGTAATGTTATAACGCTTCCCTCTTATAACAGCACTTTTTACAAAAAAACCTCAAGTTATATGACAGAGGAAGATAGTATTAGTTCTTTAAATAATTGTTGTACAAAACTTATTCCTGAATTTATGGGCAAGTGAAAGTTGCCCTTATGCCCACTTTTTCTCCCACAGTAAAGGTAATAGTCACTGCTTTGCAACATTCACACATTGGTTATGGGTTCTGTACATTCTTTTTATTATTTTTTTTTATGAGTTTGAATATCCATCAAGAAACTTTAGGTAATGCCACTCAATCGATTAAGAGACTCTTTTACTAACTGCTCTGACTGCAGCTGCTTTCTAGCAATGGCATAATGTAAACCTTAATTTATCTGATATTACAGCAGCCTCAAACTCCTTGATTTCACTGTAATCAATAAAGGTACTCTACCTTCAGGGTCTTCAAGCCATTATTTCAGATGTAAAAGAGAATATATGATTATCCCACTCCTTCATTTCTAATTTCTGCTTGGTTAGTATGTTAAAGATTTAAGAACTGGAAGAGTCATGTGGAACAAGACAAACACTATAAAGTGGGCTTTCTTCTATATAGAGCTACTATGTATTAATTTATTTTTTTTTAAATTGCTTATCCTCTGTTGTTTTGTTCTCATAGTAAATTTTACTTCTGTAAAGAGCAAAAATACTTGCTATGCATGTCTAACAAAATGTGCTGGTTAAAGTTTTACTCCATGTTTGCTCAAGTTTCATATTACATATTCTTCTGCAGCATACTTTTTTAATGTTTTTTAGTGTTTTGCCCTTCTTCCTACTTGTGCATTTTAAAATGTTTTGTGGTATCGTATCATAAACAGAGCTGTAGTGTTAAAGAAAGATAGGAGTAATGATGTAGTTTTTGAAGCCTTATACATATATTTATCATCTGTTCTCATTTTGAAAGATTTTATTGCTTTGATAATATTCTAGCAGGTTTTCTGAAACAAAAAGGAATTAAAAGTTTTTTTCCTGAATATATTTCAGTGTATCACTGCTTTGTTGGAGGGAGGAGTGAGGAGAAAGATGTTTTAGAAGCAAGTATAAAGCTAAAGTTTTGTCAAAATGTACACAATAGTGTATTTTTCAAGAACCTCACTGAGTTAGGAAGTTATATGTTTGTACATAAATTATCATGTAAAATTATGGTGAATATACAGACTATGCAAAGAAAATGATTAGACCTCTCTTACATAAACATTCGTACGTTAAAACCAGCCTCTAATTTACCCCTATCAATGATAAATTTCCATTACTAACCATATGACCCGCCTACACTTATTCTTCCTGATAATCCTCAGGAAGAAGGTTCAGATCACTTTTGTTATGTGATGCTGAGCTCCTCTTTCTCCAATATAAATCTATGGAGTTTGTATCCACTAGTCTGGGAGAATAATTTCTCCCTGGTGCTATGTGTCTGAGTAATTTTCTGAAGAATCTACTTCCATATTGTACACTTCAGAATCAAATGTGAGAATATTTTTTTATTTACATTAAGCTAAACTGAAGGCACAGAGGATGGAACTAAGACTTGTTTTTTGAAGTCTGAACATTTAAAGTGAAATTTCCATGTTATCCTTAATCTGACATCCATTTCTGAGGGTGGATTTAAGGTCATTTGCACGTTAACTAACTGCTTGTGGGTGTTGCTAAGGTTTTACATTTCTACATTTCTCGCTACAGCAACATATAGCTACAGGCTATTTGGAGCTACATTGAAAATAGTTAATTGGACCATTGTTTGAAAAATCTAGCCCTTCGAGCAAAGCCCAATGAAACAAACAAACTCATGACAATATTTGAAACTCATGCTGTAATACTATACTATATATATATAATCATAGAATTATAGAATCATTAAGGTTGAAAGAGACCACAAGGATCATCTAGTGCAACCATCCCCCCCCCACCTATTCCCCACTAAACCATGTCCCTAACTACCACATCCAACCTTTCTTTAAACACCCGCAGGGATGGTGGCTCCACCACCTCCCTGGGCAACCCGTTCCAATGCCTGACCACCCTTCCCGAGAAGAAATTTCTCCTTATCTTCAACCTGAACCTCCCCTGGTGCAACTTGTAGCCATTTTCTCTTGTCCTGTCACTAGTTATCCGTGAGGAGTGGCAGAACCCCAGCTCATCACAACTTCCTTTCAGGTAGTTGTAGAGGGCAATAACATACTTTTAGAATCTAGCAGAACAGGAATCAGCAACCTCACAGGCCTTCTCTTCTGTTATGTTCACATGAGACCTTAATAGGTCCTAATATCTTCATTCTGACCTAATAACTCCAAAGTAGGGCCAGAAATCATTACTAATATCTTGGGTTTTTTTTAATTTTATCATTTCCACCATTAATATTACAAATCACACCTGGAAGGCTGCTAGTAACTCCCTGTTTGGTGCTAACTCAGTGTAGAAGAAGCTATAGTCTGAAATGAGCACTTCCACATGAGAAGACATGGCAGCATTAGAGGTTCCAGAACGGGATTACAACCATGCAGCAAATAGCATGCAAAGTTGCTCATTTACTCAACAAGTAGTGCTGACACAAGCACCCAGGCTATCTGTTCTTTGGGAAAGTAACTCAAAGTATCAGGTTGGCTCTACTTAAGACTCACAACCTTGAACAGATCTGACAAATATAAAAATCAGTAAATACTTTTTCTTCTTTGTTCACTTTCCTTTGGTATTAGGTTTTACTGAGCAACTAGGACTTCGTCTCTTTTAAGAAAAAGTTTATTATTAACAGATAATTCTTCAGAAAAACTTTTTTGTGAACACAAGTCAGTATCAATGATTAATAAAACCTGGATTTTAACAGCAGAACGTGTATTCATGCTTTGTTATTTATAACAGTTGCTGCATAATTTCAGTCAATAAATACCTGTGACTTTTCAAAGACATGTCCTTTTATCTTTGACCTTGCCAAGCTGGTTTACGGTATTTACCTCTGCAGCACAGGTTCTTAAGCTGTAGTAGGACCTAAGTATGGCTGGATACATAGCATTGCAAACTTGTTATGCAGCAGTTCACTACATGTGTAATTTAAAGCAGGTGATATACCCTGAGCTATCACAATGGTCATCAATACATTAGCTCTTGATCAGAGTTAGGTTAACAGTCAAAACCAAATCCTAGTCCCTGATTTCACTATCAGTGTTCAAAAGCTTGGAAGATAACATTAAAGTTTTTAAAACTTAGACGTCCTACAGGCTATCACTGTTTGCAGACAATCATTTCCTACAGAGAGTCTGCCACTTTCCACATCATACTGGGCATATTCAAACAAAACCACTAATTGTTACAGACTCTTACCTGCAGGAACCAGATTCAACCTTGCATACATATTTCCCAATGTCAGAGTCCAACACAGACAAGATTCTTTTACAAATCCCACATGAGAAGATTTTAATTTTTTTATATAAAATTTACTTATTTGAAGATATTTGATGTTGCCTGGGATTTTGATTCAGCAGAGTAATACAGTGATACAGTGAAATAACAAAGTAAGCATAATATAGCAATTGCAATATATAGTTGGATCACAATAAAAATATGATTCCCATTACCGGTTTCTATACGCTTATTGCCATGATGCTGGTTAACCACAGTCACTGGGAAGGAATACATGGGCTGAAGCCAGCTGAAGCCTGCTTGCTGTCTTCAAAGTTCATTCTGACCGTTGTTCAGTATTTATACTCTGCATTGGATTGAGCCACATACTAACTTCCCCCATAGTGGTCTGACTCACACAGGAAAACTTTCACACTTTTTTGATTAACTTGAGGAAGGCCATTTACACTGCCAACTGATTCAGTCAACTGATACAAATCTTTATCTAAAAAAAGAGATCAGTGTTTGGTGCTCTGGTCAGTTTTAACCACTTTATTAATAAGGCTTTTCTGTATTATCCAGATAAGTTAGACTATTGTCGTGGTTTTACCTAGCCCAGCCGGCAGCTGAGCACCAAGCAGATGCTCGCTCAGTCCCCCTCATCAGAAAGGGGGAGAGAATCAGAAGAGTGAAAGTGAGAAAACTCGTGGGTTCAGATGCAAGAGTTTAATAAGTGAAACAAAAGCCACGTGCACAAGCAAAGCAAAACGAGGAATTCATTCCCCACTACCCATGGCAGGCAGGGGTTCAGCCATCCCCAGGACAGCAGGGCTCCGTCACGCTTAATGGTGACTTGGGAAGACAAACGCCCTCACTCCGAACGCTGCTGCCCCCCCTTCCTCTTCCCCCAAGCCCCTTATAAACCGAGCATGACGTCATATGGTATGGAATGTCCCTTTGGTCAGTTGGAGTCAGGTGTCCTGGCTGTCCCCTCCCAACTCCCTGCACACCCCCAGCCATCCCGCCGATGCAGAAAAGGCCTTGGCTCTGTGCCAGCACCGCTCAGCAACAGCAAAACCATCTCTGCACTATCAGCGCTGCTTCAGCACAGACCCAAAACACAACCCCATGCTGGCTGCTGTGAAGAAAATTAACTCTCTCTCAGCTGAAACCAAGACAACTATTATCTTTTTAAAACTCTAATTAGACTAACAATTATTTTCTAGCCTCTATATATGGGTTTTCCCTTTTTGGCCGTAACAAGATTTTGGGTGCAACAGATTCCTGCAGACTTTTACCCCTCAAGATATAGGTCATTATTGTGTTAAGTGGTAGGACATTGCATTTAGCATAATAGAAATCACAAAAGTTGAAATTCTGCAAACTGAATTGTTTCATACTAAAAATTAAATGAAGCAAAGCAGTCGATATTAAATTTTCACACAGCTTTCCAGCTACATGGTGTGCTTGAGGAAGTAAATCATATACTTTCTTCTAAATGTAATCTTATCTGAAATAAGTCAGAGGAGTAGTCCTGCAAAAATTTCTTTATCATCTTGTGATGTGGTGCATTATTAACCATTGATCAGATAAAGTATATGCCAATTTTGTTTATTTTTGCATCAAGACAAGGATCTGAGACCTGTGTTTAATATGACGTCTCTGCATATGCATAGTAAATCTTTCCTTAATACATATATTGATGACAGAAATGAGTTAGAAAATGATAGAAGTGATTTAGAAAAATAAAGATTAAGGTCATTTAAACCTCAAAGCTTACTCTAAGAGTGTATTTTCCAAATCAGAAATTTAAGCATCTATAGGCAATTATAAAACAGATTACATGCTAACAGCAGGCAACAATATTTATGTGATAGTGATAAGGACACAGTTTTCACCAAGGGTCAATACTAATATCTCTAAATTAGATTATGTGAAAGTAAAAGAAATGCATTTAGGTTTTATTTCTGCTTATAGAGAAAGTTACATAAGGTAAACACTGATATTGACACAAATAATTTGGAAATGTGTTTATCAGCATAATATAGCACTGTGCACAGCTTCCTCATAGTACTCCTAGGGTCATAGAAGCTAAGGTATTTTATGCTACCACCTATTATATGATTTATCGGTTATGTTTTTCTTAATTGGAAGAAAAGAAATTTAATGTATGTTCCTGAAATCAACTTTTAGCAAGATACCATAACAAGGTAGTGCAGTCAGCAAGAATGCTGAACTTCTAACCTGTCCCTTTGCTTTTTTTCCATAAACTTAACTGTATCCAATAATTCAATCTGTCAGAAACTGCAGAACAGCATATATTTGTGTCCTATGTGACTAGTAAGTTAAGTTGTCATCTTTCTCTGTAATCATTTATGAATTAGTTGAAGAAACAAGTAGACGAAAATAAATGTACTCAGATTTTCTGCAACCAATAGCAGATAGTAATTTATCTCTGCTTCCCTCATTTTGGAACAAATTTGTAGAAAAGCGTAGAGATTCAGTGTAAATCTTCACACTTAATATAACTATTCCACAGCAGTCAGTGAAGGCTTTACTAGCCTCTGAAGAAAGATAGTGTCAGGATTTTTTGACTGGTATGAAGCCAGACAGCTTTGACAATTAATGCCTGCTATCCTGGGCTTGATGATCATTCTATACACTGACAGACTTCAGCTTGTAGAACTTTGAATTAATGTAGGGAAGGAAGTAACAAAAGGCAACTTCTAATGAGTTTTAATATAAACATACAGAAATATTTGAACCTTCCAGATACTTTTGAGAAGTAAGTAAATAAAGACTAAAACCAGTTTTCACTATGACAGTAATATGGATAATGAAACAAAAAACCTAAAGCAATTTTACTGTATGAATCTGATCCAAGTAAACTACATTAACAGAAAGATTTTACTGCTGATTTCAGTACGTTCTGGAACACATTTGGTGCATACTTCAAAGGGTCAAATTATGATGTTATTTAAGAAGCAGGTCCATCAGTCCAAAGAAATGCTCACACTGTTTTTATTTAACTCAAATATAATTTGCCTAGTACTGTGCAGAAGTAAAAAATCTCTACTCAGAAGCTGTTTAAGATGACTAACTACCAAGAATACAGGGGTCATGTTCTAAAGAATGCACTACTTCTTCAAAGCACAATAGTAGCTAATAGAACTGTATAACGAGAATAAAAGGAGTTATTTGTATCCTGTAATTATTTTGGAAAAATCAAGTGTTGTGATTGCACGTAGTCTTAAACAAAGAATACTGCTTTCTATGACTTACACAGTGAAAAAACAGTTGGTGCAAGAGAAAGAGTTAAAGCAGTTGATATTGAGAAACAAGAACCTTGTCAGTGCTAATGGGTTGCTATGACATTTACTTTGTGCAGAAATAAGACAAAGAAGTATTTGCTTTTCTCAGTAGCCCAGCTACCAAGTAGGACATGAAGTGAGAACAGCTGTGATGCTGATAGTGAGATGCAGCCCTGTTTCCTTCTGCTTTCTTCACTCTGAATAGTTGGCTCTGGCTCAATAAGACTACTTGAATACGAGTCACTGAACAAGGGTAAAAGAATCACACCTTACACTGAACTGAATATTTGTATGCTACTAATGACTGCTCCAGTAAAATGGAGCACCACACCATCACGTCTTCACTTCTACTTCCATCGTAACACAGAATTTCACAAGTGGCAACTTCAGCAATATGCTTAGTTTTACTGATTTGGAGGTTTTGGAGGATTTTCCTGCACTATGACATATTTTTAGCATTTGAGTGCTTCACTGGGAATATTTCAGACTCTGAATTCACCTGGTTTAGTTTTCACCCAGTAGCACAGGGTTGGCAGGAATGAGAGTATCCAGAGCAATTCCTTGAGATTCGACAAGAGTTGATATGAAAAAGGAAATAAGCAATTAAGTATTAAGAGGAATGGGAAATACGTTTATGAATCAGAAGAATGAGTGTACCATAAGGAGAGAGAAGAGCTTGTGTGCATTGGGACCCAAACCACCTCTCAGTGGCTGAGTTACAGATACAGTCTTGCTGATACTTGTCCTATCAGCTTTTACTGTCCTGAGGAAATTCAGTTTCTTTAGCTAAAGTGTGTACCAGAGTGTGGAGGACAAAGGACCAAATCCAACACTGTAGCATTTCATCCTGAACGTTCCCTCTCGCTACTTTTAATAAAGAAATATGAAGTGAGGAAATCACACTTTTGGTCTGACAGCAAGTAGAGTTTTGCACAATGCTCCTGAAGCTAGACAAGGTTATAGCAGTTTCTTTCCCATTCCGTGGACCTAGACTGCAGAATAAGAAACTGGAATTAAAAGTGGTAGTAATAATACAAAAGTTCTCTTTAATCAACTTCTGAACCAGATACGTTCATATACATCTGAAGAAAATGTATGATGTATATATTCCATCAAGAAACCAAACAGAAAAAAATTATACAAAAAAAAGATAAAAAAAAATCTGTGGAAAATAACCTCGTGATACACATAGAAGCTGGAGTAAATACATAAATAAACTTTCAGGATATCCAGAAAAAATAAAATTAGTATGAATGAGAAATCTCTTTACATAGTGGTGAATTTATTAAAAATTACTTTTATTGATGGAGCAAAGAAAGCTTTAATGGGAATAAGAATGGATTTTTGAAGTTCTAGGAAATTGTCAGAGTCCAATACTGGCTTAAATATTCCATGCATTGAAGGTATAATGTTTAATATCAAATTTACTCATGTGAAGGTAGTTGATAATACATGGGATTTCTGATTTGGCAGAGTGATACAAAATATACTGCATAATGCAATTCAAATGTAAGTTATATTTAGCAAAATAAAGTCATTTCAATACACAGTTGAATAACAATACCAGTGTAATCCCCATTATCAGTCTCTATAATATGTTCACTGTCAGGATGCTGGGCATCCCCACTTGCTGGGAAGAAAAACGTAGGTTGAAGCCAGCTCAAACTTGTTTCTGTCTTTTAAATTCTTTTGACAGTTTTCTGGTTTTATATTCTGTGTTGAGCTGAGCCATGTATTCACTACCCCCATGCTGGTCTGGTTAACTCAGGGAGACATTCAAACTCCTTTAGTGAACTGATGAGAAAAATTTATACCACCTTTCGTTGATCTACTAAACTGTTGATTGCTGTTCATCTAAAACAAAGGCCACCCTTTGATCTCCTTTGTGATGAGATAATGGCAGCTTCTTTGCAACAGCTGTGGCCATTCACACTCTGCATAATTCTCTGACTGCCATGGGCACATCACCCATCCTCTAAGCCTTCTTCCATTTTAGGGGTTTATTGGTCAGTCATAGAAATATAATCCCAAAAGCGTCAAAGAGAGAATGAATACACTGTCTTTACACAGTAATCATAGAATCATAGAATCACTAAGGTTGGAAAGGACCTCTGAGCTCATCAAGTCCAACCGTCAACCTAACACCACCGTGCCAACTAGACCATGTCCTGGAGTGCCACATCTATGCGTTTTTTGAAGATCTCCAGGGACGACAACTCAACCACCTCTCTGGGGAGCCTGTTCCAATGCCTCACTACTCTTTCCGTGAAGAAGTTCTTCCTAATATCCAATCTGAACTTGCCCTGACGCAACTTGAGGCCATTCCCTCTTGTCCTGTCGCTTGCTACTTGGGAGAAGAGACCGACACCCTCCTCACTATAACCTCCTTTCACGTAGAAATAATAGATGTAGTCATTGGGATCTAGAATCTGGCAAATCAGTAAGACCCAACACACTATTCAGTGTGAAAATAATAAATTGCAAACTATTTATTTCAGATTTTCTAATCCATGATGCGAATATTATCAATGTTTAACATGCTTTTAGGAAATTAGTCCGTCTAAAATTTTCATCTGGAAGTGGCTGAACCTTCTTCAAGTAAGCAGACTAGAAATATCTGTCAGGGTGCAGTCTGTGTTCTGCTATGCCAAAAACGGATGGGAGATACTCTTAAGTTTCACATTACAGGTAGGTGATGGCTATATAGCACTTCTCATAGCCTAGTTACCTGACTCATCAAAATTATTTTTTCTCTTTTCTCTGCATGATATCAAGCAAACATGCCAGGAGACCATTTTAAACATGGGGCTGTAACTTTGGATTTAGTGAGCAAGATCCTTATCTGTCTCTGTGCGGAAAAGAATGTGATATTCATAGAGGGCACTGAAAAATCCAATAGTTAGTATGGCTCTCATGTCGACTGGTTAAGGTATTCACTTGGGACGGAAGAGGTCTAGGCTGTTCCATGAGCTACTTATACATGTTATCCAATGTCTGTCTCATGTAAAATGTATAGGCTTTGGAACACAGAACAGAATCTGGGTCTCTTTTCTCAAGTGAGATTTTGAACCAGTAGGCTACTGTGTCATCATTATGCTTGCTCTCTTTCTGATCCTATTAATTTTTAATTCTTTTCTACACAGTGAAAGAGCCTCAAAAAGAAGAGGGAAGAGTATTCTTAACCTCAGTACAGCCTACAGCCCAGCTATCAAGTTGAGAGGTTTGGGTGTGAGGTTGAACCTTCTCCTTACTGCTTATTGTATCACAGTCAATATGTATAAATGAGAACATATTTTACTTAAGTATATGTGACTTTTTTTTGTCTTCTAGGTGTGCTCCAGAAAGGGAACAGCTGATGCATTTTGTAAGTAACCTGTTCTTGTAGGTGTGTGCACATTCACAGAATATCTAACAACTATGGAAACTTAATTGGAGAAATGACTAATTTTTCCATTCTCATTGTACTTAGCTGTTAAATGTTTCATGAGTTCTTAAACTTTATCAAGATTAGGATATGTGTGTATGCACAAAAACAGAATGTGAAATTATAGTGGAATCTCATTGTAAAAAATTGAAGCATATATTGAGTTTAACATTAAGACTGGGTAGCATTTTGCATGACTAACAGGCTGAACTATATCTGCAGTTCACTTGAGTCCTTTATGCATTATACATACCAGATGAAGGTCTAAATCTCATGAGTGATTAGCTTAGAGTTTATCTTTCTTTAGTTTTTGTAAGATAAAAATTGGGTTAGCTATTTTTTCAACCAATAGAAGTCGTTTTTTTGAATAGCCATAGAGTTAATCAATAGGAGATGCTCATTAACCTGAGCAGCTAAAATTTTACATGACACCATTTTGAGAACTAAGTGCAAAACACAAAGTTTTATTCCTTAAATTTTACCCACTTTCTTCTAATTTTTACAGACACATATATGTATGCGTCCATATAAATTAGACATTGTACGACCACATCCACTGTCATACAGAAATGTACAATTAAAAATATAAAAATGTGCCTCTAAACTAATCAGGGTATTTTACATTCATACTAGAAAATAAAAGATTTTTTCGTTATATAGTTGAAAATAAATATTCAAATTTTGAAGTCATGAAGTACCATATTGTTACCTGGGCACGTGGTTCTCCTAACATTATAATTACAACTGCATTCTCCATATTCTGAAGTTTAATGAAGTTAAAACTAGATTTAATAATTTTTTTCATCATGAACTATATCTACATTTGTCTTATGACAATGTTGTGGTTTTGTTTGGGTTTTTTTAATTATTATTATTTTGAGTCCTTAATAGGACATTTGTTTAATTACATTGACAAAGAAGTAAATAAAGACAGAGACCACTGAACAGAAAGAGGATTAGGACTCCTTCACTTCTTAATATTCAGCTTACAGGATGCCACTTCTTGTTGTCATTCATTAGGTCACAGAGCAGATGAAATGAATGACTCAGACTGAAAGCTTTTAGTCCTGCATTATCACAGAATCAAAGAATCACAGAATCACAGAAATGTAGAGGTTGGAAGGGACCTCGAAAGATCATCTAGTCCAACCCCCCCCCTGCCAAGGCAGGGCCACCTAGAGCACATCACTCAGGAACACGTCCAGTCGGGTTTTGAATGTCTCCAGAGAAGGAGACTCCACAACCTCTCTGGGCAGCCTGTGCCAGTGCTCTGTCACCCTCATGGTGAAAAAGTTTTTCCTTACGTTAACCCGGAACCTTCTATGCTCCAATTTGCACCCGTTGCCCCTTGTCCTATCGCTTAGTGAGGCCGAGAAGAGCCTGGCTCCATCTTCCTGACACTCACCCTTAACATATTTATAAACGTTGATAAGGTCACCCCTCAGCCTCCTCTTCTCCAAGCTAAAGAGACCCAGCTCCCTCAGCCTTTCCTCATAAGGGAGATGTTCCACTCCCTTGATCATCTTCTTGGCTCTGCTCTGGACTCTTTCGAGGTCTAATCTGTGAAATTCTGTGAAATTCTGTGAAATTTATCCATGTGATACTGCAGTTTTTACGTTAAGAAGCTCAGGTCGTCTTTAAGTTCAAAAGGCAGAATGTGTTTTCAGTTAACCATTGTCTTTCACCTGTTCATTGTAAAATTTCGCTTGCAGCTGATATCCCTAATATCCCTACTGTCATTTATTTATTTGTTTTACTTTTTTTCAATCCTTCTATTTGTGAAATGAAAGTGCCAATTATTAGGTATAAAACTAATGGTGATGTAGTAGAGAATGACCTTATGGTGGTGTACAGATTAGCAGAAGCAGTAGCAGCGTTCTTGGCACTTAGTGCTTGCTCCTTCATGTGATTACTGAAGAGATCAGACTGTAGTGGCTGAGACGATCTGATGGAGAATGTGAAAAATTCTTTGATGCCTGTTTTGACATATCTTTATACAGGTATATCTCTAACTCATCTTCTCTTCCACAGAAAGGAACAAGCAACAGCTTGGTAATCCACTCTGTCCTTGGGATTTTAAAGACTGGAAGTTCTGAGGTCTATTCAAATATTTATGTCCCGTATGGAAGCACAGAATACTGCTGCCATGCCAACCAGCCAGCTAACATCTATTTTCAACAGACAGAATGTGTATCTCCTCTGCTGATTTTGCCCAAAGCCTTTTTCATTCTTTTTACTTTTTACCTGTGTAAGCTCATAATTAGAAAACAAGATAACAATTATTAACTTTTTTTAACAATAAAATAACACCTATTAGAATAAAATATTGTCTTTTTCTCTTCTATCTTAATATTTATAATTTCAGATATTCTACTGTTTTGTAATTATTCCTGTGAGGTGCAGCGTACGAGCTGTTTACATGAGATGAATGAAAGCATGAAAGGTACATGCTCCATTACACTCATAGTGTATTGCTTCTTAATTTACGTCTTGCTTTGGGCAATGCAGGGGATTATTCTGGCAATTTCTGTATGGCTGTTTCAAATTCTGTAGATTTATCTCCCAAGGCTGCTTTTACTTCTGATTTGAAAAGCATTTGGTAGGCAGGAATTTCACCATGCATTTGTCAGATAAATTTCCTACTTGTTTAGCTTATGGCAACATCGGGGTTTAAGGGAGGAGAGAAACATAATGACCATGACTTACTTTAATGGGACACGAAAATGTAGGGCTTGAAGACAATGAATATAATTACATTTTTATGAGCAATCACATAAATATATTATTAAAGTATTTCTCTTAAGCAGCATACTCAAACTGAGAATAAGAGTTGGTAAAATCAGCCTGAATAGATCTTCTGTATACTTCCCAGAGTATTACTTCTGCCTAATCTAAACCCAGTACCACTGGAAATCATTAGTTAAATGAACCTCATTTGTATTAAGCAAATACTTTCTTAGACAACTTATATTTTCTCAGCATGACCCATTGATATGCGTGAAATGCAGTTTTGACAAGAAATAGCAGTCCAAAACAGAAAATTGGGGCATTGTGGCATCTCAGCTGCTACATGGATGTATGTGCATATTCTCTACCCACCTGAGGAAGCAATCTGCTATGTGTTTTGCATTGTGCTGTAGGGTGAAGTTGCCCTGTAAGTGGCTCTGATACATGTAGCTCATGAAGGGCTTGGTGTACTTCCATACTGGTTAAAAGTCCTGTGACCAGACCTCGGACTGTAGTTGACCTCTAGAGTGTACTTGGCTGAGATCAGGAGGCACATATGAAAGATTGATAGTGCCAACATTCATAGGAGTTTCTGAACTGAGTTGCATGCCTGATCCACTTCCTAAACAAAGCAAGGGTTGGAGAGAAACTTCATACTTCTTTGAAAGTAAAAGTATTTTGGGAGTTTGTCCACTTTTTAACTGTACAAAGCATGGGAAACCTATTTAGTGGCCTGCAAGGCTTTATGATCTGGTTTGGAGTCTTGGGAAACCTGGTCATTGTTGTCCTAGATAAAAAGCCTATTAACAGTTTTTAATAGCTTATATTAATAATACAATGAATATTATGTAATTTATATAATTTACATAATTATAGCAAATATTAACAGCTGGAAAGTAACCATCTTATATGACCCCAGGTTCCATTCTATTGTCAAATTGCTGATTTGAATTGAGAAATGAATGATCTAGCATAGATATAAATGAAAGTAAAATTATCAAAATGGTGATATTGCAAACAAGGAGACATTTAAGAAATTCATAGAATCATAGAATATCCCGAGTTGGAAGAGACCCATAAGGATCATCGAGTCCAACACCTGACTCCACACAGGACCAGCCGAATCAGAGCAGATGACTGAGAGCATTGTCCAGACGCTGCTTGAACTCAGTCAAGCTCGGTGCAGTGACCACCTCCCCGGGGAGCATGTTCCAGTCCCTGACCACCCTCTCCATGAAGAACCTTTTCCTGATCTCCAACCTAAACCTCCCCTGACTCAGTTTCATGCCATTCTTCAGATTCTATCGCTGGTCACGAAAGGGAGGAGATCAGTACCTGCCCCTTCGCTTCCCGTCGTGAAGAAGCTGTAGTCTATGATGAGGTCTCCCCTCAGTCTCTTCTTTTCCAAGCTGAGCAAACCAAGTGACTTGAGCCTCTCCTCATATGCTTCTCCTCTAGACCTTTCACCATCTTTGCGGCCCTCCTTTGGACAATCTCCAATAGTTTTATGTCCTTTTTGTACTGTGGTGCCCNGACAATCTCCAATAGTTTTATGTCCTTTTTGTACTGTGGTGCCCAAAACTGCACACAGTACTCGAGGTGAGGCCGCACCAGTGCAGTGTAGGGTGGGACAATCACCTCCCTAGACCTGCTGGCAATGCCAAGCTTGATGCACTCCAGGAGATGGTTGGCCTTCCTGGCAGTCTGGGCACACTGTTGGCTCATGTTCAATTTGCTGTCGACCAAGACCCCCAAATTCCTCTTGGCATGGCTGGTGTCCAGCATCTCATCACCCAGTCTGTAGGTACAGCCAGGGTTGACCCTTCTCAGGTGCAGAATCCAACATTTGCTTTTGTTAAACTTCATGTGGTTGGTGATCGCCCAGTTCTCTAATTAAGAATATGTAGCCTAAATAAAAGAGAAGGAATTTTTTAAAAAATAAAAATAATTAAAAAAATTGCATTGTAAACCCTTGTCAAATGTGAATACTACCACAAATTTAAATTAAAAAATAAATTGGTTTTATGCACACATCTAAATAGACTGTATAACATGAAACAAGTACATATCTGGATTCTGTATCATCTAGAGGAAGCCATGAACAGAGTTTATCAGGATTCTAGGAAGGTTTATGTTTATGTAATTATGAAGATATTTTGCAGCTAGAGCTGTGAAAACAAATAAAAGCAAGCACATTTCAATGAAAAGAGTTCTTACAGTCATTTAGAGAGGTTTTGAAAACTCTTTACAACTAATTTAATGTCAAAACATAGTCAAATTGACTTAGGTACTCTGTGCTCACAACATGTTTCAGTCATTCAGACTGTCTTACTCTTTCATACCTACCAAAATTCCTATACAAAGTAGAAATTTTATAATAAAAACCTAAAAAAAAAAAAAGCTTCTAAAGTGATTGGCTGAGTTATGACATTACAAGTAAGGAAGGAATCAAATGCATATGCTAATGACTGTTTTGCCTCAGTCTTCACTAGCAAAGGCTCTAGCCACTCTGTCCAAGCCACAGAAGGCAAAGGCAGGAACTGGAAGAATGAAGAACCATTGCAGTAGCTAGGGGAGATCCCATGGGACA